>JALHLI010000019.1:4285645-4885645 GCA_023349425.1 Anthopleura sola | reverse complement strand
TTTCGTAGTCATCTACTTCCTTGTTGCAGTTCTTCGACTTGATATAACATCCTTTAATCTTACTCGACTTTTACCGAAAATATCTTGCAATAAAGATTTTTAATCAAATAGTGTATCATTGACAGAGAATGCATTTGTTTCTTTTCCACGTCTGGGATCTTTGATATGATTTCATGACTCACCAACACCTATGACTAGAGTTTGTCAGGTCTCTTCCTTGGATGGTTTTCCCTAGGTTCTCCAGTTTTCCTCTCTTTTCAAAACTGAATTAGAATTTGATCTGTGAGTTAGTTGTCTGACTATGATCGTCCCAGAAGACGTTTCAGGGTTCCACGTGTGAGTTAGCTGTGCCCTGGCATAAGATCAACCCAGAGGCCAGGGTATTGATAAACAATTACTATTTTTTTATAATCATAACTAATAATCATAGCTTTTTTTCTAACAGGTTCCCCAATGTCTGGTATGCCAGGATCTAAAGTTGGCCCAGTACCAATCATCCGTATGTTTGGCGTTACAATGGAAGGTAACAGTGTTCTCTGCCACATCCATGGGTTTGTGCCATACCTTTTCGTCCCTGCCCCTCCAGGCTTCACCGAGGACCAGTGTGGCATGTTTAGAGATGCGCTGAATAGAGCAGTATTGAGTGACATGAGATCCAACAAGGATAATGTCACACAGGTATGTGTATGGTGAATCGGTTGTCAGTCAATAATTTTCAGGTGTCATATAATTTCTTTAGTTTCCAAAAAGGAGATTCATTGCTTCTTTTTTTCCTTTTTTTCCAAAAACTTTCTGATTAAAAAAAAAGAAAATTTTTCGTCTTATCTGGGCTACTCTTGTTTTCCTAAGGCATGACTGACGCTCTCTGGAAATGTGTGTGTGGGTTGCCTGTGTCAGCACAAGCACATGGGAAAATATCATTTCATTTGATCATTTGTTTCCAAATAAATCAATTTCTGAAAAAACAATCTAAGCCTGTAATTAAAAATGGGCCATTCATCATGACATCGGTGATGAAGGGGGGAGGGGTAAGTACAAATTACAGAGAGTGGGGAGAATGGGTCATTACTTTTATCTTCATTTTATTGAGTTTAGGCAAGTTGGACTATATTAATTACAGGACATTATTGTTTCACTAGGCTGTTCTTGCAGTGGATTATGGGATAAAAGAGAGTATCTATGGTTTCCATGGTAACAAGAAGCTTCCATTCCTGCGCGTTACCGTTGCATTACAGAAGCTTATTTCACCCTGTAAGAGAATTTTAGAATGTGGATTCAAGTTTGCGTCATTTCCTGAGAGAGGTTACTCAACATATGAAAGCAACATTGACTTTGAGGTAAAACTGACATACAACTTACCTAAAAATAATTACTGATTCCCACCCCACCCCCCTTGAGCAGGGCTTAAGATAATGGCTTGTCATTGGACAATGTCCGACCAGAATTTGAACTTGTCCAATCAAATCTTCGCCTTTTCAGTTACTTTGATCCGTAATGTTGAGCCAGAAACAAGATAAGACTAACCTGAAACTAATTCTGTCAGTCATCATGACCAGCAGCCATTTTAAGCCCTGCTTGAACAAGGTGACATTTATAAGATATGAAATCTTTCTGATTGACAGGTTCGTTACATGGTTGATTCTGGTGTTGTTGGGTGCAATTGGATTGAAGTGCCTGCTGGGAAGTATAGGATTCGTGCGCCACACATAACTTCACATGCCAGTGATGAGAAAGCCACGTCTCGTTGTCAGATTGAAATTGATGTGGCCTGGGATGAGATTATCAGTCATGCTCCAGAGGGTACGACATCAAAAAACAAGCAAAAGTTTGTTTATCCAATCACATTCATCCTTCTACTTCTTTTAATCTATCCCATTTCATTTATCCTTCCATCCAGTTCATTCTATCCCATTTCCATTCAATTTTATCCCATTTTTTCCATTCAATTTCATCCCTGTATTCCACCATTTCATTCCTTCCAATTTCATGAAATATTTCATCCATCTATTCCACTATTTCATTTTATCCCATTCTGTGCATTTCATTAAATCCCAGTCCATCCATCTATCCATCCAATTTCGTATTTCCCTGCATTTCTTCTCATCTCATCCCATTCAATTTTTCATTTTTCTAAAGGCGAGTGGTCCAAGATTGCTCCCATCCGTATTCTCAGCTATGATATTGAATGCGCTGGTAGAAAGGGAGTTTTCCCAGAACCAGAAAAAGATCCAGTCATTCAGATTGCAAACATGGTCGTACGACAGGGAGAAAGAGATCCATTCATAAGAAACGTGTATACCCTCGGTGGCTGTTCACCTATCGTTGGCTCACATGTAATGTCGTTCGATAAGGAGGCTGAACTTCTGAAGGTGAGTCGAAACCTGCATTAGAATTTGCATTGTGGTCAAGCTTGGGTACAAACATCTTTTGTTTGTTATGCTTTATATGATGTTGTTTGTCCCCAAGCTATACCACAATGCATCCTGTTTATCGAACCCCAAAAAGAGGATATTTCTAACTATTATTTGTGAATTAAACAGCTAACTTCATCCTTTTCTCTGTTTCTTTTTCCTGATATATCATCGAACCAGAGTTGGAGTGAGTTTGTACAGGAAGTAGACCCAGATTTAATCACAGGTTACAACATCGTCAATTTTGATATGCCATACTTGATAAATAGAGCGGTGACCCTCAAGGTTAACACCTTCCCCTTCCTCGGACGAATAACAGAAGAGAGAAGCACTGTAACCACTACCACATTCCAGTCCAAGGCATACGGAAAGCGCGAGAATAAAGTTATTAACATTGCTGGGCGAATTCAGTTTGACTTGCTTCATATTCTGCTGCGTGAATACAAGCTGAGGTCATATACTCTGAATGCCGTCAGTTTTCACTTCTTGCAAGAACAGAAGGAAGACGTACAGCATAATATCATTTCTGATCTTCAGGTAGGGAACATTCTTGTAATCTAATCCCCTTCCTGTCATTTGTTTCTCTCATCTTCTCTCCCTTCCTTTCTCCTTTTATTGCTTACTTCTTTCCTTCTTTCCTTCCTTCATTTCTTCTTTTCTTCTTTCATTGTTTCTACTTTCCTTCCTTCATTCTTTCCTTCCTTCTATCTCTGTCTGTCTGTTTCTTTTGTTTTGTTCCATTACCAGCAATCTTTTTCAAACTCATGTTCATTAACTGAAAGATATTTTGTGTTTAGGAGTCATGTGCATATTTTCTTTATCATCTTATTTATCTTACTAATCTTAACATCATTTTGTTAGCATGGAAATGACCAGACTCGTCGTAGACTAGCCATATACTGCATGAAGGATGCCATCTTACCTCTGAGACTTCTTGACAAACTGATGTGTGTTATTAACTACATGGAGATGGCTCGTGTGACAGGTGTTCCTTTCAGCTACCTGCTCTCTCGAGGACAGCAGATCAAAGTCATCTCTCAGCTGCTAAGAAAGGTATGTTCAAGGAATGTTGCCAAGGTAACATGTAGAAGGAGGTGGTGGAGAACAAATCGTAGCTATATGAGATTTCAAACTCCTAAAAGTGGTGTTCAAAAGGTGGTGTAGTGTTAGTGCATTCGCCTCTCACCTCTAGGCTCTCATGTGTAGAGTTTGTTTGTTCTCTCCCTTGATTCCAGAGCTTTTCACCAGGTTCTCTGGTTTCTCTCCCTCTGCCAAACCCAACAACCTATATTCCTGCTCAATTTGTATGTACTAGGAAAACTATTTATTGAGCTTCACTGGGAATTACTACAGCTTTTTATTCACTTTCTTTTCTTGTTTGTAGACCAAAGAGCAAGATCTCTTGATTCCAGCGCATAAAGTAGACGCAGGAGAAGATTCTTATGAGGGAGCTACTGTAATTGAACCAAACAGAGGGTAGGTTCCAATGAATAGATGAGAGGGTAGAGTAGATGGATGGATGGGAGGGAAGGAGAGAGGAATGGATGGTGGATGGGAGGGAGAGAAGAATGGATGGATAGATCAATCCATCAATGTGTTCATCCTTGTGTTTTTCAGGTATTACAGTGTTCCCATAGCAACTCTTGATTTCTCTTCACTATACCCGTCAATCATGATGGCTCACAACCTGTGCTACACAGCGTTACTTCATCCTTCACAAGTAAAAGAGTAAGTTTACAATGGAATGTATTACATGTATCCCCTGATAATATAAGTATACACCTTTTTACCTTGGGCATAATGTTTTCTCATTTACAGACCACATGTCATTCTCTTGAGAATAAGATTCCTTGTTTGAGTTTTATCCATATTCATGTGTCTTCTCATGTGCAACTGTTAAACAAAGAAATGATACTCTAGGGAATGACACATGGTCTTGAGAATAAGATTCTTTGTTTGAGTTATATCCATATTGGTGTGTATTCTAGAGTTAGTAATGTGATTGTCCGGGTGAGTGTAGTCTTAAGAAAGACTGTTGTTGGTGACTGACATTCGGACAACCTGAAAGGAAGTCATCTTCAGAATACAGTGAGGAATAATAAATGTCTTCTCAATTACAACCATTAAACAAAGAAATGATACCCTGAGGAATGACACATGGGCTGAAATGGGAAAACAAGGATAAAGTTCTTATTAGAGAAAATCTATATTTTATAAATTTGGACATGCAGTAATACATTAAATGTTTGCAAATGATTTTTATTTAGCATGCCACCAGATCAGTTCATCAAGACTCCATCTGGTAACTACTTTGTGAAGAGTTCTGTCAGGAAAGGTCTCTTGCCAGAAATCCTTGAACACCTGTTGTCTGCAAGAAAAAAGTATGTCCCATTCATGAGTGCTTCTAGAGCTGCTTTTCTATGTCACTGTGAAAAACTGGATAACGTTTTTGTTTTTGTTTGTAGAGCAAAAGCAGACTTGAAGAAGGAAACAGATCCATTCAAAAAGAAGGTAAAAATCTTCTTGTTAATCATGCTTGTCTCTTTGGTTTGTGGACTGTAGATAATCTGTTGATGAGTTCTTCATAACACAACCTGATAGCTACAGAGTTTCAAAGCAAGCAGTAAAGCTGCATTGCAGTTAACAGAATCAAATTTAAGGTGGAAAAATTCCAGGCTGTATCAGCAGTTTAAGAGATGTGAGCAAGAATCCTCAACAACCTCCAAAAATTTTGATTAAACATTGTGATTTTCATGCAGGTGTTGGATGGACGTCAACTGGCTTTGAAGATCAGTGCCAATTCTGTGTATGGTTTTACTGGCGCACAGGTCGGCAAGCTGCCATGTCTGGAAATCTCACAGGTATGTGTTGACTTGGACATGCCGTGCCATACTGTGCCTGAGCATTTTATTAGCAGGGTAATCTCACTCCCAGCATCTGTTTTATCTCCTGTCATGCAAAAATATTGTATTGTTCCTTCACTTCACTTCATGAAGGTGGTGTCACTGCCCCTGTATTGGCTCTTTTTTTTTTTTTTTGTGTTGCCAACTATTTTGCTTCAGATTCTAATGAATAATACTTGTAAACAATAAATTTGAATCACAATTTTTTTTAGACAACTTTCTTTTGTTTTTTGTCTTTTCTTGTTAGAGTGTGACAGCTTTTGGCAGAATGATGATTGAACGAACAAGAGAACTTGTAGAGGACAAGTATAGGATTGAAAATGGCTACAAATATGATGCTAAGGTAACTAGAGATACCAGTTTGAACTGGTTTGACAGGTTATCTTAACAACACTTCAAACAGGTTTGAACTCGCTGTAAACCTGTTAGGTAGAGATCAAGTTCTACATTGTCCTTAATTAAATGTATCAGCTAACCTGTTTTGAACCTGTTTTTCAGGTTATTCTTATAATACTTTCATCACTTTTTAATCTGTTTTGAACCTATTTAATAATATCAAGTCTTACAATATCTGCAAGTAATTGTATCAGCTAACCTGTTTTGAACCTGTTTATCAGGTTATCTATGGAGACACAGATTCAGTCATGGTTCGTTTTGGAGTAGAAACTGTAGCTGAAAGTATGGAACTTGGTAATGAAGCCGCTCAATATGTCTCTGGACACTTTGTCTCTCCAATCAAACTGGAATTTGAGAAGGTAAATTGAGAACAAACAAGGGGACAGGCTTGCGCAGAACAGAATCAAGCAGCCTGAGGTGATGTCAGATTCGTTAGGCCCAGTTCAGATGTTGAATTTTTACCACATCGCATCTAATTGCCTTTGAGGCCAGCAGCTAACAAAAAGCTGAGAACTATCATATAAGGCATCAGCTGTTTTACTTAGTGCCAGAAGACGATATGTGTTATGTTTGGTCTACATACTTCTGCTAGTTCGCAGTGAAAGAATAATCCTCAAGGGAATAACATGATGTTACTGATATAAGGAACTTGCCAGCAAAGCCCTAACATCTGAAACGTCAGTTATTTGCACACCAATGCACCTAGTTTCCTTTTGGAACTGATAACTTATAATTTGAAAGAGAAAATTTTGCACCATCTCAAGCAGCCTATATTGATGTTTCTCAGGTTTATTTTCCATACTTGCTGATCAACAAGAAGAGATATGCAGGGCTGTACTTCACTAAAGCAGACAAACATGACAAAATGGACTGCAAAGGAATTGAAACTGTAAGTACAATCCTGAAACAACCTCTGGGCCAGTCTAAGGTCAGCATTGGTGAAAGGTGGGTGCTCTCACCATTAAGCCACCCATGCTTCCATTGTGATTTGCAGAGGAAAGATGGCTACATGTATGTTTCCTTGCATAAAAAGCTTTATGCAGTTTGTTGATCTTTTTTCTGATCTTTCCAGGTGAGGCGTGATAACTGCACTCTGGTGTCCAATCTCATTGGTTCTTGCCTGAAGAAGCTTTTGATTGGCAGGTGAGTACACATAACAGATCTCCCAAAATGTCCACCCTCTCCTCCCTCAATAAAGCTTTGAATCTTTGGTGTTTTTTTTTTTTTTTTTTTTAACTCTCTCTTGTCTGTCTTTCAGGGATCCTCAAGGCGCAATAGAACACACCAAACAAATTATCTCAGATTTGTTATGCAATCGTATCGATATCTCACAACTCGTTATCACGAAAGAACTCACCAAAACTGGTGATGAATATGCAGCGAAGCAGGCGCATTCTGAACTAGCAGCCAGGTACGTTGGTTTTGTTGATAAAAGTGTCGTCTGATTTGTGACTAACTTCTGATCAGTTGCATGTGAAGTTGAGTTTTTGGAAAACAGTTGACAAAGTTTTATCCAGTGAACAGAGGATATTTTTTCCTTTCCTCCATACCCTGACTAACGACCTAAAGACAGAACGGAGGGCAGAAAAAAGACCTCTCCAACAGGGTATCAAAGTCTTTGTCAAAAGTAAAAACCAGTTCTGTTTGGCTCACCAAGTTTTTTTCAATATTTTGATTGTTTGAATTTTCGATCTGTTTCTTTTCAGGATGCACAAGCGAGATCCTGGCTCAGCCCCCAAACTGGGCGATCGAGTACCTTATGTCATTATTGCTGGGTCCAAAGGGGCTAAAGCTTATGAAAAGGCTGAGGTGAGACAGATTGACTGACTGACTTAAACAGTAACTGACCGAATGTAACTGACCAGCTGACTGACTGACTGACTGACTGACTGACTGACTGACTGACTGACTGACTGACTGACTGACTGACTGACTGACTGACTGACTGACTGACTGACTGACTGACTGACTGACTGACTGACTTATTAATTTGATTGATTGATTGATTGATTGATTGATTGATTGATTGATTGATTATCTGGCAGGACCCCATCTATGTACTAGAGAACAACATCCCTATAGACACACAGTATTACCTGGAGAATCAGTTGTCAAAACCGTTACTGAGAATCTTTGAACCAATACTAGGAGAAGCCAAGGCAGCCTCTGTATTATTAAGTAAGTAGATGATGATGGTGGTGGTAGTCATGGTGATGATGATGGTGGTGTTAGTCATGGTGATGATGATGGTGATGGTGGTGGTGGTAGTAGTCATGGTGATGATGATGGTGGTAGTCATGGTGATGATGAAGATGATGGTGGTGGTAGTCATGATAATGATGATGATGGTGATGATGATGATGATGGAGGTGATGATTATAATGATACCTACTCATCTACTGTTTGTTTGTTGTTGTTTGTCCAGAGGGAGAACACACACGAACCAAGACAATAGTGACATCTACAGTCGGTAAACTCTCCATGTTCACCAAGAAGAGAAGCACTTGTATTGGCTGTAAGAGCAGTTTAGATGATGAAAGTAAGTCAAGTTTAACTTTTGTGTTTTTGTTCGTTGTTGTTTTTCTGCACGACCTTTTTGAGTCAGGAAATGAAAATCGTTTTCCATGTTTCTACGACCAAAACAACTGCAAGTTTTCTCGAGTTTTACCTTCTCGTATCAAATTTACAACTCTCTGAGATGGTTATTTTTTAATCGACCAAAGCTAAACTAATGAACACCGAAGTCTGAAATGTTTAGAATTCAAAAACAAATGACAACTAATCTGCTAATCTACTACACATTTCGCATATTAAAAGATTGTTTTCTTGTAGATGCTGCTGTGTGCAAGCACTGCAAGACTCGTGAATCAGAACTTTACCAGAAAGAAGTTGGTCACTTGAAGACCTTGGAAGAGAGATTTGCCAGGTTATGGACACAGTGTCAGAACTGTACTGGAAGTTTACACCAAGATGTTCTCTGTACAAGGTGTGTGAAGCATCCTCTTTCTCCTCCTTTTCCTTCCGCGTTAAACGTAACCTCCCTCTCCTTCTGTCTTTCTCGTTATTTTCCCACATCTTTCCTTCATTTCACGTCTTCTCCTTTTTCTTTCTTTCTCTTCCTCCTCCCCTTCCTTCCTCGAGCCCTCTTATTCCTTCTTTCCCGTTTCCTTTTCCATCCTCTACTTTCCTCTTCATCTTTGTCATCATCTTGTCTGTTTCCCTGCTCCCTTGCCTTCCTCCTCCTTCCTTTCCTCTTGTATTTCCCCTTACCTCCTCGTCTCTCTTCCTTCTTTCCTATTCCTTAATATCTACCTCTATATGCAGCTTCCTCCCCTTCTCTGTCTTTCTTTGCTTTCTCTTTCCTTCTCCCTCTGCCCATTTCCTCTTCCATTCCTTCTATCCTCCTCTCTCTTCTTTCCGTTCCCCTATCGTCTTTTCTTCGTCTTCAATCCCATCTCTGCTTCACTGTTTCGACAGTAGTATTTCAATCATTGAAGTCCCATAATATCGTTTCTTTCATTTTCTAACATCTTTCCTTTCATTATTTCTAGTCGTGACTGTCCTATCTTTTATATGAGAACGAAAGTACAAAAAGACCTTCTGAATCAAGATAAACTCGTCACTCGGTTTGGTGCCGACTTTACATGGTGAGCAAGACAGCCTTACCACACAAGAGTCGTGCTGGGGAAATATGTCCAATCATGAAACATTCTTTGGTGATTGTATAGTGAATAAGTTGAAAAAATCTGAAGAAAATGCTTAACAAAATATGATAGGAATATTCACAGATGTTCGCACGAAGTAATATGAAACGGAGTCAAATATCTAGTGACTTTGTGGTGAATAAGTTGCCCGAAAAAAATCTGCAGAAACTGCTAAGAAAAATGTAACAGAAACGTTCACAGATGTTTATTTGACGTGCTAAAGTTCATCATTTTCTTCTTTACATAAAAAACCAACAAAAATCTTATCTTAAAACTATGACGACTTTCCTTTTAACATTCTTTTCTTTTCTTCAATTCATTCGTTTTACCAAGGTTCATTCTGTATTGTAGTGTATTTGTGGAAAGGTTGGGATGTACTTGTGTGTCCGAGAATAAAATGTTTTGGCAGAAATAACTAATTGTTCTTATTTAAATAATTATATGCCAAAATCTGGTATGGTTTAATAAAGAAACCAGCGAGTTAAGGTTTTCCTGAGATTTCCAAGCCAACATATGCTCACCACAATACTTTTTTCGCGCGAAAACATAGCCTCCTACGCTCTTAGGGTCGTCACGCAACGCCTCTCTCCCCAGGAACAAAGCAGGGGTTCCGGTTACAGCGCCTATCAATCCTCTTTTTCAATTTACAAAAAGCTCGAGTATTTTTCAGAAATAATAGTCCCTAACTCAAAAAGTCCTAAAATTGCGTTTTCAGCGCGAGTAGCAGATGAGAACTGATGTATTCAAAAAGATGACGCATTGGAATGGATGTCTCTTTTGATTCGGCAAAAACAATCCCTCGCCCCAGCTCACCCCTTCTTTAATAGACACTAAATATTGGTCTTGGAAGCGATATACGACCTAGCAACACAAGAAAATGGACGGGCTTGAAATAAATAATTTTACTAGAATTTGTGGGAAAATATCTTTCAAAAAACGTAAAATTAAGCACAGATGCTCCAAGAAAAAGTAAGTAGATCTTGTTGAAAGATTTTTTGATCATAAATGTTTTGAAAATGATATAAAATGAGTCGGTTTGAAAACATTGCTTCGCGCCATCTGGATGTAGACTGTCAAATATCAATACAAGTTCTTCTGGTGTGTTGAAAAATCGCTGATTTTTTTAGAAAAGAAATGTGTTTTTTTTTTTTTTTTTTTTTTTTTTTTTCAAGCTTCGAAGTCTTAAGAATTTCTCCCAGTCTAAACAGCAAAAGAAACGGAAATGAAAAAGAGAAAAAAAGAAATACGAAAAGACGTGCGTTTGACACAACAGTTGCCCTACCCCTCCCCCTGTGCGCATGGCAATTTATATCAAATGATATGCGTATGGTATACTCTCACGTACCGATTATCTTTCGGTCACGCTACCGTAAATTGGAGTTACCTACAAGAAAAGTACCCCAAATTCTGCACAAAACTCCATCCTACCTAGACCCTGCATTATGAACATGTTGCGAGCTTTGAGCTTGTTCAGATCTAAAGGGGTAGCGAGAATACTATCTCGAACGAAAGCGCCATTCAACGCAGTTGTAAACCATGGAAAACCACAACAACAACCATGGCTCCTTGCTCTCCGTTCTTTACACAGCTCGTCGTCTTTAAAGATACGAGCATTCTCCTACGAGGAAGCCTTCAAGAGTTCTATAGAGGACCCGGAGACGTTCTGGGGTGAGGTATCAGAAGGTATAGATTGGTTTAAGCCGTATACAAGAGTACTAGACCATTCTAATCCTCCCTTTACGAAATGGTAAGCTAACTATATATCAGCTTACGATAAGGAGATTTACAATGCTATATATTCAAAACGTTGCACAAATCTGTTTTGAAAAACTGTCGATATTTAACTAAGAAGATCAATAATTGCAAGATAACAATACAACCACACGTTCTTTTCATAGAAAGCGCTTGTTTACCTTCGCCACAAATCCACGTTGTTTCCGATCATCTTCGAGGTCAAAAGCGAACACAAGTTTACCTCGTTTTAATCTATCTTTCTTTATATTAATATTATTATTATAAGTTATTATATTATCATTATTATATCATTATAAGTTATTGATTATATTTTGATTATTCATTTGCTGCTGGACCCCCCCTTCTTTACAGGCATTGTTATGCTAATTAGGGGTGGATGTTTTGAAGGTTCCCAGGCGGAGAATTGAATACCTGTTATAACTGCCTTGATCGGCATATTGAGAGAGGTCGTGGCAGTCAGACAGCTCTGATTTATGACAGTCCAGTGTCTGGGAAAGTTGAGATGTATTCATATCAAAACTTGCAGAGATTGGTAAGTTAAGGAGGCTCATGAAGGTTAACAGTTACCATAACAACATGATTATTTTCTAGCAAGATTGATTAAGTAGTGCATGATATTTTATCTTGTTATAAATAAGAATCAAAATGAGATTTTTACAATAAGAATCAATTTTATATTTGAAATATCTAGGTTGCTAAGTTTGCTGGAGCACTTAAAAGTTTAAATGTATGCAAAGGAGACAGAGTTATAATTTATATGCCGATGGTACCCCAGGTAAGAATACATATGGTGTATGCATGAACATGAAAAGCTTACAGTAAGGTCTCTGTTACAGCATGGAACATGGAGCATTGAATCATGAGTTTTTTACAGGCATACACTACAAACTCTTCTTTATAATTCTGTTATCATTCAGGCTTCAATGATAATATCACAACTGCTTTTTACAGGCTGTTATTGCTATGTTAGCTTGTGCAAGGATTGGTGCTGTTCATTCAGTCGTCTTTGGTGGATTCGCTGCTCCAGAACTAGCCAGGAGAATTGAACATGCTGAGGTATGTAGACATGCAACTTTACTTCACCTTACTCTGCATGCTGTGATTGGTCGAGAACCATGCTGATCCCATCCGTGTGTACTCGGCCAGCGTTATTTGCAAAGAAGTGTAAAAAAATATCACTGCATTGAAAACTACACTTATTTTTCTCTCATGTTCCCTTTTACAGTTCCCTGCCCCATCTTGAAAGGTAGCCAGGCCTTTGCATTGAGGCGAGATGAATAGTGAGCTTACAACAATAGAGACAGGTATCTATCATGGCAAGATAACCCACCATTTGTCTCACTTCAATGCAAAGGCACAATTACCTTTCAAAATGGTGCAGGGAACTGTGAAGAGGAGTATTATTGCATACATGAAGTTCTGCAATCTAACATGTATGGCTGCTAACATGATCAAGGAAATCCTCTATCATTCTAAGTTGTAATTGTATCAAATTATAGCACCTCAATTCATCTTTCCATGTTTAGCCTAGAGTTGTTGTGACATCTTCATGTGGTATTGAACCAACTCGTCTTGTATATTACAAACCAATTCTTGATGAGGCCATAAAGATAGCAAGTTACAAGCCTTCTACAGTTATTCTACACCAGAGAGACCAGGTATTGAAAAGCAGGAGTGGATCATATATTCTCCACCCTAGCCTAACAAATCACTCCTTCTCTCCTCTCTCCCTCTTCCTGCTTCTCTTCCCCCTCTTGGTGACCATTACCTAATAATGAATATTTTTATATATCTTTTGTGATTCAGTGTTCTGGCGACATTATCCCAGGACAAGACGTCACTTGGGATCAAATTATGCAAAAAGCCGAGCCATATGACTGTGTGCCTGTTGAATCCACAGATCCTCTTTATATTCTCTACACATCTGGGACTACTGGAGATCCAAAGGTACTCTACCTTACTCCAGTTTTTTATTCCCTCCACAGGTCTCAGAGAAGAGACTTTGGATTTGTTTCAAAGTGGAGAAAGGGACTGCAGAGCACCCTTATAAAAAAGTGTTAGTGTGTATTGGGGGAGGGCTGGGCTGGAATTTGAAAATATAACAGACTAAAATTCACAAGATTAACAGGGGCGGTTCCAGGGAAGGGGTGCAGGAGGTGCGCAACCCACCTATTTTGTCCCCCTATTTTTAAGATATCCAATAAGAATTAATGTTTCCTTTCTTTGATTCTGAGGGTTACACCCCCCCTCCCCCCACTCTGGGCTGACTTTGTGCCCTGCACACCTCCCTGAACAAAAATTGGATAAACATGGTACCATATGATCAAGGTCCATACACACCACTACAACCACTAGTAACAAGTTGGGCTTCCTGTGGTACAACAAATAATTAATGCATTTTCATGATTGTGTAGGGTATTGTGCGACGTAATGGAGGGCATGCTGTTGCACTTAACTGGTCTATGAAGAATATCTATGGTATCAATCCTGGAGAGGTTTGTAATCTTAGTTACTTACATTCATCTGCAAAATTCTATTTTTCCAATGACAAAATTTGAAGAGTGGTACCCATTGAAATTGGGTGAAATGTTTCCCCATTTCAGACCATCTGTCCTTCCCTTGAGTATTATTTCTTTTATGGACCCTTTTCCTTTGGACATAATTTTTTCCATTTCAGACCACGTGTCATTCCCTTGAGTATTATTTCTTTTATGGACCCTTTTACTTGTTGCGTAATGTTTGAATAACGATGAATAATTGCTTGATATGGTTACTAAATGTTTATTGTGATTCTATTTCTTGTAGGTTTGGTGGGCAGCGTCAGATCTTGGATGGGTGGTCGGACACTCATACATTGTGTATGGCCCTCTTCTCTCAGGATGTACGTCAGTCTTATTCGAGGTAAAGAGTATTTCAATTTAACAAGATGTTAAAACTGTTGAAACTGTAGCGCCTGCGTCGCAGGAGTAGAACTCGATTTTAGGCTTGCAACGTTGCCCGCAACCGGAGTGAAAGAACCTCTGGTGGACACTTGTTGAAAAATTTGCGCGCACAGTCGCATGAGTAGAACTTCATTCTACGCTTGCAAAACTGAACGTAACTGGAGCGAGAGAATCTCTGACGGGCACACGATGAAACTGTTGCGCGCGGCGATGCACGCAACCACGAAATTTCACCGTGTGTCCACCTCTACAATATCCTGGGCGCTAGAGGCTCGTTCGCTCCAATTGCGCTCAACGTTGCAGAGTCAGAATCGAGGTCTACTCCTGCAACATTGCGCGCTACGAGTACCACTTGTGGATTCAACAGTGCTTTCTTTTTCTTCTGTGTTTGTAGGGTAAACCAGTTGGTACACCTGATGCGGGTGCTTTTTTCAGAGTTATTGAACAACACAAAGTCGTCAGCATGTTTACTGCACCAACAGCCATTAGGATCATACGAACTGAGGTAAAACCCTGCTCCCTTATGATCACCAGGATACTTAGACAAGTAATGATAACATAACTGGACTGGGGGCTGGAAGAGTGGTGAAATAGACGTCTTTTGCTAATAATACAGAGAATTTAACTGGCTGGATTTCAGTTTCAATATTTTTTATTGTGATTTTTTTCGTTTCAGGATCCTAAAGCAGAAATTATCAAACATTACGATCTATCTCAGTAAGTGTTGTAAGAGAATAAAAATCTATCTTGCTGAAAAAATCTTATTCTTGAGATCATGTTTTGTAGAACATCTGTATTGTATTGTTTTGTAGACACTGAAAGATAGTTGAAGATAGCTTAGATACGTAATTAAGAATAGCTGCAATCCAGCAAGGAAGAAAACTAGGGAAAAGAAATTTGCTTAATTGGAACGATATCTAGACTGTATATGGTCTTGTGCCCTTGAAGAAACATTCAAGTTAGATTGATGTTGGAAAACCATGAAATAGGTAATAGATAGAGTGAAATAGAAACTTTTTCAAACCTGTTTTGGTTTCCTGTTAAACCAGTTTTCGTGACATGTTCTATGGCAATATTGCATCGTACCTTTTCAAACCAGTTTTTCTTTCCTGTTAAACCAGTTTTCGTGACATGTTCTTGGCTGGTGAGCACCTGGACAAAGACACGATGAACTGGGCAAGGCGTGCAGTCAGCGCTCCTGTCTATGATAACTGGTGGCAGACAGGTAGGTTGCTTCTTTTGTTACACATACAGTACGTTTCCCATGAATTTGGCGGGAGAAACCCATGGTAAGAATCACGTGCTGTGCCGTGACCATGACGATACCGTGTCTGAGCATTTTCATTGGCTGAACAGTGATATCGCGCGCTCTGATTGGTTCAAAGTATGTCGTCAATTCTTCACCGTGACCGTGCCGTGGCGATATGTGTCCGAGCAGTTCCATTGGATGAACAGTGATATCGCGCGTTCTGATTGGTTCAAAAGGTGTCGTCAATTCCGCACCGTGCTGTGTGTTGTAATATATGTAATATATATAGTAGTCCTTAGCACATAGACAAGCTTTGATTTCATGTCGTTACCTTTCGCAGAGTCAGGCTGGGCCATCACAGCTCACGCGGTAGGACTGGGACGACCGATGGACGAACATTTGCAGACAACTGGGAAACCTGTCCCTGGATACAACGGTAAGAATTGCGCACAGACGCTTACTAAAGAACTGCATACAACATGAACCTGCTGTCGTGAAAGTACTACTATACCTAAAACAGACACTTGCTCGAGTGAGATGAGCCGAAATGCGCATGACCTTGGACATCATATGAGAAGAAGAAGAAGAAGTAGACACACAAGAATCCCAAGCTATTGCCCTGAAATTCGGCTCCAGCTTAATAAGGACACAAAACGATTGATCAAAAAGCTTGGGATTCCTGTGGTAGAAAAAACCTGGGATTTGCGCACACGTCGTAGAGACCTGTAATCCAGAGCGAAGGCGCCGTGTAAGGACATTACAGATCTACTTTTCCTCTTTAATGTTATTTCTGAGTGCTTTCGTTATGCTCGTTGTTTAGTAAAAGTTTTACGAGAAGACATGACCGAGGCTGAACCAGGTGAACTGGGGCAGATAGTAGTCAAGTAAGTACCAGTACCTCTCGTCCATGGTAGGTCTTTATGCTTTTAGATCCTGCAGATCGATCTTATGTTTTTATTTTTGGCGTTCTACTTTTATTGTTGATAGGCTCCCAATGCCTCCTGGGACGGCTGGTACTTTATGGAAAGCTGATGAAAGATTCAAGAAGACCTACTTTGAGAAATATCCGGTTAGCACATGATGATGATGATGATGATGAGGATGAGGATGAGGATGAGGATGAGGATGAGGATGATGAGGATGCATGATGATACATGATGATGATACATACTAGTCATACAATGGTTTCTCGTGACATACCGTGGAATATCCCACAAGTCACTTGTAATTTCTAATATCCACGGTATGCCACGAGAAACCATTATATAACCATTTTATCCCACACCATAGAAAATACAAATGCGTAGATTCGACGCGCAGTGCATGATGGGAAGGAAGAGTGAAATACCGACAAATTTACAACAGCTTTCCTGCTATCTGATTGCTATTGATAATAGATGATGATGACGATACATGATGATGATGATGCATGATGATGATGATGCATGATGATGATGATGCATCATGATACATGATGATGGTGATGCATGATGATGATGATGCATGATGATGATGATGCATCATGATACATGATGATGGTGAAGCATGATTATGATGATGATGATGCATGATGATGATGATGCATGATGATGATGATGCATCATGATACATGATGATGGTGATGCATGATTATGATGATGGTGATGCATGATGATGATGATGCATGATGATGATGCATGATGATGACGATACATGATGATGATGATGCATCATGATACATGATGATGATGATGATGCATGATGATGATGATACATGATGATGATGATATGTTATTTATTATTGTTAACATCCATCATATTCTATTCAAGGGATACTATGATTCCTGTGACGCGGGTATTATAGACGAGGATGGTTTTGTATGTATCATGGCACGTACTGATGACGTCATCAATGTCGCAGGTCACAGGATATCAACCAAAGCCTTGGAGGAGGTATGAAAATGTCTATCGCGACATGTGAAGGGAGAAGAGTCTAACCGATAGAAGAGTTGGGGGAAGGAGGTGGAGAAGAAGGAGGGGTATAGGGTTTTCCTTCTTTTTTTGGGGGGAGCACATTTTAAAGGGGGGGGGGGGTAGAATCTTTTTTTCTTAGGCAAAGTAGGAAAAAATTGAAAAGTGGGGGCTAAAGCCCACCCAGCGCCCACAGGCACCGCCGTCCCTGCTATGTTTTGCTAAAATAAGTATCTTGGTGTTTTTAGGGCATAATGAAACCAGATTTTGTGATCGACTCAGCTTGTGTTGGGTACAAGGATCCTATCAAAGGTCACGTGCCCGTCGGATTCATCGTCGTGGACAAAAGTAATGCGTGACAATACTACTATTAATAGCGTTACCATAACATTCTGTAATATCATATGTATTACGTTGTCTTGTTTTGCGTGACTGCAGTACTAGTGCTTGTGTTACCTAGATATTGTATTGGCTTGTATCAAGCATGGCGCATTTTGTATTGCGTGACTGCAGTACTAGTGCTTGTGTTACCTAGATATTGTAGTGGCTTGTATCAAGCATGGCGCATTTTGTATTGCGTGACTGCAGTACTAGTGCTTGTGTTACCTAGATATTGTATTGGCTTGTATCAAGCATGGCGCATTTTGTATTGCGTGACTGCAGTACTAGTGCTTGTGTTACCTAGATATTGTAGTGGCTTGTATCAAGCATGGCGCATTTTGTATTGCGTGACTACAGTGCTCTTCAATGCGAGGGTCACCTAGACATTTCTTGTTCTGTATTACGCATTGCGTTACCTTGTTCGACTTGACTTATATTTATTATTGAATTAATAAGATTGCGTGACATATGTTGTCTGTCAAACAGCTTCAGAGGTAAAGAAAGATGACATGGTGGCAGAAGTGATAAGAAGTGTACGTCAGTTCGTTGGTCCTGTTGCTGCTTTCAAGACAGCAATCATCGTAGATGGACTTCCCAAGGTACGTAGGATATACCCATGTTGGGTACCCTGTGCTTTTGCGCCGCTTGATTTGTTTTTAGTTTCTAATCACTGACTCCTTCCTGAGATAGTGAACATGGTGCATTGTGGTCTAGCTTGGGTACAAACATCTTTTTTTAATCATGCCTTATATGGTGTTGTGAGATAAGGAACATGGTGCATTGTGGTCAAGCTGGGTGCAATCATCTTCAGCGTATCATGCCATAATAGTGTTGTTTGTACCCAATCTAGACCACAATGCATCATGTTCATCGATTTCAGGAAAGGCCTATACATGCACTACAAATGAAAAAATAACTTTAAACAATAAGAAAGTAAAACGAGATTGATGAAAAGATAGAGATTTTTAGGGGAAAAAATACTGTATTCCCATTTTATCTCTGCAGACGCGCTCAGGGAAAACCGTCAGAGGAATCTTAACAAACATTATTCACGGACAACCTTACAAAGTAAGTAAAGTCACAAGGGAATATTCAGAGCCGCTCTCATATGTCAGTAGAGTTACTTGTTGGTTCTGTCTTTATTATACTAATATACAGCATATTTAGTGTCGTTTTTCCGGTTTTACATGTTATGAACTAAAACTACGTCTTCTTCCTAACATCGAGGTGTTCCTTCATTTCTGATGTATATTTTAACATAGCTGCGGTGGGTTTGGCGGGAGCGTTTCCCGCCAAAACGCGCGCGCGCCTCCCAGCTCTGGGACTCTTGCTACGACCTCCCATCCCCTCCCCCCTAGGGTTGTAGTAAGTAAACCCCTTTGATTGACCATCTTGTGATTGTTGTAGATTACGCCAACAATGGAAAACCCACAAGTCTTGGATCACATCAAAGAGAATCTCGTAGAGGCCGGATTCCTAAAGAAAAACCATTGAGCAACGTGTGGGTCCCGTCAGTGAAAACCCGTCGTGCATCACGGGATATTTTAGGTGCCAATTCCTGATATTGAGTCAAATATCTAAAATAATTGACTTCTCTTTTTGAAAATATTCTATGAAAAAGAATTCATATTCTTCGTGCTGTGCTTTTTCTAGGATACTCTTTTTATAAAAGAAATGGATTCTATATATATTTTTTGGATACATGCGCGCTCTTCAATTTAATACTACTTATAAATTGTGCAACAATTTTCGTCTCAGAAATCAAAAATGCAAAAGTTCAATAAACAGGATGCATTGTGGCCTAGCTTGGGTACAACACCACCATATATAACATAGTGAGCAAAATATATTTGTACCTAAGCTAGACCACAATGCATCAAGGTCTGTGCTCGAGGTAAAAAACAGCACGTTTTCTGATCAAAGCAAAGATGCTTCTTGGGTGTCTAAGCTTAGTCATCTGTTTATCGTTCTATATATACGGCTGATACTGGTTATCAATATGCTCAAACTAATTCAAAAATGCATGGCCTCTTTTGTAAGCTCGTATTAAGGTGTATTTTTTTAGAAAAAAACTAGAATATTGTTGTGAAGAACGGTTAATAACTATAAATGTGTAAATGTGGGATGTGATGGACTGTGACAGGAGGTAGAATGGTAAAATAATTAAAAGCGTGACGTTTGTATCGTTATCTGTGTTCTACATGAATTTAATCAATAGTAATATGTGTCCAGTCTTCGTGGAGTAGGTTGTCTTGTACGCTTGCTACGTCTTAGTGGGCTTGGTGTGCTGGACTGATCACTGCTCGGTGGAGAAATGGTGACGGCACTATCTTCATTTGACAATGATTGGTGATTTGAATTACCACGTCTTCGGGAGCTGTGGCACGGTGCAGTACTATCACGTGGTTGGGTACTATCACTTGGCTTGATACTGTCACGTGGCTGCGTACTGTTACATGGTGATGCGGTACTATCACGTAGTGCGGTATTATCACGTGGTTTGGTACTATCACGTGGTTTGGTACTGTCACGTGGTTTGGTATTATCATGTGGTGCGGTACTATCACGTGATCTTGTTTTACTATCACCTTCATTTTTGTGTCCTTTGCGTATCTTCTTTTTTGGTGTCTCAGGTGTTTCATTCATGTCAGATTTTGATTCTTCAGATCTCATTCTATTCTCCTTTCTGCGCGTGTTCTTTTTTGGAGTGTCACGTGATTTACATGCATCACGTGACTCAAGTTCTCCAGAAGCCACAATACTTGGAGTGTCACGTGGTTTACATGCATCACGTGACTCTACTTCCTCAGGAGCCACAATACTTGGAGTGTCACGTGGTTTACATGCATCACGTGACTCTACTTCCTCAGGAGCCACAATACTTGGAGTGTCACGTGGTTTATCTTCAGAGAAAGTTGCATTACTGTTATTCTTTTTATCCACTTCCTTATATGGAATGTCACGTGGTCGGTCGCCATCCAGTAATTTTGCTGTGGCTTTTTCACTTTCTGTTGTGGTGGGTATTACCTTATATGGTAAACCACGTGCTTCCATATGATCAGAGTTTGCACCACTTTCAGGTTCTTCCTTATTTGGAGCCCTGATTTCCTTATTTGGGATCTCTGTTGATGCATCAGGTTTTAATTGGACAACACCATCACGTGATTCTGAGATCACTATGGTAACATCCTTGTCATGGTTTTCTTCAGTTTCTGTTGTTGAGCATGTCAAACAATAAGTATGGTCATGTGACAAGGCAGTGGTTGCCAAAGAAATTATACTTAAATCACGTGATTCACAATTGGGCTTATTTGATTGGATGGTTTCCGGGAAACTTAAATCTGCGGAATTAATTTGTTCACTAGTTTTCTGGATGTCATCTGCTATTTCTTGGATTTCGAATGATTTCTTTGTTCTCTCATGGTCTTCATCGTTCGAATTCTGTCTGTCTTTATTGACATAGTGTTTCATAACCACCTGGTGTTCTTCAGTACTATTTATATCGATTTTATTGCTCCTTTGATTGAGCTCAGCTTCTTCATTCCTCGGGATACCTGCCTTGTTATTTTGCGTATCTCGACTTTTAATGCTTTCGTTAAATTTTGTGCTGAACTTCATCTCTTTTTCTGATTGTAAGTGGTAAGATCCGGTGCTGTTTGATCGTGCTGGGCATGATCTCGTTTGTAAACATTCTTCTAAAAGCGCAAAGTATTCTTCGAGTGAGTCTGTTGTTTCTTCCTCTTCTTCCTCGAGTAAAGTTCCTTCCAGATTCCATGCAAACAGCCCAAGATCATATAGTTCCTCAATCTAATGTAATACAACATTTTGAAATGAGATGTTTTTCAATTTCCCCCTCACAAAAAAAAAAGATTTTGGTTGAAACTATGTACAAGACTAAACCGAAGCAAACCGCAAGGGCCGCGTAGCGCCCTTAAAATTGGAGGAAAAACTTATGATTTGAAAAGTGAGGGGATGAGACTTGAAATAATTAGTGGAGTTAGCACAAATTGTGAAGGCACAAGTTATTATTGAACCCTTCTCTCTCTCTCTCTCTCTGATGTCTCTGATACTACCTAGCTTACCTCAACATGCTCATTAGCCGCCCATCCCATATCCATCAATGTATCAAAGTCAGACTTCTCAACCTCATATTTCCTCAAGAAGGACTCGAGCACCATCAACTCAAGTGAATTGTTTTCCTGGCTTTTTACTGCCAAAGGTGAGCCAGTTTCGAAGATATTGACGTCAGAACCATTCAACCAATCACGGCTGATATCGTAAACATTTGTTGCTCCATGTTTCAGTACTTGGGCGTCACCGCTGCTGTAAAAACGTCTGCGCCTTAATCTTCGTACGTTTTTTTCGCCTAGTTTTTCAAAAGAGGCTACGTCTTTTGCCATTGATTCTTTGCCATTTCTGGATAAACTCCTTGAGATAAATAGTGATGCCATTTACAAACTTATTACCTGTCGACAAAGTGAACAATATCGAGCCCTGAAGTTGCCATAATTTATTCTTCATAATTGAATTCATTAGTTCTATAATCTAATAATCTTTTGTGCAAATTCGAAACGTTGTTAACGTTGTTACCGACATGTGTAGATCTTGGCTGTCAGAGAATTTGCGTGAGATTTATTTGGAGATAAACTAAAGACCACTTACCTTGATCCTATCCACGCCTTTTCAATCAGCTTTTGCTGTGTTTTTGCATTGTTTATCTGTTTATTTGTTTACCTTAGCGATACCTCATAAGTGTTGTCGACTCGTCATATAACGAATCTTTTTAGAGCGCGTGCGCGCGCCGCTTGAAGTCGATATTTCTTGCACGGTCGACGTCAATCGCGCCCGCAGATTCTATTTTTTTCATGGTCAGCAGGATCTAGGAGCGCACGCTTGGGTACGAGATATATAAAGCAGTTTTTGTATCACTATGGAAAAAAATTAAAGCACGAACCGCGCCTTGCCGTCACCGTGTCAGTGCCGTGTATGAGAGCGTTCGACACCCAGTGCCGCGCTTGCCCGCGCCATAAACGTGCCGTGTGCCGCGACTTTTCGCGCGCACGCGTTTCAAGTGTGAATGCTTCCTGCATCTTTTCTGGATCAAAGTACAGTTATCTTATTTATATTTTATTAAAGAAAAAATCAAATTTGTAATAAAATTAATAGGAATTTCAACTTCATAATTCTAAACTCTAATTCTAAGATTTCTTTGACAGTATTGCACCTTCAGTGTTCAAGTACTGTTATTTTCATGTTATAAGTACCTGTATACTGGAGGATTAAGGTTCAAGGTTCAAGGTGTTTCTGTGAGGGTCAGCAGCATTAATATATAATAAGAGTGACACTTACATGGCTTCCATGCAAATTATCCAATTAAAATGCTCGAATATGGGAGTATTTTTACCATGATTCATAAAATGAGTGACATTAAGGGTCATCTAGCCGCAAAGATTTGCCACGCAGAGATTTGTCACGCAAAGTTTAGTCACGCAAGGTTTTGTCACGGCAGAGATTTATCATTATTTCAGCATATATCGTTATGTCGGAATCCTTCACCATGGTCTTCACCATGACCGTTGATCAGAATCGGCGTCCTCTCATCATATTCCTTCTCCTTGTAGTAGTTCTTTATTCTTTTATGCTCCAAGTACCCGCTCTTTGGGAAATCTTGGCGTTTTTTCGCCAAGAAAAACTGTGCACAAATTCCAAGGACGGACAGGAATATCCATGTTACTGTTAAAATAATATCTGAAATGGTAACAAGTTTATATGTTAAAAACATGTTTTTTTTCAAAAGTAGATGCGGTTGAGAAATTTATTCAAATCAGTTGTTTTACGTAACCGAACAAAAAAGCCGAGAAAAAAAGCAAAAATAAAACCGAAAAAGCAAAAAAAAAACACAAAAATAAATCAAGAAAAACAAAAAAAAATAAGCAAAAAACCAAACCAAAAATAGAAAAACAAATAAAATAAAAACAAAAACAAGCGGGGGAAATATGAAAATTATATTTCAATTTTTCGCGCCATCGTTCCTTTTCAAATATGGTTAAAGTGCAAACGCGTCAAACTTTTTCCCGCCAAACGAGAAAACCACATGATCACCAAAAAGGTGGTGATTCTTGATTTTATTAATATAAGATGATCTTATTGGCTAATACATAGAGGTGCAGATATAAGCCGTTTTGCTATTGGTGGATATTTACCTTTATATTGGAAGGGTCTTCGGACGATAACTTGGTCGTAGTTTGGTTCAACAGCGCGAATGACGATGTTCAACACAAGGTATGACATACTCGTGTGAATAAAAGTATCAATACCTAGAAAAATCACACAAAAAATTGAAAATACACTCAAAAATTATTCAAACTAATTATTATACATGGTAGAGTTGTAAAGGAAAAATTCCCAAGAGTTGTCTTCGGCCTGTGCAAAAATGAAGCTTTTTTTCGTTCTTCCACGTGCTTGACGAACTTTAAAAGTTCTAACTTTTCATATCAATTTCACTGTAATTTATATACAGTACACTCTTGTAAGTAGTTATTGTCATGTTTCCAGGTTTTTCTGTACCAAGACTGCTGAATTATGTAATTGCTTCTTACCAATAATGAATCCATATGCTGATACCACCGACGTGTATACAATACTGAGCTATAAATAGAAAGTAATAAGTTATTAGGGATTATTATATTATTAGTGATTATCATATTTGTTTTAACAGGATTATGGTCGACAACTATGAGGATAGCACGCATTATAAATTATAATGTATTGATTTTACAAGAATATACTTACCACTTTAGGCCAAGGTAACATGATAAATGGAGTGACAATGGTCATTGCTATAACCACAATACCATAGTCAAAATCACTTTGCCAAACATCTGAATCACCTAAAAAGGGTTGGAATGGGATATGTATTACTGCCTTCCAGCATTTTGTTCTTGGGTTCAATACTCAAACCTGTCATCACTTGTGAGCAGAGTTTTTAGTTGCCTCTCTCCAGTGCTTCAAGGTTGTTTTTGTTTTCAGCTCTCTGACTTCCCACCCACCCACCCTCCCCCCATAAAAACCAACACTTTCTTTCTTAAAAGCTTATAAAAGTCAGCTTGCAAACTACATATAAATCACACAATGTTGGCTCAGCATTTCAAAAGAGATTGTGTGTTGCATGCTGGGCCTAAACGATTCCAATGATTATTATTCTCCACAGTGATCATGATATTCATGAATGTCTTACTAACTTACCAACAGCAGTGAACAAAAGAGTCCCGGCAGCAAGGAAGCCCAAGAACAAACCATTAATAAGTAAACAAAGACGAACATACTCCGTCACGGACCAGAGTATAAACATCAACAAACCACCAACAATGCCAATACCCAAACTCGCCAACATAAGACCTGCATGAAAGGTAAAAATATATATATTATTATTATATTATAACTTACAATAAATTGAAATGAGTTATTGCTATGCTTATCATAAAATATTATTTTGATCAGTATACCAATCTAGTCATTAGGTAATAATGTGTTGTTATTGTTGTTCTTGTTGTCGTTGTTGGCTTTTATCATAAAAATGGCTCAAAGTGAGGGTAAGGGAATCCAAGGGAATTACAACCTATCGTTTCAACCAGTATGGTTGCAGTGTAATAAAAGCGCATACTAAAGTACCATGATACTGGTAATATATACCCATGGTATGTACCATATATTTACCTGTGTGGGCCAGAGTTGTTGATTCTGACAGAATGATATAAAATATAAACCCAAAGTTCATGAGTCCACCTAAGAACAAAGCTGAAAGATACGAAAAAAAATGTAAAAACTACCTTCATCTGTTAAGAGTTATAGCATATATGATTTTTTATGAACATTATTATCCTCAAACTAACCTAGTTTGAATAACCTGTGACCCATAAAACACATTCCTAGTGCAATAGCAGCGCCAACCACAGCAAAAACCTTGTTTATTGTAGAAACTGTCGAAAATACGCAAACAAACATACATTTAGTATCCAATGACAATATCATGTTAGTTGCCATGGTATTAGTAACCATGGGAACATATTTTCCTATAGTAGATATAAGGTGATAATTGCTATGGTAATAATTCATGGAGATAGCATTGAATCGTGAAGTTGTTTACAATACAGGTGTGATAATCATCATAGTCTGTTGTCATGGTGATAATTTCCATGGTGATAATATGGTGTTTAATAACCTTACCTATTGAGTAGCAGTTTCCAATAGTTGATGTAAAGTTGCAACCATAGGTATGGACAGGGGAGTATGCAGCCTCTTTCTTGGTTACTGGGTCATAGACTATAATATTATAAATTATTCCCTGTCCAGCTACTGTATCAAATAACACTTTAGGAATCGAAGGAGCTTGTAAAGTAAAAACCTACAGATGTGAAATACAGTATTAATTAATTAACAATTTTATAGAAAAAGCACTAATGTTATACAATGATGGACACCATCACTCTCAAAGCCACAGCCGTTGCATTCAATATCCTACATATAATATATACCTGTACAACTCTCAAATTTTATGCAGGAAAACTGGAAATTATACCAGTACTAGATAATTACTAAAAAATATTATAGAGATACAAGTTCAAGCCGATTTATACTAAAATAATCTAAGAAAATCCAGTTTAAAAATATGTGAAATACTGATTACATGACATATATTTTGCTTGCATGTTGCATCACACCACCAACATGCCTCCCTTGGATGTCTTTTGGGAATAATTGTTGCAAGAAATCATCTATGCTACCTCACTGCTAATTATGAAATTCAATGAGTTGGATATAAAAAAGCATTATTATTTCAGCCTATCCCTTGCCGAAACTTTCTCAATCATTTTCCATCCTCCCTTGTGTGGATGAGTGTAGTGAAATGTTATGATATTATAAACCATCACCTTGTTTCCACTTGTCTTGATAATATCTGGATACGCCATCATCTGCAGACCCTTAAACAGTTCCTCTTCTTCTAAGTTTCCTTCATCTAGAAACATCTGGTAAAGATGGTACTCTAACCTATAATGTTCTGGGTTCTTACCAGGATGATGAATGTAGCCATCACATGCAATTTCTTTTTGATCTCTACAAACAGATATATTCAAATCAATACATTAAGGTGGATATTTTTCGAAGTAACAATATTTCTCGAAGAGACAATATTTGTATAATGATCATCCGGGTGGATGTAGTCCTGAGAAGGACTGTTTGATGTGACTGACGTTTCAACAACCTGTGCGGAAGTCATCTTCAGAGTCTAGTGAAGAAAAAGTCAGATATGGGTCTTATTTATACTGCATTAAGGTGGGCATTATATACCAAAATGTGAATTCACAATCAAATACACGGGTATACCCATGCTTGGTGGGGTGGATTGGGTACCCAGCTATACCCCAAATGGGTTTTAAAAGAGTAACTAGGGTGATAAGCATTGCACAGATTTAACAAGAACTTTCATCTCTCACCAATGTGAGTTCTACAGATTGAGTTGTGGCAATTATTTCTTACCTGCCAAAAAACACATTGGCAAAATCAAATGTTAAAGTTGTTTTAACTGAGTCATAAGTGACCTTGAGATTGGGATCTAACTCCATGTTACACGTCTGGCAACATCCTCCAGGAAAAGGAGCTGGGAAAAAAAGCAATACTTTCATAAATAAAATCGATTTTGATGTGAGTATTATGAACCTGGGAAATCAAGGGTGGAGTAGTCTCAGTTTCAACTCCTGAACTCTGCATCACATGTGAGTAGAGTTTGTTTGGATCGAACTCTTGATTTAAGGTTTCTTTCCATTTTTTACTGTACTGGTTTTTCTCTTCCAATCTCAAACCCCAATATTCTTAATTCTAATTCAGTCTGTGAGTTAGCAATGTCCTGGCTTTGATCAGTCCAAAGGTTGTTTCAGGGTTCAATCAGTAAGTTAGTCATGCCTTGACTTTGATCATCCCATAGATTGTTCTAGGGTTTGATCAGTGAGTTTAATAGCCATGACAGGATATAGATAAATTTAAGGTTGATTTTAACAAAAATTTTCAAGACTAAAAAGTGTGTCATTTTGACACATGTCATTACAAGCTCATAGCGCATTGATAAAGAAAAAATATGTTGAGATATTTTGATCTCTTGATGGAAAAAGAATTAAATTGTTCTTTTCACTTGTGTATTACTAACCTCCATCACTGTAAGGAACAGAAATAACATCTATCTGATAATCCTCTGATGAATTTGACTTAATATAAAGAGATATGTACTGTTCTCTATGCATGTAAGGTAGCTTATACAACACAGAAGGATCAAAACAAGTATCTGTTGTATCATGAGTGAACAGAGGATCTGTAGATGCTGATGTTCGTCTGTACTGAGAATGGACTTGAAAGATCACAAAGAACCATTTACGTTCTGTCCGAAGGAACTGAAGATTCAGTTGCTCATTAGGTTGTAGGGTGAACTTTTTTCCACCATTAGCAGGAAGATCAAGATTCTCTTTCCCAGGAATAATAACTAAAATACAAACATAAAAGAAAACAAAATTATGAAAAATATGGGTAATTCATGGATATAAATCATTCATAATAAGGAATTAAAATAATTCCTTGTTTTGCTTCTGATTTAAGCTTAATAAAACGATAAAGTATTACGATCTTTCGAAAGCTGAATCTGCCTTCAGGAGTGCAAATTTATGATGATCAGTGTCTGTGGTGTTAGAAGTTTCTAGGGTTTCGTTTCTAGATGTCAGAATTATCCACGTTTCAGCGTACGACAAGTACTTCATAAAATGCTTATCCCTATTCAATAATCTTTATAAAAAATATTCTTATTAAGAAATTAACAGTATGTAGTTATCACGTAGTTTATTTCAAATGTCAGCTGACTAAACTTAGCCATGACATAACACAGTTATGGCTTCGACATAGTAAAACGATACTACTAATACAAACCTCTAGATTCATCCGCAAATGCCTGTTCAACGATAAAACTTTTGAGGAAAACAATAACAACGATCCCTATATTACAACCACGCATCTTTGTTTTGACTCGGAGGGATTAAGATCCTCAGAAAACGTCATAAAAGTTGAATGCCTTCGAATGCTCCGCCATGTTTATTTCGCATGGAGAATTTCACTTCCGGTGTGGGATTATGGGATGGATTGATACCAAGTCGAGGCTGAGTTTTGCTGTGTTCTGATTGGTTGATTTCAAAAGGAAAGGAATTTTTAAAATGTTACCAGACAGTTTGATTAGTCGTTCCACGCGTCAGGGAAAACAGTTTTGAATATTTTCGTCTAAAAAATCCTTAATTTGAGGCGATTTCTACCGAAATTATCACACCTTCTCCAAGCCATGTCTTCATCGCAAGGTAAGAATGAAATTTGACTTTGTTTAGACTTGAAAAAGTTTTAAAATTTTGAATTTAAATACCAGATAAGTGTCCGTTGTTGAACTTGGATGTCTGCTCGGCTCTGTCTTGTCTCATACGAAACTTTTGTCTGCAGTTTAACTGACTTTCCTGTAATTTCTCTTAGATATCACATATTAACTCGACGATCATAGTTGAATATATTGACATTGACTTCTGGTACAATTATACCTCTAAATTGATGCAAAACATCACGGAATCTTGCTTGTACTTGTTAACAAGAACTTTATGCATAATTGATTTTCAGCAAGAGGCGACAAGTCACTGGATGACAGCCTTACAAACATCCAATGGCTTTGCGAGTTAGAATCATCTGAGCTACTTTCACAGAGAGCTTCGAGGATGAAAGAAACAGCTGATGAGGCACAGAATCGCGTGTCTCCCAGCTCACCTAATCCACATCCTAAACCACCATACTCCTATGCAACGATGATCCTCTTAGCGATCAATAGCACTGAAGATAAGAGAATGACGCTACAGGACATTTATAAATGGATTGAAAATAATTATCCTTACTATAAGAAGTGCAAAAAGGCTTGGAAAGTAAGTGATTGATTGTATCTATTTGTCTTGTGTCTTGACCGAGATAAAGGGATTTCACAGCAGTCATGTTGTTGCAATGCAACGTTTTTGCATGAAAATATATTTCATCTCCCAAAGAGGAAAATTTTGTTTTGCCCTACAACATTGCTGCTTTGAAACCAATCTTATCCAGGTCAAGACTGCTAGCTTGAAATCTCTTTTAATTTGCACTGTGATTACAGGGTTATCAATTGTTAACTCCAGGCTGTGCAGATGGGAAGGGAGGAAAGTCTCAGAGGATACATTTTTGGGGAGCTAATGTCAGTCAAATCTCCTCAAAATTGTTGGGAGGGGGGTTAGTTGTAGTGGCCCTTTATGGCAGTAGTGCAGACCCTCAATCTCAGATGCTTAAGCTTACGCTTATTGGTGCATTTGAACTGCAACTGAAGTTTTTACTAGGGTCTGGTTTCATGGTGTGATATCTAAAATTTTAATCATCTAAAAAAAAGGCAAAATAATGGTCGAAATTAACTGTCATTTTCTTTGTTTATTTTTCAGAATTCAATCCGTCACAATCTCTCCTTGCACAGTTTTTTCCTCAAAGAAAAAAGACCTGTTGATCTTCCTGGAAAAGGAAGCTACTGGTCGATATCCCCTGAAGGCAAGAAAAATATCATGAGAGAAGTAATGAAACATGCACAGCCAGTCATACAGAATCCTCTTATTCACCCTGGATTAAACGGCAGAAATCTAAGACCTATTCTCCCCAAACCAATGGACAATGCTCCCCATACTTATAATGAAGGTGTAGCTCAAAAGATGCCAGGGGTGTGTTCAATTGTTAATGGAAATACCGTCATGCCAGTTGTGATTTTACCAACCAATGTCTACATGGACTTGGCATCAAAGATTGCAAACAGTAAGAAGGCATCCTCTGGGTTTGCTGTCACACAGAGTTCTGATTCAACCATTAAAGTCTTGAGTGATGAGTATTTTCCAACAAAACAACTTGAGAGAAGGACCAACAACTGTAACCAAGAAAGTGGAAATGTCTCTGTGACAGCTCTAATGGATGAAATTCTACAAAACAAGAACTTTTCTGAGGTTTTAGATACCATTAAAACAGAAAATGAAAGCAATTCATTAACAATTAGTGATTCATTGAAGATCAATACCAGTGGATTTCATTTTTCTAATCAACCACAACAATGTTCTGACACTCAAGCTGTTGTTAGGAAAGAAAGCAATGGTGAGGTTTCTAAATTTGAACCTTCAGCAAAAAAGATCAAAGTTGAGCCAGTCAGTCAAGAAAAGGTCTACAAGAAACCCAGTTTGCCATGCCCTGTTCTTCAAGGCATGTCCCACCATGTTAACCGATCACCTCTGAAGGACAGAACAATGCCTACGTTAGCTGCAATGAACTCTGAGAACAATGATTCATTCATGTTTTGTGACAAGGACTACAAACCTCAGGATACAGGATCTTCATTGCTGTCACCTGTTCTGCTCAACACCCCAAGATCAAACAACAGAACAGCAAAGAAAACATCAACCCCTGCTCAAACATCACCTCTAAGCAATACATTTCGTTCAGGTCTGACTCCTCTAAAGTATGATTCTGACAGTGGATTCTTTACTCCATTAAAAGACTCTGACTTTGACTTCTTGTTGTCTCCGAGTCAACTACAGATACCCCTGCAGATCACCCCAGCAAGGATGGTAGGGAGTACTCCACAGGGATGTAGAAAGTCACTACGTCTTGGCACAGTTCCTGAGGATGTTGATGGAAATGATGTGTTATCATGGATGTAATGATTGTCATCTTGTTGCCATGGCAATAGACCAATTGTTTTACTTGTGAAAAATATTTGGCAAACTGAACAATGGAATCAGCATGCTGGGACAAAAAATATAGTGGTAATAGTTGTGTCAGCTAATTTATGCGATATGTTTTTCACACTGTAGAATCTGGTCTATATATTAACAAGTCTGATTATCTGATATGACAGTTTTTAATTGAATATCTTTGATTTCCTTATTCCTAATATTATTGAAATCAAAATTTATGATTTTACATAAATTCATTTCTGTGTGAAAATTTTTAATTAAAAAAAATTGGTAGTGAAATTTTGACTTGATTGACTTTATCCTGAAGCAATCACTTGGCATGCCATGCTCTCATAATTTCCTTGTGTTTTTGTCTGCATAAATATTTAATTGTGGATTATAGCCTGGGGGTGTACTGTTTGTTAGTGGCTCATACCTAAATAATATACTGGGTGTGTGTGCGTGTGAATGTAGAACTAGATTGTGTAGTATGTAAACAGGAGGTAAATTTGTAGTGTGATCTACAGAATATTTGAAAGCATTGTCATTATCAAACTCATTGTTAGTATCATGATCAGACTAAGCTTTCTCATTGAGAAAGCCTTGTCTGATCATGATACTAAAAAGCTTGAGAAAGCCTTGTGTAACGATACTAACTGCAGCTGCGTAGGAGAACAACTCGTTACTAGTCTCCTATGCATACACTGCTAGTGTCATCATGCCATCTCTTTCCCAGAGAAAGCCTTGAATTTGTAACTTTGCCAAATAAATCCTGAGTAAAATTAATTTAACAGTGAATCAGGAGACGATTTGTACTCTGTTTATGCACCAATCAATGTTAAGCCCAGGGGGGCAAGGGGCAGGGATTACACAATTTAAAAAATAAGTCAAAATCTACACCTCTGGGACAACAATTGCAGTAAATTTAAGTCAAAATTATTCATTCTTATGTATCAAAATCCCAACCATGGGGGCAACAGTCTGTCAAATCCCCACCCCTCCCCCCCCCCCCCCTGGTTTAATATTGATAGGTGCAGTAGTGTCCTGAATAGAGATTTGTAATTTATCACTTTGATATTTTAAGCTTATTTTAGGCTTTAATTGAATAATATTAATAGTATTTAAGTGTGTGAAAAATTTGCTGTATCATTCCATGGTTGTTGTATTATAGGTATATAGTGAGATTATGTACATTCACAGCTGTAGAAGAATTATAAATATTCTTGAGGTTTGAGAAATTGCTAGTTTGTTTGAATGTTTTTTTCTATGGTATGAAATAATATCCGGTCCACCGGCATTATCATCATCACTACCGACGCCATCATTATCATGTCGAGAACCATCATCACCACTGCCATCTGGCATTATGGACCTTAACATCCACGACGGAAGCGACGCCAGGAATATGTGTAAAATGGTTGTACGTGCGCGTCCCGACATCCTCGGCGTTGTCGTTCACTTTAGAAAACACCTGACTCGGGCCGACAAATCAAAATGTATTCCTCGCTTTAAGCTTACGCTTGTGTCGCTAACGAGGACTAGGCCAGGCTTTACTACTGAAACAACCAGAACAGTCCCATTTTCTGACACAGAAAAAAAGCAAAGTTTAAATATTGCTAAAACGTTTATTCACGTATAAAGAATGAAACTGAAATCTTCTGCGATAAGTATGTTAGGCGTCGGGCGCGCGTCCATCACACTGCACCCAATTAACACCTCCTACTAGTTTGAACAACATGGTCACACTTGTACATTATACATTGGTCTTGAGGCGAAATTTCCTTTGAAAACCTTTTCATAATAAACAAATGGTCCGAAACTTGTCGCTAAACAATAAACTATTAAGGTCATAAAAAAACGGTTTTTTTTCTTGTGGAGTTCATCATTAGCAGCCGGGTGGTAGACGACCTCTAATGACAAGAACAAGAATTGTACAACTTTTACAAGAAACAAGGTAATATATATGATTTAAAACTGTGGTAAGTCAATTATTATCATGTTTATCTCTTGTCTCCTTATCTAAAAACTGTTAACTCGACGAAAATTTAGTTTGTTTGGGAAGTTCTCTGTTTTATTGGTTAGTTCTTAAAACGCGCGATACGTTTGATGACGCACAGACGGAAACTGCCCCCTCTTTATTTTCCCAATAATATAGATTCCTAAGCTGCTTCGAAGAGAGAAGTATAGGAAAAAGATCCTATATTTAGGTTTTGAGATTATGGTTTGTTTCTTGTTTTTTTTTTAACATGAACAAATTTGAGAAATTTTGTAGAAAAGTTCGCGTTACATAAATTCCATTATGACAGGTTTGCTGTGTGAGTAAATTCAGTTAGTTTTTCACACCCATCTCTCATCCTCTTCGTCACAGTTTTGATAAAACAGCTTCTTTTTAAATTCGTCAAAGTTTTTCATCAGAGTTTTTCAAATACTAAGGTTTCTTTCATTTTGTTTCAGACAAACATGAACAAAAGAATCACGGTTAATGTAGGGGGGACGCGATACAAATTGTACGAGCATTATCTGAGAAAATACCCCGGAACACTCTTGTCGAACAAAGACAAGGGCTTCTATGATGCCGAAAAAGATGAATACTTCTTTGATCGAGATCCAGAAATGTTCAAGTATGTTTATCAATTCTATGTCACTGGGAAACTACATTGTCCGTACGAGTTTGAGTTCGACTGCTGGGCTCTTTACCGTGATGAGATGGAGTTTTTTGGGATCCCGATAAGCAGCGCAGTTTCTGATTGCTGTGTTGAAGACTACCTGGACCAAGACAGCCCAGAGAATGACGACGACGACGAGAAAAATGATGCTCTGAAAAAACACTCTTGGAGTGTAGGGAGTCTAGGGATGCGAGCAAAGATGAGAGAATTCATGGATGATCCTCAGTCCTCTACATGTGCCAGCGCATTTCATATATTTATTGGCATCACTATATTTGTGAGCGTCACTAGTAATGTACTAGAAACTCTTCCGTGTACCTGGAATAAAACATGCGCAGAGGAATACAGTACGGCTTTCTTCGCCATCGACCTTCTCTGCATCGCCATCTTCACTGCCGAGTACATAGGAGGCGTCTTCTCGGCTTCATTGCTATGGAAACACATCCGGGATCCTTTGAACATCATTGACGTCATGGCCATACTTCCATTTTATTTCAACATCATTTTTGAGCATTTTGTGGCTGAGGATCAAGGCAACCACCTTCAAGGACTCTCTGTACTTCGTATTTTTAGGATTTTTAGGATTCTTAAGTTTGCTCGCTATAGTCATAAGCTGCAAGATATGTTTAAATCTCTCAAGAAGTCTTCCAGTGAGCTGTCGTTCATTCTCTTTAGTTATTTTCTGACGATTGTTTTATTCTCGAGTATCGTTTTCTACATGGAGAAGAATGATGATCATACACCGTTTGAGAGTATCCTGACAGCAATGTGGTATACTATTGTCACCACCACCACTACTGGGTGAGTATTGCTGTACTCTGGGGGAATCATGGCATACCATACTACCCCTGCGGTATATCATAGTTAATATTAACTATGGGTATGTGAAGGGAGAAAATAGGCATCATGGGACACTACGTTGTCCTGGGGGATGAAAGGACAGTGGCATCAATGGGATACCATACTACCCCTGCGGTATGGGAGAAAATAGGCATCATTGGACACTACGTTATCCTGGGGGAGGGGAGAGTGGGTACATGGCTCGCATGTTTCCCCAGGGGGTAATGATAGGGGCTGCATCATTTGTTTTAGTCTCCGGCTATGAAACAAAACTAATTATAAGTAATAGAAACTTAAAACTAATGAATGTCTTATGTTTGGTTGCCTAGTTACGGTGACATGGTTCCAGTGACTGTGATCGGCAAGATAGTGGGTGGAATCTGCTGTATTTTTGGTGCTCTGGTCATTTCCTTACCAGTCCCCGTCATTCAAGCAAAGGTAGGTATAAGCCGTGAGAAGCCTGGGTCTATTGAGATCCATGACATCATGATCACGTGGATAATCACGTGACTGATAAAGATTTTTCTTTGTTTTTTGTTTATAGGCAAAAGGTTTGACAAGAGCAAGCAAGAAAGATAGTATGATACTATAGCAAGAATTGCCTCAACAAGAGACAAAATAAAGAGATTAAATTCGGGTGACTTTGATTCCAAAGGAATTTTTCTTGCTGATAAAAAGTGCTCAAGCTCACCTCATCCCTGAGCACACTGGCAGTTTTCAAGAGACAACATAAACTCCACGGTTTTTGATGCCAAAGAAATTCCCCCCCCCCCTGATAAAAAATGTTCACGCACACTTATAGCTTTTTCGCATGTTTATTCGCGACCCAATCCCATGAAGCCTTACGATCAAACTTCCAGGCTCTATTTTTAGAGCGCGTGATATGCAACATACTATTGGTTCACCAAGTACACGTCATTTCTGGTACCACGACGTGGCTATGACACTTGCTTTCTTCTAACCTTTCTTTTCTTAATGCAAATAATATCAACTTCAAACGATGGCTGTACACTTCAGTTTATACAGCAGAACAAACTACAATCTTGTTCTGTCATACGAAAACAAACATTTAGTTCAGCAAAACAAGCTCATTTTTAAATGATTTTTTGATGCCAGAAACGTGCTCTTAAGAATTAATGTGATTCTTTAAAAGAGGCTCTGTTTCTATGACAACGCACTTAAAAACTCAGGTCCTTTGTTATTCGTCATCACAGTTGCATTAGAATTAGTATAAATCAATATTAATCAATATTAATACTTATATTTTGCGTTTGTTTTTCTTATAAATATTAATCATTTCATGTTAATCATCATCATTAATCATGTTCAAGTCAAAAGCGCTCGAGGAAAAGGCAGATAAATCTGTTCGAGTAAAAATAAACTAGACTAACTAAACATAGAGCTGCTCTTTATTTTCTGTCTTTGTGATAAATGAGCTATCGAATACAAAAGTCATCGATAAAGATATGTTTAACGATCCATCTGCCTCTAGTATTGAAGAGGCGTGAAGTGCATACGTGACTCAGCTCTAAAACAACAGAGTAATCAGATCGTATTTTGTAGACTTTTTTTAAATACTTGTTTTTTCTCTCCGCTGTACTTCGAGTATTTTTCTCCATGATAATAATATCTAATAATATCCGAGTTCACACGATATCAGGGATTGGCTGAGGGCACTCGGCTAATCAGAAGCGAGATAGTGAGTAACGTATAATAATATAAACTCCATTCAGTCGACTAGGTGAGGTGTTGAAATCTTAAACACAAGCTTCTGGGTTAGGAGACGTAGCACTTCCTTCTCTTTGACGAACGCCCACTAAAACAGCATTGACACAATCACAAGGATTAATCCTTACTTAGCTTAGTTCAGCCGGTGTAATGAACGAAATCCTTTTTCTTATTGTCTGAAAGCTTTAAAAAAATCATTACTAGCTAAAAGCAAAGTCTTTAACTCCTAATGATAGTCATTCTATCGCCGAGAATAGATATAACACTCATTAACTTTGAAGTTGGTTTCTTGCCTTGTGCCATGCACTTCAAAACTTGGTTTAAATTTCACCAGTATTTTGGTTTGAGGCTCTTACTTAGTGTTATCTGGTGCTACCTCTTACCTGGTAGCCGTAGTAGCTCCAAATATATTTTTTCATACGATCTACTCCTTCTGCAATAGCCGGTTTGCAGTTCACAAACTATATTCACAAAACGTTTTTGCTGTGAAATATGTTTTATGGGGACTTCGCCTACTTCTAGCCCGAGTGAACGCCCTAAAGTAGATTTTGAATTCCATGGCGATGCCCTAAAAAGACTAACTCACGGATCAAATCATGAAACAACTTCTAGGCTGATCAAAGTCAGGGCACGACTCCCTCACAGATAGAACCCTGAAACAACATCTGGGCTGATCTAAGTCAGGACATGGCTAACTCACAGATCAAACCCTGAAACAACCTCTGGGCTGATCTAAGTCAGGGTATGGCTAACTCACAGATCAAACCCTGAAACAACCTCTGGGCTGATCTAAGTCAGGGCATGGCTAACTCACAGATCAAACCCTGAAACAACCTCTGGGCTGATCTAAGTCAGGGTGTGGCTAACCCACAGATTGAACCCTGAAACAACCTCTGGGCTGATCTAAGTCAGGGCACGGCTAACTCACAGATCAAACCCTGAAACAACCTCTGTTCCGATCTAAGTCAGGGTGCGGCTAACCCACAGATTGAATTGTAATTTAGCTTGATGGGTTACGTTTTGCAGAGAAAGGTAAACTGGAGAATCCAGTGAAAAAACGCTTTTAAGCGGACGGGGTTACCACAAAACGTATGATGTATTTGCGTCGAATTCAAAACACCTCGAGGATGATATGCTCGACGAATCATTACTTTAACACTTAGACTAAAAGTCTGGCTCTTCCTCCAGTCTCTGATTAATCATAGTAAAGCTTCCGAATCGTTTTTAAAAACCCTTGAGAATCTTAACGTCCTCAAGACAACGAACTAATTCAAAAAAATATATTTGATAATGATAGTTATATATATAGTTGATGAAATAGTCGATGTACCCGGCATATACCCGGTGACAATGCATGGCGGGACCTTTGTTTCTCGAACGCGTTGTCATGCCAACTAAGGTATCAATCCCAGAATGCATCGCTGTGATTCAATATGACAGACTAGCGATACATACTATAGACCAAAAATAAGAAGATACCGCTGTACGTGATGTTCGGAGGTGCAGAAGCAATCTTGTTGATATTCAACTATAAAATCAATGAAAAAAGTCCTTATTCCTATATTAGCTTTAGTTTTAAAGCAATACTTGAGTACTCTGAAGTTAGTGATTTATAATACTTGATCCCCAATCAAAAAACTGTTGAACTTAGTTCTAGTGTGACGTCATCGCCGCCATTTTGTGAGCTGCGTTCGTCATGATCCAATATGGCTGCTCAAAATTCTCGATTTTTCAAGAAAAAAGAAACATCTTCTATTAGTTATAAGTATCGTTAAATTTATTTAAAGTATACGGCGAACTTTATTTCTTAGGATGCACAGCCAAATTCGGTAAGAGGGAGGAATGGAGAGAGACTGTTGTTCACCTTTCTTTGGCGGGTTGCCATGGTAGCATCAGTTACAATAACAACATTAGCTTTAAAAATTCAGAAAAGAATTGAATGAAAATAAACGAAATGGAATAATATAAATTTTCAGTTGAGTGCGTTTAATAAAAAAGAAGCTGTGATGGACCATTTTTCTAATAATTTCATGCTTATAAAGGAGCAACTGATAATTTTCTAAACTGGGTTTTGTTCGATTGTCAGGTGTTTGAGCGTTTTGAACCTCAATATTTGTTTTGTGCTTATTAAATTCTTTTATGAAAAATTCGCTAAAACACTAAAAAAAAAGAAGAACCGAAATGGAAAAAAAACCTAAAAAGAACCTATAGGATAATAGTAACAGTACCAGTAATATACTAAAGAGAAAATCTTGGTCGTTCCAAACTTTATGACTTTATGTTTTGATACAAAATACTGATTGATAACAAAAAAAATCCAAGGATAGTAAAGTAAAGTCAATCTTTATTCGTTCATGAAACATACATTACGAACGTTACAGCGAAATATTATACTTAAAGCGTAAGCGATTTATAAAGCTGTCTTTGAAACGTTCTGTCCTCACTTTAGTCATATAGCTAGATACTACTCCTAAGATCATACTTACGGACTTTTTCTTAGGGATCATTTCCCTTAAAGGATGCCTTTGATTATCACGAACTTTACGAACGATAGACCTGTCAGTTTTCTCCGCTAGATTGTAGATATCTACTCTATTTGTGAGATATTTTCTTCTATAGCACCGATCTAGAAATTCCTGAATAGTGTCCTAAATAGTGGTCAGGATAATGCAATGTTAAATCCAATCAGAAAGCGTCTGTTAAAACATCAAGATATCAACTAATTTAAAATTAAATTTATTTAATTTCGTAGGTAATACATTATTTCATGTTGAAAAGTTAACTCGTGTTTTTAACCTTCACACAAGTTTTTCATAATAGTCTAATTCGTAAAAGCCATTTTAACGTTGTTTATAAATAACATCCGAAAACTCTATAGAATACTGAACGAAATAAAACAACCATTCTGTTGAAGGGTTTTGAGTGCTATCCATCTTTCTACCCTCTGCAAAAATCAACAATCATAAGTTCAGTCCGCCCATAATTCGAGAGGTAACAATATGCTTCCGTTACATTCTACATTACACCTACATAACGTGGTTTTTTTTCCCGCTCTGGAACTTTCGAAAAGCAAAGTCCTTAAATAGGAAACTCTGTCTCGATATTCAGTATAATTGTGAATCGAATAAAAATATTACAAAAAAAAAAAAAAAAAAAAAAAAAAAGATAAAATAAAAAATGTCTCGTTAATTCCCTTGAATATTATTTTATTGTTCACTCGTAAGGTTAGTACGTTTAAGAAGATTTCTCGAAAAAGAACCTATGCTAAAAAGTTTAAAATCAGGGAAAACGTTGCACCCAAAGTAAACTTTTTAATTTATTTTCTTGAAGCTATTGTAAGAAGATATGTAGAAAAAGACCCTTATGCAAACAAATTTAAAATGTGAAAACATTGCATGTATTTATTTATTTTTTGTTTTCATAAAGAATAAAAAATCCAACTCGTAAACCGGATGATAATTTTTGTAAATATCTTGTTTTCTAAGCCATGTTTACATGTAAGTTAAAGTGACCTTGGTGTTAGTGACAAGCCCTTTCCTTTCACTCGAAAGACACAAAACAAAAGAGTTCTTAGAAATAAGTTCATTCTAACTTTGTGTAAAGAGAGCCCTAGACGTATTTCCCTACGTTACACAGACGATTCAAGAGAAACGTGTCGAACGATCCGCCATTTTCAGTTTTTACAAACAGAGAGAAAAACAAGGGCTGATCAAACCCGGGGGAGGGGGGGGGGGGGACGGCTGATCAAATCAATGACGCCTTCAACTGAACATACACCAAATACAGATCATAGTATGAGATATTGTATTACTATCTTCGAGTCAAACAGCCAGCCACGTAATAGCAAACTGAATGCATCAATTATTGCTTCCATTCGTTGTAATTAACTTCGTACATTGTTCACCTTCAAGCGCAGAAAAAGGAAAGTTTTGATGGCAATATCTATGCATTTGACACACCGATAAAGATCCAGAATGAAAACCTTTCAAAAAGATAAAATTAATACTTTGCGTAATGCACTTCAGTGTAACGAACGAAACCTCTTTCATAAAACAGTACAAATACAAGTCCCTCACAAAGGCGCCCGACTGAACGATCGCGCTGAAGATATTGAACTTAATGACTGAAACTAAAACTAGGTAATTTACCAACCTTGACCGATCAATCATTGCGAACTTTTTCCTTTTTATTACACGTTCGTTTCTTTTTAATTATTCCTAGCTACTCTTATAAAAGGTCATTATTTTTCTACTGGTCTCTACGGAGATCCTAACAGATACCTTGGGTGATTTAGCACTTTCTACAGAATAAACTCGAGCGAATTTTTAATTTATTATCTAAGTTGGTTACGTAGAAAGCAGCTGTGCTAACGAAAGCGATATTACATTTTCGTACAAAGAGATACCTTAATGTTTTGGGTTATTTTTCTTTCATTAGTCTTTTGTTTTCTTCGTCAATTTTTGTACACAAATATTTTTTGTAGTTTACATTTCATTCTCCTGTTTTTGGGAATTTTATTTGAGGGGATATTTTGTATCGTGTTTTACCCTTCCTTCCTACTGTTTACCTTTTTATTTCGAGCACGACAAGAGTTTATTTTTATCTTTTTTCAAAGTTTCCTTTATTTACGTCAAGAAGGAACTGAAAATAAGGATGTTTATGGTAGAACAAAGGCAATAAAACATTAGAAACTTATGTAATGGAAGAGACTTAGTTCACTTTGAGTTCATTAGTGCTTCCAGCGCGCATCCGAAGGTAGAGAAAATGGCTCCTCAGTGTGAAACCTTGATTTGTTGAAGTACTTTCCCCCGCACTGTATTTCCTTTCTTCAAGCCTCTTGTTTACACAGGAAGAGAGTCGCATATTTTTATGGATTCGGGAATCTCATCATTCCTTGGTGACTCACTGATGTTCGCTTTCCACGCTATTTCAAAGTATTTCCTCCCACCATCCACAGACAAAATAAGAATTTATATTTCTAGAAGCCGTATATTTATCTCCATGGTTAGAAGCGATATTTAATCAAAGGGATCCCTAATCTATTTCCAAAATAGTGAGCTCTGCATGCCACAAGCGAAGGTCACTTCGAAAAATAAGAACCCCTTCGGGCGAAAGCGCGCGTTAGCTTCGTAATAACACTAAAATGAAAAAAAAAATTTTTAGTTATTAGTCTAGCCCGGCAAGCCGTCTATTTTCAGGCGTGAAGTGAGAAAAAGTAGGTTGAAATTAGTTTGTCAACCGTTGAACGTGAGACCTCTGAGGATTATGCGCCAGAATGGAATTAATTTTTTAAAATCTGAGATTTCCTTGGGTTAAATATTTTTATTTTTCTAAGTTCCTCCTCAAATTAAAAGCCTGGGGTATAACTCACAGATTGAACCCTGAAACAACCTCTGGGCTGATCTAAGTCAGGGCATGGCTAACTCACAGATAGAACCCTGAAACAACCTCTGGGCTGATCTAAGTCAGGGCATGGCTAACTCACAGATCGAACCCTGAAACGACCTCTGGGCTGATCTAAGTCAGGACACGGCTAACTCACAGATCAAATTGTAATTTAGATTGTTGTGATTTGCGGATGGAGGAAAACCGGAGAACCTGGAGAAAAAACGTCTTGAAGGGATATTTTATCAAAAAACTTTGATGCATAGTATATTTGAGGATAACTCACAGATTAATTTAGAATATACAATCATCTCACTTTATCGTAGATTTTTTGGGTTAATGGCTTCTAGAGTTTATACTATTATAAGTGTTTTTAACAAGAAGTTAAAATTAATCCCAAATCACTTGCAGAACTGTTTGCATCGCGGCATCTCTGTCAGAATTCATCTCTTGGCTAACTTTTCTCATTACATTACAACAAGCACCAAAGGTAACACAATCTTCACTCAACAAATACTTTTATTGCAATTTCTACTCATCTCGAGTCGTGAATGATATACACTGGTTTCTAACTACAATCGAAGTCGAGGGGAATTCCCCGTCAATCCCACATGTTTACTCCACACTTATTATAAGTTATCTTTACTCAGTTAAGTCTCTAGTAGTAAGTTTAAATCGAGACTTATATGGAAAAGTACTAATATATATATACAATTATCCTCGGATAAAATGGCCTGTTGCATGGTCTTGTCTGCGTTCTTTGCCTTTAACGATTTTAGTTGTCATTTTTTGAAGTCATGATAATAAATATATTTTTGAGTGCGTCGTCCTTTTTGGATTCTAAATCAATGTTTTCTTAATGTACACTATATAGTAAATTGTACGATTTCTTTATTGCCTGATAGTATCTCATATTGTACAATAAACTCTTACAATCAACCCATGCTCTGCAAGTCTATGGTCCTGAGTTTCATCTCCTCAGGAGTTCAGAACTAACTTCAAAATGGCGTTGCTATAATTTATGAAAAAATATATTGAAATAGTGTATTTACACAAGTGGCCTTGCACATACAAGCAAATGCAGATTTTAATGCCATATGTCTGCCTTCTTAAATGAAACCCTCATTCTGCGTCTCAAAAATAATCTTCCGAAAATAACCCGTCTTTTATATTGAATCGATGGTGTTCTTGATATATCTGATGTCTCCTTACTATTAATTGATATTTTAAGTGCGATCCTCTAGACACCTCATGTATTGATCACTCCGGCTTCAATACGTTGAATTATTACATCTTGAACATCGGGTATTTTTATGCCCGCACGAAAATCCTTTTATTTTTTCTCTCACTTTATAAGAGTGAAGAGTATCATAATGCACTTGTCGTTTAAAAATACTCAAATCCTCTGTAGAACTGCGTTATGCGTTTGTTTAGAATTTGTAACGTTCATCGGATAACTCTCTTAAAATAATAATAATAACAATAATCATAATATTTTTTCCATATCGCATATCGAAAAGGTCCCCTCTTATTTGCGGAAAATTATGAGCTTATATATTTGATTAAGCCAGTAAAATAGATGGTATTAATTCTCTCTGTATAAGCTTAATTTGTGTACGACGGGCCTTGGAGAACAGGTCTTCAATATGGCACAAAGTTGTTTTCTCGACGATTCGTTATAAATTGAAATAATGAGATATGGTTGTTAGCCGTCGTATCTCTTCGTCGGAAGAAATTAGAATGCGATAACTTATCTTTTTATTTCCGAGTTGTATTCTCTATTCGCCTAGCCGTTATTTCTGTATTAGTGTCAAAGTCTAACTGGTTTATGTTCTCGCATTTTAAGCATTTTATAATAGCTTTTCGAACCTCTTTTCTGAGGAAGCCATATAATAAAGGATTAAAGAGTGCTGTGCTACATGCGAGCGCTGCGCAGACTACTTTACCCACTTCTAACGCTGTGGTTGGCTTCTGCAGCGATGCACCTGGGACAATATGTCCTTGCTCGTTAAAGTGTTCGTAGATCGTAATAATGAAATACGGCAGCCAGGTAAAGATGAAAGTCCCTACGAGTAAACCAATGACTTGAGCGGTCTTCATCTTCTTATAAAAGTTACGGCGATTGGAATCCGTGTTTTGGTCCGGTACTGAAGCTCTTATTTGTCTGGCATGTCCTCTTGCTATCAAGTAAATCTTGGCGTTCACGAACAACACGCAGATAAACGGTACACTGAACACGATCACGAAGCGAATCACTTGAAAAAGGTATTCATCTTTAGTGACTGCGAAGCGTAGCATCTCCTGTGTAGTGGAAATAACCCATATAGATGCTACCACTATACCAGTTTGAAGGCCACTGACTTTAGCTTCATAAGTCAGAGGACTTGTTATAGTAAAGTAGCGGTCAAGAGTTACCGCACACAAGTTCAACAACGAAGCGACTCCAAGAATGGGGAATAAAGTATCAAGGAAAGGTGACGTTTCTGACTTTTCATTGTACAGCTCGTTGATCTTCAATGGAACAACCACTGCGGCCATTAACAAATCTGCAAACGCTAGACTTAAAACAAAACAGTTTGTAATGGTCCTTAGCTTACGTACGCGACATATGGTGCCGATAACACAAGTATTCACCGCCAAACTGAACACCATGATCGTGGCAAAGTAAATAGCGAGTAGAACGTGCGGGCTGGCAGAAGTCGGCACCCACGGCTGAACAGGACCACCGCTGGAACAGTTATATGACGTTAAAATGTGATTCAAGTGTAGGAAGAGCGCTGAATCGTTCGAACCAAACTGATCAATGTCTAACTGGCTTTCGTTGACTCCACACTTCTTCAACTGGTTCAAAACTGAGGTTCGTAAGGAATCTCCATGTCCATCACCATCGGGAGGAAAAGATGTAACTGATGGTAGTCCACTTGGTGGTGTCAGTGGAGGATCTTCCATCTCGAACTAATTGGCAGCTTCTTTTTTCTCTTTATATTTCACCGACTGGCGGAGAGCGACTTGTTCTCACTGAGATACCGACTCTTAGATTGAGACATCCGAAGGAAATAATCCCAGTGTTGTTTGAAGTAAACCTGACAAATTGAGAAAATCTCCAAATAACAAATTCAACCAAGTAATTGAGCGCCAATTCTACTTTCAATGAAAGCCGCGATTCTGGATTCTTGCCAGGTCTCTGTAACTCACTAAGACAACGACGACGTCCAACTGCGTTGATCGTTTGTGAGGCAATCGAAAGGGTGTCAGCTCTAGTATTAGTTTTTAAGCAATACGTTGCTAGGTAATCAAACTATTGTTCCGCCTTGAGGCGAGTCGTGATTGGATGGTTCAAATGACGTAAACATCAATTTGACTCTCGGTAAAATTCAACAAATAACTCGAAACGGAAAGAAAATGGATCTGTGAATTCGCTTGAAAAAAAGACAAAAAGAAATGCTGCTTTCTGTCACAGATATTATTGTCTCACCTGTGCCTTTACACACACAGTGGATAAATGAAACGACTGCTTTACTAAAATGCTCCAATTGCGTCCCAAGAACTAGTCAAACACAGTGCTATATTAAAACCACCAACAAATAATTTCACCTTATCACCGTTACACGGTAATCAGATTATTTTTGCTCAAGATATTAATAGTAACGCTTCATAGAGGTAAAAGTCGAAGGAGTTTTCATTAAAACTCATGACTCACTATAGTAAAGGAAACAGCACCCTTAAGCCGTTGAATTTTGGCGGATTTTTTCATTTTTTTCTAAAGAACAAATGGGAGTTACTTCCCAAATGATGCTATAATTTGACTTATTACGATGGATAATTGGAGCAGATGGCTCTATTCTCGGCCTACGAAATCTTAGCTTAAAATTAGAACCAAAAAAATAATAATAATAATAAATAAAATAAAATGACACGCACTAAAAACTGGAAAATATATTGTAAACAGCGTTAGTCCTATATTTTTATTTCTGGGTAATAGAAAAAATATATTGAACTATAACTTCAATTTTATACCGTTATTTTTCTCTCATCTTTTCTTTTTTCTTAATAAATAAATATAATTTCAACTAAAAATTATTTTTTCTTGGTCCTTACTTGATTAACTTACTAACTTATACATTGAAGAAATTATAAATTATTGTCCAGGCAACTTCGCCACGTCAGATTCCATTCTCTTTTCAATCAATATTATCTTTGTTCAAGGTTATTTATTCCAAAGGATTAAAATATTCGATATTGGACTTATTCCTGTCAGATATGTTAGGAGAAGAACAGATGTTTTCGATTCTAATGACTTTTAGTTGACAACCTGATTGCGAGATATAATTATAAATAGGGAGAATGACCCCTGGGGCTGGATTGACCATGAATATAATTTGAAACCTATTTCCCTTAAACCTAGCCTCGTTCAATACAGAGAGCTAATAATTAGAAGGTTTTAAAGGTACGTTGGTGTCGAGTTCAAAAGACGCCGGTCATCTCGTATGGACGTGAGAGACTGACAGGTGATTTTTTAGAGTATTTTTACTCCTCAGAGGGAAGCTAGATACTCGCCTCTTCATCCACCTACAACTCTCCGCCTTTGATGTCAGGTTTAAAACATTCCTTCTTGATGAAGCGTTTTTCTTCTTGATCATAAATTAACAGTATTGATATGAACGTCAAAGGTTAAGATCACTTGGTAATGTCGAGGAGTTTTGTACTAAGTTGACTCGGAACTCAGTACTTCTAGACGCATTGGTCAAATCAGAAAATACCTTGATAATCCCAGCACAGAAAAGCTTGTCCACGCATTTATCACATCGAAAATTAGCCTGTGTATCAGGCTCTCAGAGGGGAGAGGGGGGGGAGGGTACTCCCCAGGTCTCAGCTCCAAAGGCCTGATACTCAGACTAATCGAAAATTGACCAGTGCAACAGCCTACTCTATGGACTACCCGACAAAGAGATTTCAAAGCTGCAAATGATCCAAAACTCGGCGGCAAGATTGGTAACAAGAACTAAGAGATGTGAGCATATTTCACCGATTCTCCATCAGCTCCATTGGCTCCCCGTCAAGAAACGCATTGTCTTCAGGGCTCGTGCAGGTCCTTGAATTCCTTGAAAAGTGCTGGAATTTGAAAACTCATTTCAAGGGCACTTAAAACTCCTTGAAAGAAGAAAAAATTCCTTGAAAATCGTAAATACTCCTTGAAAAATACAGGAATTCTTACCATTTTTGTCTTAGGTGTAGTAATAAAAAGATCTAATTAAGAAAAAATAAGTAAAATGAAGCGAAAACACTATGTGCGATTTCTACAAACGTAAATTACAAAAACCTCGTTGAAAACTTTACAAAAACGCCTTAAATAGCAAGAACTATAAATATACACGAAACGTATGTCGATATCACAAGCTTAAACTGGTTGTGGAGTATTTTAGAAAGGTTTTTGTAACCCAAAACGCCTGTTTTCCTCATCTAAAAGTTCGTAATCCCGATCGCACCCATCGTTATGTGGTCCTTGAAAATTTTCATTTTGGTCCTTGAATACTCCTTGAAATGTCCTTGGATGTCTTCACAAGAAGCCTGCACGAACCCTGTGTCTTCAAAGTATTGCTCCTCACTTACAAAGCTCTCAATGGGCTGGCCCCACAGTATCTGAGTGAACTGCTTCATGTGTATAAACCAACGCGAAGCCTAAGATCAGCATCAAAGTTTACACTTGAAGTACGAAGTTCAAGAACGAAGCATTATGGTGGGCGTGCGTTTTCAGTTTATGCACCAAAGCAGTGGAATGTTCTTCCTGAGAGTATAAAGCTGGCACCATCTGTGAACTCTTTCAAAAAACAGTTAAAGACATTTTTATTTTCAAGCGATGTTGCTTTCTAGTATATACTGTTTTTTAGACATATCAATCAATTTTTTTTAGTTATAAGGTTCCTATTTTGTAAAGCGCATTGAGACGCCTTTTGGAATGCGCTTGCTAAGAAATAGTTTATTATTATTATTATTATTATTATTCTGTCACCACATTGATTCTCGTTCAAGCGATCGACGTCATCTGTGGAATATCAGTAAAGAATTGAAGGAAGAAATATTTCACGACTGTAGACTATCTTTATCATCAACGTTACCGCATGTCACAGCACAAGATATGTCGTCTAAACAACAAACTGATCTAATTATAGACCTTCTTCCCTTGTCATAACTCTAAAATAGAAAGGCTCACTGTGTGTAAATATTCGTCTAGTTGAACGTGCTGTGAAGCTAGGACATCCGCAATCTATATATATATAGATATATATATCTATATGCAGTTAATTCAAAAAACGTTGAATACTGAATACTGAATAGTGCATTCCAAGACCAAAGGGCATTGTGGGTCTCATGGATTTTAAATAAAAAGTAAATAAACATATATAGATATATATATGATATATGTATATATCTTTTGTTCCTCTATCGCTTCTGCAAAAATAGAAACAAAAATAGAAACAGTGCTCTAAGTAGCTATTTCATTAAAGATTAATGAGAACAGGCGAAAAATTGGCTCAATGCCATGGTCGACTGCTGTCCAGCGGTTGGTTGCTTTGGTAACCACCGCTGACCCATTGGGGGAAAGGACGGATTTCTAAAGAAAGATGAAAGTATATTATTGAAATGTGATCTAGAAGTTATAATTTGATTTTACAGAAGCTACTGAAGAACAACAAACGACTGTTTTTACAGTAAAAAACTAGATGAGGCAAAAATGCCTCCAAAAACATTTTCAACTGCTCAACAGTCGGTTCGCTTGCTATGGTGGTGGTTGAATTGTGTACCATTTTGTGTGATGTCTTTCTCCAATGGAGTTCTTATTCTTAATGTAATATATCCGATAAAACGCAAGCAATATGTATTCCATAGACAAGTGTCTTCGATCTCTGATGATAGTTGACTTCATGTCTTAACTTGGCTAAGGTTTTTATTTCATTTTAACGGTTTTTTCAACATGTGTCGGAAGTGAACATCTAGGTTCCTGTTAGAGAAGGTTATCTCAAATGCTGTAGATTAACGATGGGTATCAGTGTGATACGAAATAACCCGAATAGGCAGACAAACCGCTGCATTGTTTTTTCTTTGAGATTGATCTTTCTATCATCTTTTCAGCCTCCCTTTCTCACTGCTTTTTCTTTTTTTCTTTCTTTCTTTCTTTCTTTCTTTCCTTTTTTCTCTCTCTCTCTTTCTTTCTTTCTCTCTTTCTTTCTTTCTTTCTTCTCTCTTCTTTCTTTCTTTCTTTCTCTCTTTCTTTCTTTCTTTCTCTCTTTCTTTCTTTCTTTCTTTCTCTCTCTCTCTTTCTTTCTTTCTCTCTTTCTTTCTTTCTTTCTTTCTTTCTCTCTTTCTTTCTTTCTTTCTTTCTCTCTCTCTCTCTCTCTTTCTTTCTTTCTTTCTTTCTTTCTTTCTCTCTCTCTCTCTTTCTTTCTTTCTTTCTTTCTTTCTTTCTCTTCTCTTCTTTCTTTCTTTCTTTCTTTCTTTCTTTCTTTCTTTCTTTCTTTCTTTCTTTCTTTCTTTCTTTCTTTCTTTCTTTCTTTCTTTCTTTCTTTCTTTCTTTCTTTCTTTCTTTCTTTTCCTCTTCCATTACTCTTAATTGCTTTATTATTATCTATTCCGATAATTATCTCGTTCGTAGCCGTGCAAGCACTCCGGCTCCGTCGAGCCATCAGCTTATCGACAATCATGCAATTTCTCATGACCTTATCCTTCAAAACTTACCATTAACAAACACTTTACATGGCAAACATCTAGTAACGTTGCCTGTAAGATACACAGAATCGCCAGAGACGATATAGCAACGAGCGAACCGTGCGCATCCTGCTTACATATTGTGTGTACATTAGAACCATTGACGTACATTCTCGCTTAAGTCAAGGACAAGTTTACCCGACGTTAAGAGAAGATTAATCGGTTTGTATTTAAGTATCTGGTGTCATAATCGTCGGGGATGTTAATGTATATCAGCCGGCCGGATGAGATGTTCGTTTGAGCTTTTTTATCTTGCATCTTAAAATTTGAATATATTGCACAATTCCCTACAATTTTTTTTCTACTTACACTTCACAATTTGGTAGGGTTACTAGAGTGACACAGAGTATTTTTCATCTGTCGCCCCTTCTACTTAACAATTAGAAGACGAACTCGAGATTTCTATCGGCTGATAGTTGACGAGGGGCTCAGGCCCCGAGTCAACTATCAAAGCCGATAGAAATCGAGAGTGAGTCTTCTAATTGTTTTAGTAAAATTCTCAACGAAACTATACAATTGCAAACAAGAGTTCTTTTTACGAAACTTCACAAAATCGCGAGGGGAAAGCCGCCAATCTTCCAAAACAAAGCCGGCTTTCTCTACCCACTATCTATCGGCTGATAGATAGTGAGTACGTTAGCCAATCAGAATGCAGGATTTGCAATAGTATAGTAGAATTTTACTAAATTGGATTAGAAACTAACAATAGCTACAAGAAAATAAGAATACTGATAATTAAAAGAGAAACGAATGATGCACCTGTCAATAGAATATATCTAATGTATATTATTGTCGGAACTATTTTATTTATTTTACGTGCAGTGCTTTGAGAAAATATTATTTATCTCCATACTTTATTCTATTTATTTTTTCCTTTTATTATTATTATTATTATTATTATTATTATTATTATTATTATTATTATTATTATTACTATTATTATTATTACTATTATTGATATTTTGTACCTACATTGCTATATTCTTAATTCAATATTTGAACTCAGTTTTTTTTCTTTACCTTAATAATACTTTCAATACTTTAGATTTTAAAAACAAATAACTTTGTAAATAGTCATAGCAACTTTTATAGCATTTTTTGTATTTTTCATTATTATTATTATTATTATTGTTGGATGTGAAATAAAGATTATTTAAATTTAAAAAAAATTACTATTATTATTATTATTACTATTATTATTATTACTATTATTATTATTATTATTATTATTATTACTATTATTATTATTATTATTATTATTACTATTATTATTATTATTACTATTATTATTATTACTATTATTATTATTATTATTATTATTACTATTATTATTATTACTATTATTATTATTACTATTATTATTATTATTATTATTGTTATTATTATTATTACTATTATTATCATTATTATTATTACTATTATTATTATTATTATTATTGTTATTATTATTATTATTATCATTGTTGTTGTTATTGCTATTGTTGTTTGCTGTTGTTATTGTCATTGTCGTTGTCGTGGTTGTTATTAGTACATATTGTTATTGTTGTGATTCTGGCTTCTGATCAGACCATCACAAAATGTCAAAAAAAATCGAAATGTTACGGTTCGAGTGCCCGTACGTACTGTAAACTCTTTCACACATTCAGTACGTAACTGTGCAAACTATCTAGCAGACAAGCGGCCATTGAAGTCACTACTTGTGCGTAACAAAATATGTGTCTGAGGTCGCGTTTACCCAGCAGCTTCATTCAGGGATATTAAAAATGTAAACCAGATGACGTCAGATGACTCAGTTTTGTAAATTTTCTCGATTCTGATTGGCTAACATTATATCTCAGATCTGCTGGAATTGATGTTATGCTGTCTAAACAGCGATGTTATTATAATATAGCACGTAAACAATTCCGGTTAAAATATCCATATTTCTTATCTGACTATCTAGGAGGAATGAAAGAAAAGAAGATGGAAACAAGAGAACTGAAGAAGGAAGGAAGGAAGGAAAAAATGGAAGAACGGAAGGTAGGAAGGAAAGAAGGAAGGAAGGAAGGGAGGAGGTTCTCCTCTGAAGAAAATAAACTAAACAGCTTAAAAATTTCATCGTTTTTCCGTCAGTACTTACCGTAATGAATCTTATATGACGTCAAACCCTACTGTGTATGAAACGATCAGTACTGTTATGACGTCATAACGTCGCTTTGGTAAACATCACCCATATTAAAATTCTACTTGGGGAAGGTGAGAGGCAAAGGAAAATAAACCAAGGAAAAAACGCCTAAAAAAAAAAAAAAAAAAAAAAAAAAACTCGACCACTATCACTATAGAAACTCTCATTTTTCTCTGGGACATTTTTCCACAGTTTTTCACTTTTGCTTCAGTGCATGAACAGTATTACCTTACTCATCTATCCACGTCGTGTATATCAAAATAATGATAAAATAAACTAATGCAATGATAATGTAGTGTTTCAGTAGCACTTAGGATGGGTCTCTTTTGACTAGATTTCTTTGAGGTCAATTTTCTGTATATTTGTGGTAGAATGACGATCATTTCATTCGTCCATTTTGATTAATTACGCCTCACTAATTTGCCAAAGCTTTGTAATTTTGCATCAGGCAAATTTGATATAAAAATTTCCATTCTACAACAACTTCCTAGGTTTTTTTTCCAAGGCGGTGATTATTCTGTTTAATACAGATGACTTCTTAAGTCTCTTCGTGTTATTTTTTCAATCATTTTTTTTCTTTCATTCTTGTTTAAATGCAGATCTCTTGCTTAAACATTCCAGAGTCCTCAAAAATCAACAAGACTGAAGGAACCACTTCTCTGTTTTAACAGACGAGTCTAACGAGCTGGTAAGTATAAAAATATATAACTCAAGAAACCTTATTTTCCTAAATTTTCTGAAATTCTCGAGCAGAAGGATTGTTACTCGTGGAAAAGTCTGAATGATGGGAAAAAATTTCCTGTTAAACTTTAAATTATTTTTCTCGATCATGATTGTAATTAGTTTTCTCAACTCACTGCTGAGTCGAGTGTTAGCTGGATGAAACGAATTTTCCCCATCAATTTGATAATAAAATTTGATCCACGAGTTCTGTGTTTATCAGCGTTTTCACAAATGTACAATTTATTCGTGTACATCATTATTATGAATTAAGCAGTACAAAAGAGAGATGAAATACCCAGGGCCGCTAAATCTTATCAAGGCTATGAGGATTAGCAAGATTTGTGGAGTGTGCCAATAAGGGTTGGTTTTAGCCGTTCAGTGTTGTCAAGAACATTTTAAAAATATGTTAATTGAATTCATTTTGACTCGAGTGACTTATATAGAGACTTGTTTCAAATCCTTTCGGGGAAAAAAAAAATCTGCATCGTAAGATTCCTAAGAAAAATAGGATAAAAAAGATAAGGCAATCAAAAAAGATCTTGTCGTAGAATTAGAAATAATTTTTTCATGGTTCCCTTATTTCTAGACAAGCTTTTATATTCAATCTGGTTTTTCCTAATATATAATTAATGAACTACAAATAGCCAGTACTACTACCGAAAGGTTGATCAGAAAATGATTATCTTAAAAGTATAACATCTTCTAATCCAAGAAAACTTGGAAATAAATTTGCCGCGGGAAGATTATCTGGTTTATTCTTAATTATTGCGATTTCCCTCATTTCAAGCTTAAGTTAAGAATGCTATATATTGTTACTTTTAGAAATGTGAGGTAAAATAGATGGTGTTCAATAATAAATGTGTGGAAGCCAGTCGACTTCTCATTAACTTGACCGGATGTTTTTAACAAAATTCTTCATGAGGTTTTAATAGTTTTTTTGCACTGTTGAGATCAATTAGTATTAGATAAAAAAACAGTAGGACATGAAAGTAAAATTAATTTGAAACAAATTCCAATGGTATAGGTTAATTGTTTATGTGATATCAAAAATCACCCCCACCCCTTCCCCCGCCAGTATCTTGTAGTCAGTCTTATCGCGTCATATAACGAGGAAAATGTTGGTTAGCTATGATAGATTACCAAATTTTTATTTTTATTTATTTAAAAATATCAAAGGTATAGAGACGTCTTGTCTGGCGAGTTTATCGCTAGAAGAGTTCTTGGAATAAAGTTATAAAATATTAAAATCAAGTTAGGGAGCATCCATTTGCTTCATGTAGACGCATTTCGTGTGCTAGAAGTGTAAAAAAAAAAAAAAGAGCGTGACTGAGAGCACGAAATGGACGAACTCATTACTGGAAAAGGAAACATATAGTTTAATCAGTACGCCAGGCACGCTAAGGTGCTACGGTATACGGGCTGTACAGCGATATGACTTCCCTAATACTGAACTAGCATTTAAATGGCTTCCAATACTGAACTAGCATTTATATGGCTTCCGATACTGAACAGCAGTTAATGGCTTTCCTGATACTGAATAGCATTGAAATGGTTTCCTTAATACTGAATAGCATTGAAATGGTTTCCTTAATACTGAATAGTAGTGAAATGGCTTCCGTGATACAGTGAATAGCAGTGAAATGGCTTCCTTGATACTGAATAGCAGTGAAATGGCTTCCGTGATACAGTGAATAGCAGTGAAATAAACACTTTTTGTTGCAAGGATTGGATAAGTATGGCACGCCAATGTGAGCCGTAACATTAAAATGGCTTCTCATAAGAATGGTTATCATACGAGTGGGAAACATACTGTACTGGAAATATATGTTTCAGTATATCGTAGCATTGAAATAGCAGCAGAATATTCTTGCTCACACAAAGTGGCTACTGTCGCGAGATTACTGCAGACTCGTTTACAGCACGACACCGGGCCCTGAGGGTAGTTTTTGATTGGTCAACTTGCCTATAATTCATACCGCCCCCTCCGCCTCTAGAAACCTATTAATTGACATAGTTTACTGTTGTTTTTCTTTGTGATCAAGTTCGCTTTTTTCTAGAATTTTCTTTCAATAATGAATTGACTTTCAAAAACTAATAGGTGCTTAATAGCTTTTTAAAAGACCAGACCATTGCATCAGACTATGTATACGACTGATTGAAATGTAAAAAAGCATGCGTTAAAAAATTAAAAAAGATGAAAAAATTCAAGACAAGAAAAATAATTTTTATTATTATCAAAGAAACAAAAAAATGGGAAGCCATTTAGGTGTTACTGCAAACCATTTTAGTGGAACAAGTTAACAAGGAACATTTTTATTGGAAACCATTCTAATGCTACAGCCTAAATGAGCTCGTTATCATAATGTAGGTCAATATTGTAATTATGATAATCATTTTTGATCACTTTCATTGCTATGGCATACCGCAACTGGAACGTGCTGTAAATCAGTACTGTGTATGTTCAATTTATACAGCCGGAAACCATGCATTTTCGGGAAGCCATTTCAGTGCTATGGCATAGCGCATCGTCTACATATTGTAGGTCAAGCGTGTGTTTGTGTCCCACTTATACACAAACCATTTTGGGAAGCCATTTCAGTGCTATGGCATAGCGCATCGTCTACATATTGTAGGTCAAGCGTGTGTTTGTGTCCCACTTATACACAAACCATTTTGGGAAGCCATTTCAGTGCTATGGCATAGCGCCCCGTCTACATGTTGTAGGTCAAGCGTGTGTTTGTGTCCCACTTATACACAAACCATTTTGGGAAGCCATTTCACTGCTGCCGAACACGTAGGTCAGAATTTCATTTCCATTGAAAAAGCCATTTCATGGCATAGCGCGCCGTCTACATGTTGTAATAAGTTAGTTCTCAGTGTACCGTAGTCAGTTTCTTTGTGTTGGAACATGGGTAACATGTATGTTTTTAGAGGAGGGGAGGGGAGGGAGGGATGATTTGTTGAGGTTAGTGGCAAGACACCCTCTATCGCCCCATGTAAAGTAATCCGGAATCCACGAAAAAAATGGATTTGGAATCCGGAATCCAACACTTGTAATCCGGATTCCATTACGTGGAAACCAGGAATCCAGCATCGATCATTCTTGATTCCCTTACATGGGGCCGGCGACCTCTACTGGTAAATCCCGCATATGGTCCCTGTATACAAAAACACGATCGATAGACGTCAATTATGATATAAAGGGTAACTAACTCACTAGTCAAAACACACCTAAAAACAAGAGAATCAATCGAACCACAATAATACCTCAATACTTAATTACACAAATAAGTTCCTTGATGTCACTCCTTAAAGTGTAGAAGTATGAAGTCAGTTGGATAGAGCTCTAGATTTTTCTGTTATGCTGTGGTGTGCTGTGGTGTGCTGTGGTGTGCTGTGGTGTGGTGTGCTGTGCTGTGCTGTGCTGTGCTGTGCTGTGCTGTGCTGTGCTGTGCTGTGCTGTGCTGTGCTGTGCTGTGCTGTGCTGTGCTGTGCTGTGCTGTGCTGTGCTGTGCTGTGCTGTGCTGTGCTGTGCTGTGCTGTGCTGTGCTGTGCTGTGCTGTGCTGTGCTTCTCTCTTCTCTAGGCCTAGTGCGTGTGCGTAATAGACCCCTTTCAAAGACGTCAAAGCAGCTCAATTTAGAGGACAAAACAAAAGAATTTCAATCTCCTGAGAATTGGAAACACATTATTTTGTTCTCCAAATGAGCTGCATTTCAACGTGCTGCAAGAGGTCTATACAACAATAGCCAAACTAACATCATCTTTTGTACTCTAATCTCGGCTGATTAAACTCGTGATGACAAGGTGCAAACTCCTGACCATAAGCAAATCAGGGAGCAGTAGGAGAGAATAATCTTTACTTATTTAATATGTAATGTCATTAGTTCCTTTTGTCAAATTTATTTCTAACACGTGAACACAGTACGTTCGTTACAGTACATTATTAATATTTTAAAATCACAAATTAGTTGTGGATGTGTTGGTTAGCCACTCCCATCTAGAACCATCAACCACATTATATTCCTCTTTGGGTTCTTATGTTGTGTCGTACCTTCCGTTTATCTTGCGTATTTCAACGATTCCAGTACTGTAAAACTTTTCCGCGATTCACATGTGTTTGCCACAACAGGAATGAATAGTCGTATATCATTTTGTTAGAAATGCTAGAGAATTAGATATCGAAAAAGCAAGACAATTTATAGTAAGTCATCTGCCAGACAGAGATTCATTTCTTGCAAGTTTGTAAACGCGATTATGCCACTACCGAGTAGAAATAATCACTCTAAGACAGCCACCAGTAGTGGCGACCAAGGGAACCATCTTTACATAAACAATTCCGCGTGACAGATAAATGATTGTTAATTCATAATCTTTATTGTGTTGGATACCGGCTAGCGAGGCTTGCGGGGCTGTTTTTGCAAGCACAATTCAATAATGAATGGTTGTTTTGCGCTCGGAGATGTTTCGAAAAGTTTTAACCTTGATAATATTTTGAAGAACATTTTATAGTAAGACAAAACGACCTAGTTTTCTGAAGGGTTTATTTCGTTTTGCAAGGTTAGCAGATGAAGAATATGAAGGAAAGAAAAATCAGCACTAGAAGACCACGATCGACTACAAATAAAGCAGAGAGCGCGCAAGGCTCTCCAAACCGTGTGCCACGAAAAAGGGTCTTAATCCAAGTTGGTGGACGCATATTTGAAACGTGGGAAGAGAATCTCAAGAACCATCCTTCAACATTACTCGGCAGTAACGAGAAAGAGTTATACTTTAACCCTCGTAGGAATATGTATATTTTTGACCGTGATCCACAAATGTTTCGACACATCCTGAACTACTACAGGTAAGCAGTTGATTGTACAATATATTTCCAGACTGAGTTTCTTACATTTCAAAATAATTAGTACCTCATTCAAAATATTCTAGGATTTTTGTGGAAGTTCAAGAGATAACATGCTATACAATTATATTACATCCGGCACTACGATACAATCGAAATAACCAAAACAAAATATTCTAATTCCGATAAGGGAAAATATGTCTAAAAGACAGTAAACTGGAATACATTCCAAAGGTGTCGATATTTTCCTATTTAGATAGAATCTTAAGCCAATTAGATATTGGTAAGCAAGACTTAGATCATTATATTTAAGAACTTTTGCCATTAAGCGAACTAGTTCTCTTGTCTGTACAAGAACTTGTGGTAGGCGATTAATAACTTCACTTATACACTCCAAAAATTACTTCAAAAAGAGAATGGTATTTCATTTCTTGAATCTGCCCTCAAATATATTTTTGTTCATAGTTTAACTTTTGTGGTTTTTGCTAATTTGAAGTCGGTCGAACATGCTGGTAGAACTGATGGAGAAAGACGCATATTTGCATTGTTAGTGGGGAATCTTTATAATTATACAATCGATGTCCCGAAGTACAGAATAGATAGACGAGGAACTGTACAAAAAGAAACCTCGAAACTTTTCTTTGTGTGTGTACATCGCCCTGTTATGATATCATACAGGTTGTTATAATTCACCAGCATTTTTTCACATATCTTGACTGATCTGAATATGTAAGCAATAATATTCATGTTCGTATAATATTGGTGAATCTTACTCTAACCTATAGTTTAACATTTACCTACAACATGCTGTGATCCGTTGTTTTCATTTCTAAGGCATTTTCATTATCTAAGGTTGGTAAAATAAAATATAACGCTTAGAACTGAGAACGACGCCGACAAATTCGATGTTTTTCGCGCTACTTCTCAACACTTTCTGATCTATTTATATCTACAACGTTTATGTCTACTATTGTTAGGTTTGGCAATTAAATATTTGTGGAGAAAACATACCCGCATCTTAAAAACATCTTTTATTTCTCTAAACTAGTATATTCTAGAGATGAAACACTTGAAATACTCCAAGTGTATGTTTTTATAAAGAATATAATTTCGATTCTTGGGGTATTAGATAAACATTGCCACCATGAATTAGGCTATGGCGAACGAATTATTAACTTATTTTGGTGTCAGGACTCGTATATTTTGAGATAACTTATCTCAGAGTATTATAAGATAGCAATCTTGGAAAACAATTCTTATGAGCTACTTGAATGTTGTGCCTTCTTGAGATTACTCGCCGTCAAAACAAACATGTATGTATCTGTAACGGTACGATGTATATAAAATACGACGAGGGAAAGTGGTGATGTGGAAAAAGCAGAATTTTCTTCCGTCGTTTGACTTTGATGTCTAATAAGCCATCGGCCCTGAGGGTAATAATTTGCACTGCGGGGTGGATAACAACCTTTCTATGGAAACTCAAATAACTGTATTTTTCTTATGCATTCAGACGGGGGGAAAAACTATTCATGCAAAAGAGCCTGTTTCAAGAGGACCCTTGCTTTGACCACTAGTAGTTTCTTAAGTTCAAGCAAGAAGTATTTAAATAAAAAAGATGTCGAAAATTATTTTTTTAAACGCGTCAAAGACAAGAAAATGCAAAAGTGGCGTTAATTTGTAATCACTTACTTAAAACGATGATATTGCTAATTTTAATTTTAAAAAGCGGTTTTAAGGTCTGGTTTAAGCCTCGAATATCCTTGTCTCGAAAACCTAGTTTGGATCGACCAAAATTCAACAATTCGACATTTGATTCAAACCTTTAATGTCATTTATTCGAACATTTTGCTGAAATATTAAATGACTCATGGACTATTTTGAATACTAAGTTGCATTTAATTCAAATCTATTGGAGTGTCAATATTCAGTTATTATGATGTGTGGATTTTTAACAAGATTGAACGAGGTAGACGTTGTCTTGAGGCTAAAGGACTGAAAAAAAAAAAACTGAATATTTTCTTATTTCCTTCATTCACTCGTTGTTTCCATTTTCCGTTTCATTCTTCCTTTTTTAATTTCTTTTTTCTTTTATTTCTCATATGCACTTAAACGTCCTTTTTCCTTTTCCTTTTCCTTTTCCTTTTCCTTTTCCTTTTCCTTTTCCTTTTCCTTTTCCTTTTCCTTTTCCTTTTCCTTTTCCTTTTCCTTTTCCTTTTCCTTTTCGTTCTTTCTTTCTTTCATTCTTTTTTCTTCCTTCCTTCCTTCCTTTGCTACTCTATTCTTTCCATAACTATCTTTTGTCTTTTATTTATTTATTTTTCATATATTTATATAGAAAGATACATAATTATTCATGAATATAGAACAACTACTACCATTGTTATCTTTATTACACAAATAGATTATATTTTTCTAGGTTTCAAAAAGATTGTATTATAGAAGGCAATTTGTAAAATTGCCTCTGGCGGTAAACACTTCCTACATTAATTATTGCTGATTGCTTTAATGTGGTAATTATCATTCATGTATTCATTGGATCTAATCTTTAATTCATGGCTGCTACAAGTAAGAGCAGAATAAGTGGTCGTTCAAAGAATATAAAGAAGATACAGAAAACTGAGAAGGAAAAAGACTCAGAGCAAGTGAAATAATGAGTCTTGTGGGGAAAAAAATTCTCGTAGGAAACATTTCAAAATAAGTCTAGAAGTCTGCTCGATTTTTCAAGTCGAGATCGTAATTCATGTCAAGAATCGGAATTTCTTGACTACTAAAGCTGAACTTGCATAGCAACATATTTCCGGATTGGTGGCATTGGTTCAGAGTCTTGTATTGCTGGTGCTTAATATAACGCCCTCTCGGATTGGTTCAGATCTTTGTGCTCAAGTTCTTGACAAAATGTATTCTCTGATTGGTTGCCGTTAGTGCTTAATACTACGTGTTCTCTGATTGGTTGCACTCAGTGCATATTGTAAAGTGTTCTGTGATTGGCTCAGATTGTTGTGCACCTGTTAATCAAAATATAATGTGCTCTCTGATTGGTCATATATTGCATGAAATCAAGTCCCTCTTCCACCTAATAGGATATAACGAATTGTATGATTGATCCAGATTTTTACACACCCAATTCTCAATATAACGTGGTGTGTGATTGGTCAGAGTGTCAAGCTCTTTTCCCGCCTTTTCTGTTTCATTTCAGGATAGGACGGCTACACTACTCGATTGAGTACTGCGCCGATGAATTCCGGGACGAGCTGTCATTCTTCGGGATCTCGATCAACGAAGTTGATAACTGTTGCTGGGATGATTACCGCCAGCCAAAATCTATCAATATCAATAAAGTTTTTAATCTTGATGAACCGGACAAATTAAAAGAAGAAAAAAAAGAGACTTTCCTAGAGAAGGTTTGGAAAGTTTTTGATAACCCTGAAAAATCTTTACTGGGTGCCCTGTGGTATTATATGTCTGGGCTTATGATAGCATTAAGCATAGCATGTACTGTTGTAGAGACAATTCCACCACCTTGTGAGGATAAACTTATTTGTAGTTTACAACACGCAGCGTTATGTAACAAACAACTCAACGAATCAGCATATCCATGGAAGATAGCATCAGCCAAGAACAGTGATGCGTGCGTTGAACTAAGAGAATACCTAGAGTCTAAGGAGAATGTCTTCTTCATTCTGGAGAGTGTTTGTGTTGGAGTTTTTACTTTCGAATACTTGGCTCGCCTTATTTCAGCTCCAAATCGTTGGGCATTTGTCAAAGGATTCATGAGTATCGTTGACGTTGTTTCTATTTTACCCTATTATTTGGGAATTATACTACAGATTTTTGATCTGGCAGTAGACAGCCTTAGTGCTTTGGTTCTATTACGAGTACTTCGTGTATTTCGGGTTCTCAAGTTTACACGACACAGCAGTCGACTCAGGAGCCTGCTGTTTGCTATCCAGCGGTCTGCTTCAGAACTTGGTTTCATAGTGTTCAGTTTATCGCTTGGAGTGGTGCTCATTTCCAGTGCTTTGTATTACGCTGAAAAAAATGGACCAGGAGCAGATATATTCAATAGCATACCGGCATCCATGTGGTATTCTGTAATTACCATGACGACCACAGGGTAAGTCACGTCACAAAATCTCATATTCAGCAGGATAATTGTATTGATAACAAAGTATTTGATAGTAACGCGGGACAAACATTTTGGTCACGTAAACGAAATATTATGTAGTCACGTGGTCAAAAAGTTGTGGTTATGTGATTAAACCTTTTTGCGAACACGTGATCAAACTTTTTTGTGGTCACGTGTTCAAACCTTGACACGTGGACAACCCTTTTTTGGTTACGTGGATAAAAATGTGTTCACGTGATTAAACATTTTGTGGACACGTGACTAAAAGAATAATTTAGTTCCTTTATAAGGTAATGAAATTTCCGTCCATGTTTTGTACACGTTCTAGAATGATTTATTCTTTGACGCACCCTCCCCTCCCCCAAAAACAGTTGACATTTATTTCGGTTCATTTTTGATTGATTTGGGCTTCAGATATGGTGACATTGTACCTCACACTGCTCTTGGGAAGTTAATTGGCAGCATTGGATGTATAGTAGGAGTTCTCATGATAGCCCTGCCTGTCCCCATTATACAGAAAAAGGTAGGTTTCTTATTGGGTTACCTTTATGCAGTTTAAACGTGAGAACTGGGAACAAGATAAAAAAGGAAAATGTTTGTGCATGCTCAATGGGTATCTCGAGCATTTTATTGGAACTTCAAGTCTGTTGCTTAGTAACTGAAGTGACGTCATTTACTCATGTGCATCCCTCACGAGAAGTTCATATTTACAAAGTGTATATTCATATATTCATCTAATAATAATTCAATAATGATAATTTATTAATAGGCTAACCTACAAATGGGGCTGTTGGACGAAGTCGATGAGGCTCTCACAAAGGAGTAGGTAGAATGCTGGTATAGTAGATGACAGTAATGACAGCAAAACACTGCAGGATACAGCAGTGATACAATCAAGACAGCAAATCAATGTAATATACAGCAGATGCTGGTATAGTAGATGACAGTAATGACAGCAAAACACTGCAGGATACAGCAGTGATACAATCAAGACAGCAAATCAATGTAATATACAGCAAATCATGGTCAAGAAAGGAAAAGAATGGAAAATATAGCGAATGGCAAACAAGACAACAATACAAATATGCAGAATATAGCAGATAATGCTGCTGCAGGAAAGAATGGAAAATATATACAGCAAACTGATGGCAACCAGGGATATTATGATACAGCAAACCATATAAACAATGCAAGACATCCAAACACTTTGTTAAAATAAAATCAATTTACAAACAAGACGAAACTGCAAGCATAACTCATTGCAGTGAATATTACATTCATGGCTGAAAATTGTACAAGAACAAAAATCTAAATACAATCACTGCAACGATTGCTACACGTCCCAATGCTCCATGTAACTTGTGTCGCGGTGAGTTGCAAAGAAAATTGCTCCGTATAATCGCGCAAGACAAGTGAAACCACGGTATTGTGGGTAAAAAAAATCCGTGATATCCATCATGCATGCGTAGTAAATTCTCGAAAGATATTCATGATCCTCGTAGGTGCGTTTCTTTGTCTTGGTTGAAAAGCTGGGTGACCATTCTCGGCGCTCTCTCCGTTTAATACTCGATTCAGCTTGTCCACAATTCGTGCCCAACAGCCTAGCGCCTAGCGTTGCAAGACGAGATCTACGAAGTGTCATACACAACGCAATTCCTCCGGAAACTTGTCTACTGAGCTGAAGAATTTTACAATTTGCGCTAATATCAGTTGAGCATGAATGGTAGTTTCTTTGAGGCGTCCACTAGAGTGATCTTATTTCTGTTGCGCACCAAAAGCTTGCAATGCTTTGGTCCTAGAATCAAAGGCCGGATCTCTGGGTGAATCGCCGGAAGTGTTTTCACCGGAAGTATTTTGGTTGGTTTAGACCTCATTGGCAGCCGGAGACCAAAAGTACCGGGGGCTCAAGGAGCGCAAATAAAGCGTTATTCCGAGATATTAGTATATGATGTCTTCATGATTAATAGTGATTAATGATGTAATAGATTTTAGTCTTGTGTTTTATCAGTTAATTGAGAACAAAGCATGACGGGAAGAAATGAGGCGCAGAACCCGGGCGCCAAAAAATAAATGAGAAATCAATGAATAAAAGTTGTAAAATATTCTTTAATAACAGTTTTATTCATTAACAATTAATGTATTTAAGTTCTTCGTAAACTTTGATAATTTGTATTCATCTTGACTTATAAATTACTTCCGGTTTCCAGTTTTTATTCATTTCCGGTTACTTAACACTCAATGACGTATTTCCGGTTCAAGTAAACTGTAGTCAAGTCAACCTTTTATCATTAACGTATATAATCTAGCGGTGCTCGTATCTAGCGCATGCGCGGATCTGGAATCATTTGGTGATTTCACAACTTCGTTTTCACTGAAAAAAAGAAGAAAAGATAAATAGATAAAATAATACAGAAAACAAAACAATCATTTCCATGACAACCATTACTTACCCTTATTTGGAGAATCGGAACCGGAAGTGCAACAACCAGTACCCCCAGCAGACAGCAGGCACAGCCAATCAGCTTGCCAAGTATGGTTTCAGGAACAATGTCGCCATATCTACGATTAACACAATATCTTACATCAGCAGACATTTTCCAGGATATTTTTAGTTTAGTTATTGAAAATTCATACTGGTTAGAGCTTTGCTCCGGGGTCATACTGTATAACGGCTGCCACAGGCGCCTTCACAAGTCATGCTTTTAGTTGCACTTGCGGTGGTGATTAGTGATAACAATTTTGTTGTTTGTGTAGTTGTGACAGTAATATATGTGATATACGACTCACCCTGTAGTAGTAGTGGTGATAACAGCATACCACATCGACTCAGGAATACTAGAATACTTAGGATATATAATTGTGTGTGTGAAGTTGTGACAGTAATATATGTGATATATACGACTCACCCTGTAGTAGTAGTGGTGATAACAGCATACCACATCGACTCAGGAATACTAGAATACTTAGGATTCTCTTGCATCTCTGCATAGTAAATAACACTCGCAAAAACTGTCACCAGTACCAGATATATAAACACAATCAAACTTAACTCCGCAGTCGAACTCCTGAAAGTATTGACCAAAGATTGAAGGCGACGAGAGTGTTTCAATAGTTTAAACACGCGCACAATACGAAGGATTCTTAGAATCTCTAGTAAGCTGATTCCTTGGGCTAAAGATGGGCCGAAAATCTGCCGCATCAGGATATCACAGTAATAGGGTATAATGGCCAGGAGATCGACGATGCTCATGAATTTACGCACGAAGTATAAACGTTTTGGAGCAGTGATGAGGCGCAAGAAGTACTCTATAGTGAAGAAGGCAACGCAGCCAGAATCGATGTAAAAATAAACATCTTGATTGAGTTCTTTACAGATTTGCAGTGTCCTTGAACAAGGGATGGTTTCAGTGATGCTGGCCACTGTACTCACGACTATTGCCAACATGCTGAAGAAATAGAAAATCTTCGCTTGTGTTGAGATCACAGGATCTTTCGTTGTCAGCCAGATTTTTTCTCTCAGAGACGCATTTTCAGGTATTTTTCTAGCTTTGGCGAGTTCTTCCTCCTCTTTTTTCTCGATTTCCTTTCGTAGTTTTTCTAGTTTTTCAACCGCTGGTTCAAATTCGTCCTCCCAACAGCAAGTACAGAGATACTTGTCCGTAACGCCGAAGAACGAGATCTCATCAACAAAGTGACTCACGCACTCATCTTTTGGGAAGTGAAGTTTGCCCGTATAGTAAAAGTTCCAGATGTGACGAAAGATATCCGGATCGCGGTCGAAAAAATACTCCTCCTTCCCAAAATCATAGTACTCATTCCTCTTTACGCTTCCCAGGAGGGTCTCGGGGTAGACATTAGTGAAGTACTCGTGGAGTTTGAATTTGCGTCCGCTCACGTTTACTAGTAAAATCTTCTCGTCATCCGGGAAATCAGCGAGCTGTTTCCTTGACGACTTGGATCCACATGAACTACTTTTGCCAGCTTCGGAGGTTCTTCGACTACCGAAGAAGTTTTTCGGTGAGAGAAAAGACAAGAAACTTCCTTTGAGGGACTCAATGCGGTTTGAAAACTTGAGAGAGGATCCGCCACTTTTCATGGATGATTTTGAAGAAAGTCTGCTTTGAATCGAGAACCGCGACGAACGATCATGATGACCGCGCGACGAGACACTAGACTGGGTCGAAATTCTGTCCCTTCGTAGTCGAGGGGACTGGGAAGCAGTGCTACGAGGGGTTTCATGTCCTGAATCACCTTCTGTGGAGTTTGAGAACCTATATGGATAGGAAATCTTGTGGGATTTGCTGTCTGGTTCTTCATAGCTTCTTGCTTTGAATGTAGGTGAAAGTAAAGTAGGCTCATTAGATCCAGTCACTTTCGATCCTATGGCAACTTTTCGCCTTCTACTCTCCTGTCTTGATTCATGACTAGATGTTGGACTTACCATCCCTCCTTCACAACTATACGCAAAGTACTCATCTGACGAATACATTTCCCCGGATGTTGAGTTACCCGGATGTGACGTGATCGGTAAGGTCATTTTCCGAAAGCTTGGCGAAAGGAGAGCGGTGCTGTGGCGACCAGAGGCTTCGAATCCCGAGTCTTGAACGGAAAATCCCGAGGTTTTTGAGTGTGGAGACCAGGAAGTACAACTGTCTCTCTCCGAAGAATTGGATTTTTGTTTAGTGCAGGATAAAGAGATTGGACTGACTTTTCGCTTCTGGATTGAAATGACTGGGCTTTCTTCCTTCTCTTCGTTACTTGACGGTTGATAATACGGTGAGAGGAAAGGAGAATCATGTGACTCTTTCCCAATCCAACTCGGACATCTCTCAAAACTCCGCCCCATTGGTGAATCCGATGACGTCGTATCATCCTGAGAATCCCCAGTGACGTAAATCCCCGCGTGTGACGTAGCCAATGCCAATTTCACCCGATTTCGTTTCTTTGGGGAAAAATCTCCGGATGTAGAAATTCCCGGATGCTGTTCATGTTTGTTGCCCATGGTGATGTCAATTGTTTTGACGTCATATTGTGGACTGATTGCCGGCACCGAGACGTTTTGCCGCCTTTTTGTGTCAAACGTTGGCTCACTTAAAGAATATATTTTCTTTCCAGTTTTAAGTAGATTATTAGTGTCTTTGTTCATGATATCCATAATGTCTGGTGATCTATCATAATTACTATTCAAACATCGTAGCATCTCGGGTGAATTTTCGTCATTTCTTTGCTTTTCAAAACTTCCTGCTGTACTTCGTTTCACGCCGTTCTTCTGTGTTTCAGTAAAGTGACCATTCTCTCGTTCAAAAAATGGAAATTCTTCGTCTTGTAGTTTGGCAATACCTTCGGTGCGTTTTGAAATTAGACAATTGGTCTCGGCATTACCTTGAATAAGTGTTTCTCTTTGCAAGGAGAATTCTTTTCCACGATGAACACATGGATAACTAAAACTTGTAGTTTTCCATCTTGTACTGCTATCAATCTTCCCTGTGTTATCTACAGACCTTAAGGTTTGATAAAGAATTTCTTTTTCTTCCTCTTTCTTCATCATTTCGTTATCGTTCCCAATAACTGCCCATTCATTGCCACCCGTAACAGACTCACTAGGAGAGCTAATAGTAATCCTAGATGTCTTGCCACCGGGCTCCCTGAGTTCTCTGCTTTTATTATCAACATAGTTAAGTGCATATGAATGAACCTCATTTGCACTCATCGACTCGTTCGTTCGATTACCATTAATTATCCCAACAATAGGATTTAAAGTATTATCCCCATCGACATAATCATAACAGCATTCTTCTTCAAATGCCTGCTGTCTTTCTAACAATCCTTTGGAATTTGGAACTTTTTCTTTAACAATTTCAGCGGTCTTTTTACCTGAACGATTATATTCTTCGTTTAAAGTTTCGTCTTCTTGATTGATTCTTCGTGTACTGTCTTCTATAGTGGCAGGTGTTGGTATTTCGGTATTGAAATCATCAGCTTTAGCACTAGCCTCACAGCAAAGCGATTCTTGAGGAACCAGAATAGAATCATCAGCTTTCCTCGTGCTCCATTTGCTAAACAAAAATCTCGCTCCTTCAAAAAGTCTTTCATTTTTTGAACGTTGTGACCCAGAATTTCTCAGCTCACTGTCCTTCGATAAGCTTGGGCTCTGGAAATCCTTCAAATAAGGCTCTGATGCTGAAACATTATTTTTAACCTTACATTTTCCTTGGAAGGCATTTTTTCTTGTATTGCTCATGGTAGTGAGAGAGAACAGAGTAGAATCCGAGCCTGGACTCCCACGTTGTGGATTAGGCCGTACGAACGTAAAACTTTTCTTTGTTCTACATTCTTGTGATCCATTGCGATTTAACTTCTGTTGTAAGTAAACATCATTTTTTTCTTTAACGGTAATTCTATTAGTTTTTTCATTTGCAGTAAGTTCCTTTTGAGTTGTATTGCTTTCTTCATCATTTGAAGGCCAAATATTTAATTTGCGGTCGTTACGAATATCTGATTTAGTTTTATCTTCGAGTCCTCCCTTGAACATCCTTGCAGATGTTTGTCGTTTATTGGATATACCACGTTTTCCTTTGGAGAATGTGGTAAGCCATAGCGATGTTTTAGTGCTTGGAATTCTCCCACACTCCTCGGTTCTCTCAGCATCGGGTGGAAATGGGATGCGTACTTCAGGATTCGATCCAATTACCGTTCGATAATCGCTATCCACTTGTGTACCATTAGAAATACTGGATGGGTCTTTTTCCAGGGTTATCAAAGTGTATTTATCTGAATTTTCGAACTTGAAGTCCTTAATAAACCAATCTTTCTCTGTCTGTGAGGTCTTCGTAGAATTATCTTCGCTGATATTTCGGCTTTTAATCGTCTTGTCTCTCGCACAATCTTTGAATAATCTAGGTTTAGATCTTACAGACTTTGAATCTCTGTTCATGTCACTTGAATTCTTTCACATTTCATATTTTTGAAGCCCAGTTCCTCGCTAAACGTGTACTAAACTGATGATAAACGTACTGACAAAACCATCTTGTATTCGTGTGCGTTCATCAGTTCACCGACAATTCTTTTCAGTATTCCCCCGTAAGCATTTACTGTGAACTATAGTTAGGTTTCCAGTTAGCTACATGCAGGTCGATCCAGATGTTAGGAAGACGAATATTCGACTGAATCCTTGAAGACTTAAGGAATTCTCATTCTGTAATAAAACAAAGAAGTTCTCCTTTGTCAATAGGAAGAGAGCCAGCTGTGATACACGCGAGTGTGGTCCATTCAACAAAATTAACTTGTTATTTAAAGTTCACTTTCCTTCCCGGTACATGCAGTACGACTGGAATACCATCACTAGGTTATAAACAAACACAGTACGTTCAGTGTAGGAAGTTATAAAAACACTCATAAAATTCGGAGTTTTTCCCAATTCGATTCCGAGAACACTGAACACAAACCATTCAACCAAGTCTTCTTTTTTTCAATTTCTTGGTCAGTATTTTTAAAATTTTGATTGAACAATCCCGGCTAATCTTTGTGATCAAAACAATTTCAATTTTGAGCACCGTGCTCCGTTTTCTTCGGGACTCGGAAAAACAAAATTCTTTAGAACCTTCTCTTAGCAAGCTTGTCTATTAATTTATCTTCGAGGACGCGTTGTGAAGGAAACTCGGTTCAATTTTCTAACCAAAAACTCAGCACGAGATAAGTTTGAGACCCCTGGATACTCGAGAAAAATCGTGTAATATTGTTAGTTACTTAGTATAATATAGTGCTTTAATAGTACAATACTTAGTAACTATTTTCCCTTCATTTTTATTGTGGGACTTCCTTATAAGGAACATAAAGAAAACAGCTGTTGTTAGTGTTCAAAGCACAACGAATAATAAAAGTTCAGTTTCTTTAGGAGAGAGCAGAATTCTTTATCTAATAGTAGTAGTCATAATAGAGAGCTGACTTTAATTTCCTATAGAAAATAGTTTTTTTGTAAGCTAATGTTGAATGAATATCGAGAACAAAAGGGATAGATATAGTATGAATAGAAAATTGATTCACAAATAAAATATTCAAATGTTAACGCTTAAATTATACAATATTGCTGATGTTTTTGAGTTTGTACGGTTTTAATTTAAAATTAGTTACTTGAAGTGATATTTTAGCTTGTTGACATTACTCATATTATTCATCTTTACTCAGTCGGTTCTAATTCGAAAAGCAAAATAAACTGTAGAGTATGAAACTTCCATGGTCTTCCATACTTGTTTTCTTCTTCATCTTCGTCTTCATCTTCGTCTTCATCTTCATCTTCGTCTTCTTCTTCGTCTTCTTCTTCTTCTTCTTCTTCTTCTTCTTCTTCTTCTTCTTCTTCTTCTTCTTCTTCTTCTTCTTCTTCTTCTTCTTCTTCTTCTTCTTCTTCTTCTTCTTCTTCTTCTTCTCTTCAAACTAATGGTACAAATAACCCACCCTACAGCCAAACATGACACAACTAAAAACCGAGAGTTTAATTAACTGAGTTTAAAAAACAGTTCTCAAGGTCAAAATATTAATTAGGATTTTGAGTCAGCATTAGTGTGCAGTCCCGTAATAGTACAAATACTCAGTAAATATTTTGACAATCAAATAAAAGTCCATTATTATTACTATGTAAATATACATTATAATGACGCTCGTATGTATCTCACAAACAAGTCCTACATTATGAACAAACGTTCAATAGTTTATGGGCATGTTATGGACTAGAGTAGCTCAAAGGGATATTAGACAAGAGAACTATTACTATAACTACATTATTCAGTAGATATCTTATGACTGTTCTCGCCATGTTGATAAGCCGATCAACATATACTATCTCATATATTTTCTCTACAATAACACACAATTTGGAATCATTTAGAAATATGATATATTTGTGCGAACGAAATTTCACGTCTCGAATATTCTACTAACTACCGAGTACAAAATTTTTCACTTCATGATTGCAATGTAACCAGGCCCGCACATATAAACGAGGCTGAAAACGTGATGCTAAAATAAGGCCGTGATAACATGGTGCATTGTGGTCTAGCTTGAATAGGAACATCTTTCATTTGTCTCGTCATATCTTATACCCAGTAAATACAAAACAGACTAAACAGCACTTCAACTGGCAATAGGTCCTTTGGATTCTTTACCCAAGAAAAAAATATTTTAAATCAGTAAAATCCGGGATTTTTATTCCCCTAAATAACAGTCATGTGGTTCCGTCTTGTGTTGAGAATATTGGAATGCAGATATGTTGAATTTTGATCCTTTTGTGGAATGAGGAATACCGGAAAACCTGGAGAAAAACGCAGGTGAAAAACACCAACCAACTCTACTATAATAACATTGAATATTAATTATTGTTTGTTCTGTTCCTCATGATTATAGAGTGTATAAAGTTGTTGTTGTTGTATGTCGAGTAATTTTATGCCAGACCCCAGGGTGTATCTTGACGCAGTTGCTACAGTCAAGATAAGAATGCAAAGTTAATTGTCTAATTTCTTGCGGGTAAACACGGGAAATTGAATCAAATTGATATCAGTTAGTGAAAATAACCTTCCAATTATTGTTTGACAAGATCAAGGATTGATTCGTTGATTGGAAATAAAATATTGACACAATAGTCCTCTTCACAGTTCCCTGCGCCATCTTGAAAGGTAACCGTGCCTTTGTATTGAAGCGAGACGAACGATGAGCTTGCAATGATAGAGACCTTTTTTAAACACCTTGCAATTGGGAAATTATTCAAGCTCACTGTTGGTCTCGCTATCGATGCAAAGACCCGGCTACCTTTCAAGATAGCGTAAGAAACGAATTCACTAACCTTTCCTAACACGCGTCTACGATTCTAATGTGTCAGCGGACAAATCATCACCCATAACGCCTTGCTATAGCTGGCTTGTTGATTTTCACCAAGAAACCCATGATGCGCATGCGTAAACGTCTTTATTATATTCAATAACATATGTATTGTTGAACCGGTTACTGAGCACGTTAAGAAGATAGATAAATGAACTACCTCCCACACGTTATAACATCAGACAGATTGATAAGATTATAACATTCCGAGATTAGGATATATGAGATTTTAATATTTAAAACAACGTTAACCACAGCCTAAAACGGCTTCAAAGATTTATTAGATGAAAAATTGAACCTTTAGGTTTCTCGGAGTAGTTTTCAACGTTTGACTTCGCTGTACATCCTGACTGAAAGCAGACCAGAGGTTGTCTTGATGTTTTCCCATTTCAGACAACCACGTGCATGTCATTCCCTTGAGTATCATTTTTTTTTGTTTAACTGTTGCGCATGAGAAGACACATGAATATGGATACAACTCAAACAAAGAATCTTAGTCTTTAGGGAGTGACACGTGGTCTGAAATGAGAAAACAATACGCCAAGATGAAGACGTATGTTGAGGGATTCAGTCTGAATTATGTACAGTCGTAATATATCGGCAAACAGTAAATAGATGTATCAATAGTATGTTCCGGTTATGACTGAAATACAGGGACAACGTTTAATTTTGCGTAAACTGCGTTATTACAGTGCCGTACGTATTAAGTTAAGTTTTGTTTACTTCAAAACGATGCTAATAGGTCAGACCTTGCAAGACCCAGAGCGTAATCTGTTCATCAGTTATACTAATGTACCATTCAGTTGTGGTTTGAACACTACACTTGTTGTTATCCCAGTAACTTCTTCAAGGGACTGAATCCGTTCCAACTGTGTCCGTAAGGAACTGGTAACGAACTGTCCCAGGTCCCTAACGGCTGATTCTACGTGCCATCGCTTGCGTTTGATTTGTGCTTCAATGATTTGTAAGCTGAGAGCGTTATCATTCATCTCGCCCTTCTGGTACTCGTAGAGGTTCCTACTTAATTTTATTGACTTTTTTAGGTTTTTCTTTTCATTTTTTGATGTCTGTTCATCGTGTTGTGTTTCTATATCGTCTCTTACAAGTCCATTGTTAAGGTTCTTCAAACTCTCCAAGACGTCCGCCATTTTGTTTTGTTCCAGGGTTCTCAGGTCCATCAGTCTCATCTCACCCGATAAACGATCGATTCTTTGTTTTAGTTCCAGTTCTTTCACTTTCTCTTGCATCAAAATCTCCTGACAGCCTTGGATGTCATGTGGCTGTGAGTCCACAGAGTTGCTATGGGAACAGTAATCAGACATTTCACTCATCGTGCTCGCTGTGAATGAATCCGCTGAACAGCAAGGAACGGCAGTCGAGTTGATTTCTGATTGGTCGAATGGGATGATTTCTGTTTGCTTCGCAATAATGACGTCTTGATCGCTTTCGTTATCTTTTGCAAAGGTACTACTGACTTCAACGTCATTCATGGCATCATTGCTGACAGTCCCGTCCATTTTGGCGACACCTTCAGTGACATCATTTACTAGTTCATTACATGTTTTGACGTCATCCGAGATGACGTCACGAGTTTTCGATTCTTCGCCTTTCATTACGTCATCACTTGTCACGCACTCACGAATTGCATCAGTTTTACTGACGTCATCTGCCTTTGAATTGATCTCCATATTTTCACACGTTCTGGTGTCCTCAATTGAAACAGAATCTGCAGTTATGGATTCTTTGTTCTCCATTGGATCGTCACTTTTGATGACGTCATCACTTACGACATAATTGATTTTGACGTCATACTTATACGCGTCATAGATGGTTGTGTGTTTGTTTTCTGTGGAGCTATCAGAGTGTTGTTCACTTATTCCAGTATCGTGATCTGTATCACTGCTTCTTCTTTCTCGTCTTACTTTAGCAATTTTCTCTGTGTCAAGACTCGCGTTGTAGAATTTGATTTTTTCTTTATCGAGGTGTAAATATCTCTTGTAACGATTCAAAGCCTTCTTGGTTTGTTTATCGGCTTTACTGAGAGCCGTCAGGCATTTCCTTTGACTATTGATCAGTTGAATAAGTTTACTTTTTGTCTCTTGTTCGTTTTGTTGTTGTATTTCAGGATGAATCCTCTGCGATGAATGTAAACAAGCCACGTGAAAATCAACCATTCGCTGGTCAACAGCTCGACTCACTAGCTTCTGGATCTTGATTTTATTAAGTTCCTCGCGAACATGCCGATGAACACGACGATATTCCGACGGTTTATCGATCGTATCTACGACAATGTATTGATCATCGTTGTGGGATTTCTTTTCACTTTTGTGAGAATGCGAATGTTTTGGTTTTCGACCGTGTTTACTTATTCGATTTTTTTCCATTTTCTCATCCATTTTTTCACAGGATGAAGAATGGGAACATTTCTTTACTCTGACGTCATCTGCTGATTTCCATTCTTTTTTCCCAAGTTTCATTTTTTCTCCATTTTCTTTACTCTCATTTTTCTCTTTCCAAGAAGTAACATCCTGACTAACAGGTCGCTTTTTACTTTTCTTCTTCCTTCTTTTCACTTCCACTTTTTCCCTTTCATTTTCTGTTCCGTATCTTTTCACCACTTGGTCCTCAGAAGATGTTTCTTGTAACTTCTTGTGAAACTCACTTCTAGACTCCAATCTTCTCTTTTCTTTTTCTGTTGGTGTCTCTGTAAAAAGCAGCTTTCTTGAACACTTTCCTGCCTTCGAGCTGGTCTTTTTCACGTCCCATTCTTGGCTTTTCGTATCATCCATTACACAAACGTGTTTCAAACAGCTTTTCTCCGATAAAGCACCTCGTAGATAACTCTTCCATTCTGTTATCTCCAACGATGACGTTGAACTATGACGCACTCGTGTTTGCCGGGTTCTTGATCTTGAGTTCCGAACTCCTTTATTCTGTTCCCCCACTTCCACCGAAGTGTCACTAAGATCCGTGGTGTCCAAGTGGAATGTTGAATCGACTCTCGCCAGTGAACACAGGATATGCTTACTGGACGTCCTTTCCGTCATTCCTGAAATGACGTACTTCCGGCCGTTCAAGTTGACTTTGATGTACGGCATGTTGCATTCCAACCTTAAAAGAACAAACAATGACATTAACATTAGATTCATCTTTATGGGCTTCCTGTGTAAATACTCGCTTTTATCGAGGAGTTCGAGGAGTCTGGCAAGATGTCGCGCTAAGTCCTCCGCGTCAAACTTAACACAGGGACGCCGTAACCGAGACAATTTTACATTAGACCTGAGATGAGATTGTGATCATAGAAGAAGAAGTGACAAGAAGTCCCCTTGGGGGAGGGTAAGGGAAGTAGCGAGAGGCAACAATGTTCGTTTCCCATGCACACAGTATCTCCTTGAGGCTGATAAGACCTCGTTTATCAGCCTTAGCTTATCCAGACTTATGGGCTACCTTTAGCATTGATCACAGTATCTAGATAACAGTCTACAGGACATGGACCTCACTATATTTAGCGGCTTTGTACTATTATCTTGCTGTGAGCCCAAGGGATTTTCATTCAATTCACTCGATTCATTCTCTGATAAGCTGATTGTTATGTAATCTCCCTGACACAAGGTGCTGATCAGATACCAACAACCTAGTTATCCCAGGAATACTAGCTTTCTTCAAAGTTTCTGTTGCTCAGGGGATTAGGCTTGTTTTTATGTAACATATTCATGTGTTCCAGTGAAGGTCCGTGGAATGGATGAGTCCGTAATCAAGGAACACAGCGGTATTTATGCCTTTTAACAAAGGCATCTCCGGTCGGATATCTATCTATACACCAGATTGTTGTTTCCGTCTTTTTACTGCTATCTATGCTAAAGTATCTTCTAAAACGTTACCAGTAAACAAAGAAATAATACTTAAGGGAATGACACGTGGTCTGAATTGGCAAAACATTACATCCGAATCCGACATTGAAGAGTTTTAGTAAGAGCGCGTTTACTATAAATTACCAGTGAATCGAAGTGAGACTATAAAATATACTGTGTATAACTGTTAATTACACCATCAAACGTACGTGCAAGAACGCACATACAAGTTCATCTACACTACATGTATCGCCTCTCATCTATGCGACCCGGGTTCGAATCCCTGGCAGCTCGATATCGTATGTGAGTAGAGTTACATTTCGGTTCTTTCCTGTGCTTCGAGGGTTTTTTTCTCCGGATCCCCGGTTTTCCTCCCTCAACAAAAATCACTGAACTACTAAATTTCAGGTCGATCTGGCGCCAAAATTCTCTGCCTCAGGAGACTGACCAATCATACTCCCAATGCGCATGCTCGTAGACGAAAAATAAATTTGCACTGACATTAGCGCTTCCGTCGAGTCACATAGTATACTGAAGGAGTGTAATCCAACTGAAGCATGGAGTCCAGAGGATCGACTGGGGACTTGATCGCTTAGACTCTTCTCTAAATATACCAGTATCAATATCATTAATAACGAATATTTATCAATGATCTGTTAGCGTGATTAATGGGCTCTAGATTCCAGCTTGATAAGCCTGCTCGTAAGGTATACATAAATCTGACCTCGGCTGATCTGTATACTCGTGTAATTACATGCCTCATATTGAGAGCATATCGTCTTATGGGGCTAAAATAACCAGTGTAAAAGATACTCTGTTGTAAAGCAACTCAGTGTTTGCCAACATGTGTGACCTAGACCCGTTTAAAAGACAATAAACATTCCATAAGTTAAGTAATTCAGGTCAAGACTTCTTGAAACGTGCCGTGAGTCATGTAATAGTTTTAACATGTGGTTACTGGGGTCGTTAGGTTATTGGATGTGGATTTGGCGAGAACAGCTTGTAGGTCGCGAGGACAGGTTTAAATCAGCGTTGAACGCCCACGAATAAATCTTAATTAAGAAACTAAAAAAGTATTGCGCTGGGGCACTGGAGGATTAAGGTTACTGGGGATGGAGAAGAGAGCCGCAACAATGCGCTCAGGCGAGCTGGTAGCTCGGGATTTCGTCACAGACCGGGATTTAGGTCACTAGGAATATTAAATACAGTCACCAGCATTGGATTTTCCCAAGGTACTTCACTAGGACCGGAATTTGAGTCACTGAGAATGGGAAATAGAATCACCAACATGGGATTCCCCCAAGGCTCATCACTAGGACCGTTCTTTAGCCAAAACTAAGGCTAGAAAATGAGATTAGGACCTCCCAACAGAATGCTGCTCTATACTACTGACAGATATTATCCGGGTGACATTAATGATTTGGTGTTTTTCTGACATCAGTCGTGAATTAGAGAGCGTTTAGCCTGTGCACGTACATCACATGTGTGGCAGGAGGCACAAACACTGTTATTTAAACAGGCGCTAAACTAAGAACCTGAATACTGACATCTGGTCACCCATAGTCTATTCGGCCTTAGACATATTGGTGTAGTATGTACAGCCATCCCAAAAAAGTTGGTGAAGGTTTTGTTGCTTGTTGCATGCATGTTGCATACAAAGCCAACAACATAATGCAGTATGGGTGATATAAATCAGTTCAAGCAACGAAAGGTCACAATAATATGGGATTTTCCCAAACGTTGTCTGCAGGTTTTTCCAGTATATTTTCTTCTGTGCTGACATTATTTACACATGAATATAATATAATGTTTTCAAGCTTGGTATGCAACGTGCAACATGCAACAAAGCCTTCAACAACCTTTTTTGAAATAGCTGCCGGTATATTGGGTTGACAATAGGAGCTACTAAGTTGGAAGAAGAGTTTGTTGCAAAAACTACCGCAGGAGCATAAATGCATTAAACACAACATTTTACTGAAAGAAAACTGAAAAGAGCAAGCTGATGGTGAATTTTGAAAATAAATCCGATAATCTTTTTGGCTAAAGATTAAACATTTTTAAAGCATGAGTTGTAAATCTCTGAGAGTATTTATGACAGGACGATGTTGAAATTTCCTTGCCTGGAGTCAGGGGCAACAAGACTCAAAGTTTCGATATCTGTTATCGTATGGCGGCGAGGAAGATGAATGTATAGCTAAGGTCGTGAAGTAATGAGATCTACATGGCTTATGCTATTTTAGAACGCAAGATCACTTCTTACAGTACAGATAATACTACCAATCAGGGGAAAAACAAGTCTCTAATCAAGCTAAAAATATTTTGAATAAAGAAGAATAAAAAGAGAGAGATATTTGCTGGATTTGCGCGCGGTTAATTTCTGCATAAAGTTCGTTCACAACTTGACAAAAGATTCGTCCTTAACCCAACGGATTATGAACTCATCTCAATTAATATTTTCATCGAGTAAGATTGTCATTTTACAGTGTATTAATTACCTTATCGCTCGCCAATGTTTCTTGTTGTGATACACGAAGTTTTCTTGATCTTGGAATTCTGCGTCTTTTCACTTTAAATATCTCAGATCTGTTGACAAGAAATTTGATAATTCTCTTCAAACAATATGTCAAACTTGACCGATCTTTGGAGTGCGTATTGAGTGGTTTGTAAACGTAGAAAAAGAAAAGGAAACACGACCATGGCACGTTTGACTTTTTCTTTCGGCGGTTTTAGTGATCTTGAATCTGAACAAACAATACATAAGCTACGCAAACCGAAACAGTTTTAGGCCAGAACAGATTGAAAAAATATTACCTCGATCGTATGTTATACTCATTGGGTGATGACAGACTCGAAGCGTTTTGGAATTTCAAAGTTATCAATTCGAAACCCGGGGAAATTATGTGCTTTAGAAAGCGTAACTTGGTGTTGGAGCCGCCAAAGAAATCTCAGAGTAAATCTAACACTGTTTTCAGGAAGCGCTCGAGAGCTTTATTAGCTTAATGGACTGAGCTAATGATTCATTTTATTGATACAAGGCCTAGCAAAGATTACAGCTGAATGGCTTCCTCAAACACATTGTTGGCTTCCTCGAGCAACGATTATTAAAATTGTTCGGGCAGTTGAATGGTTTTCAAAGCACTTTATTGGTTTATTTGACAGTTAACTGGGTTTTGACAGGAGATGGAGAAAAATTTCGGAAATGTTTTTCTGTGTTTCCGCTCTTTTTCTTAACTACTATTTCTGAATAGCACAAACTAAACGAGCAGCAGAAAGATTAAAAGATCCTATGCAAAAAACTCTTAGTTTGATTCTTTTGCATTGCAATGATATATAGTTGTTTCGTTTCCCTTTTCAGTTAGTTTTACCGCTTTATGTTTACTCATCCTTCTCAAAATGCGACACTAATCCTTTGTGCAGTCGTTGTTCACTGATTAAGTAGATTGCCCCCGACCCCTCCCGTGGACAGTAAACTGATGTATTCCACCTAGAGCTTGCACGCATGAGTACTCACGGGGATTCTCGTCAAAACTCTTCGACTTTCTTTCTCTTTTTTCTTTCACTCTGAGTCTTCCTCTTTTTCTTTTTTGTTCTTTGGCGGTATTAATATATATTTTTCATTTCGAACGAAGCGCAGAACTAAAGCAACTCAAATCGTTTTGTTTTGAAACTGGAAACTGAATTCAAGATAATATACACATGAAAATGACTTGAAAACGAAAACAGGAAACTGGGCTACGAATGACGAACCATATTACTTATGTTTATCGATCTTTGCATCGAGATAAACGTCTAAATAGGACTAAAAATATACTGATAAGCACGGTTAATATACATGTTCTGAAGCAGGGAAAACAAGACAGCTAAGAATAGTATGGATACAACGAAGAATTAGAAATTATAGTAATAGAAAACTCTTAAATATTTTCCTTTCTGGAAACATTGTTGATTACAAGAGTGACTGTAAAACATACTTCAAGTCACAAACATGAACAAGTGCATTGGAGTAGTGCGATTAACTCACTCAATGAACTCGACATAAATTAGCCAATAAAACACCAATCAACCACCCATATCAGTCACTCTACTTACGCAAATAGAAAGGGTTTTAACCGCTGTACCAGGGAAAATTCTTTAATTGAATAAGTACAACTGAAACGCACCATTAAGTTGATTAAACTGTACCTCGATAGATATGCTACGCTCTCTTTTGGACAAGAAAACATCCAACTTATAATATATTTTTAATTTACTAGTACGTAATTGAAAAACTCTTATTGAATAGCGTTTTTAAGAAGTTATTTTTCACGTTTCAAAATCAATATTGTCTGCTCAAATATGATCTTAAGAAGCTCTTTTCTAGATCTTACCTCGAATTCGGTAGCTCAGGTGTTTTAACAAAGCTATACAGTACAGGTTTAGAACATTTCTCTTCAACACTGGATTGTGTTTTTGCCAATTTGTTCAATTTTTAAACATATTTTCTAAGCTAGGTGATAATGTAGCATACGGGTGTTAAATGTTAACTTCTTTTCCTATTCGCTGCGGTCAGGGAACTATTTTCTTAGCATTCATATTTCTATATCTACACCATCCTTGCTTTGTCTACCAAAAATTAAATAAAAATTAATTGTATAAACTCGTTTTGAGGTTGTATGAAAACATAGTCTGGAATAATAGCCGAAAGGTCGATTCTACACTCTTGTATAATGTCTTTAATCAACCTGCTTTGGAAGGTGTATTTTGGACTTGAAAACAATTTCTTATTTCTCCACCTCGAAGACCAAAGGTTTTTGTTACAAATACAATAGCTTTTATAGCGATTTCTCAGTACTAACAGAGAAGAAAAACCCGCTAGCTAGAAAACATCAATTAAGATAGTTTTAGCTTCCTAATTCAGTGTTTCAACTGGGTTGCGAACGCGCGCGATTTTGGGGGATATTATTTCTACATAACATTTTAACCCCACACGAATCCCTTTTTTTGAAATATTTGTAAATATTTTTTTTCATTTGATGTAAATTCTTTTTTCCTTTGTTGCTGGGCTAATTGATTTTTCGTGTGGATTATTCAACAGCAGTTGTCGGAACCGAATTCTCTGATCATGAATTGTAATGATATGAAAAAAGAAAGAAAAAAATTGCACAGAATTTAGACCATAACATATAGTCTGAACGGTTTGAGCGAGATATTGTCAGTAATAATCTTTTACAGTAATGACTACTTTCAGAGTCATAGAAAATAATCTGTGAAGGAAAAAAAGCCAGCGAATAGTGTACACCCAACTGTGTTCCGGTTACGATAAATAACACATAAAAATGTTGAATTTTTCTGCTGATAAAAAAGCGTACTTTCTCGATATTCTTATAGTTTGAGCTTTGGTATAAAGAGCCTTTACCTCTAGTACTAAGATCACAAGAACATAAAATGTACAGCGGTTACTGAGGAATCATATCACGAATCATAACATTAAGTATTCGTATAACTCATGTTTGAGTTTGTACAATAGATCTCTCTTACCTCTCGACTTCTAGTCTTGTCAAAACTCATCTCAAATTTCCTAGCCTTTTTTCAGATTTCCAAACCTTTTAAATCTGTACAAAAAGTAAGAATGAATTCGATTAAACATCGGTACTTAGCCATCTGATCGGATCCAACGATTGTCTATACTAATTTGATTTCATCTGGAGCAGTATTCTTGTGACAGACCGCTAACACACTAACTACTCAGCGGGAGAACATGTTCTAATGAAAACATTACCTGTCCACATCAATCATACGAGCTATAATCCTGGCTAATCTTGCAAATCCATGTGAATATACCCAAATCCTTGGTTTGTTCCGTGTGCGATAGGATGATAGTGATTCTAGATAAGGGGGTAGTTAATAAGAAACATCGCATTCGTTTGATTTTCTTTGGCTAATGGGACTAGTTGAAAACAAAAGTGAAACGCCCATCGTACTTCCATGACTTAAACAATCTTATTCACTCGCTTCGAGAAATAAATTACCATTCCTTTTAACTATAACATGATTGAAAAATTGCGGTTTCAAAACTCTGAAATTCTAGAATTCAACAGTGCATGCCGCCGGGGCATGCCGAAACCTGGAAATAAAATCGAATCGTTCAAAGATTATTTCGGACAGCTTGTCTTCATCAAGATCGTACACCTGTTATATCAGTCCCGATTCTGTAAGTTAATCTGGCCAGCCATAGTAGACCTAATGCTAATGGAGTCTGTTTTCATTGTATTGATTTGGAGACGCTCTTTCTGCTAGAACCAGATGGAATCGGACGAAGACACGCGCGCGACAAATCTCTGGCTATCAACAACAATTCCAAAAGTACTTTTTAAACTCTTCTAAAACCTTTAAGAGTTCAAAGCTCGTTAAATGAATAATTTTTCGTTTCTAAACAAAAAAGGTATTATAACTTAGAGTTAAGGCTTAATACGAGAGGTAAAAATAACACAGAAAACGATTAAAAGAATTTCTTTTTATAATTCCTATATTCAAAATAATTTTTTAGTTTCGCTTTCATTAGTATTTCAATACGTTTTGTCGTCATTTGATCGTATTTTAGTAATGAATTCCAATTAACAGTCATTTCTGAGCTATTTTCTTAATTTGTATCAACGTTTTTACTGTTAAACGAGACAACATTACTGATGCCAAATACTTCAAATTTGACCAAAATGTTGTGCTAGAATCGAAAAAGGAATATTGAACATTGGATGGCAAAGTTTCATTTGATATATCCTTAAATTACATCCCAAAATAAACTGTACAGAATGTCGAAACACTATTGCCTGGATTTTTATCTCTTCGCAACAAAGGCTGATTAAAAAAACATAAATGCGACCTCCTAAAAGTTAACATTTTCTGCTTTTCTGTTTCTGTTTTTCAGCTAAAAACAAGCTAAATTTCATAAATATGTAACTAAGTTATTGAAAAAATATATTTATCTGGAATCTGGAGTATTTGATCGTACGATGGATGTTTAGACTGAAATGACTAAGTTTGAAAACTTTCTTCGTAGAAAGATGGTTCAACAATGATACATTAATCACAGTTTTCATAGACTCTCCTTTCCTCTTCTTTCTCCTATACATTTTATTACACTGCATAAATTGATAATACGTTGATAACTTACCAATTTGCTCGTCCACTGCCGACTTCCTTCGTAAATTCGTCTTGGAAGGATTTCAATGCGTTTGCACTTCCAATTAGTCCAAATCTTTCTCTCTTATGCTTCAGAAAGTTTGTCAGAATGCTTCAGAAACTGAGTCAAACTGCTATGATAGGTTAAAAAACGGTTCTTGCTAACTCGCTTTCTTTTAAGAGCATACAAAAGGATTGTACACTACATATTTTACTGTAACAAGTGGTCCAGCCTTTGTGGCTGGTTATCAAGCGTTTTATTTCCTTAAACAAAGAAGCATGACGGCTGATGTAGTCTCGTAGAGCCAACGTTAATGAGATCTGTCATTGATTGAGCCCTTAATACCTATCTTGACAACTGCTAAGTCAACAAATACTGGGATTGAATGACTAGTCTGCTTTATGAGTCTTCACTATTGATAATCCTTGTGTAGACAATACATACTTCACATACCGCTGTTAGGATGAACTAAGGATTTATTCCATCTACCCACAGTTCATTGCAGCAGTTCTTGGCGTCATCTCTGTGCACCCAGAGTGCTTTACGAGAGTTTAACGTATCCAGAATCCTCAGCAAAAATGTTGTGCCAAGAAAACTTTGTCAGTAATCGATGTACCAAGAATTCTCTTAGAATTTCGTCGACCCAGAATTCTCTTCGAGTCTGATGAATCCAGAATTCTCTTTGAGAGTTTGTAGTACCCAGAATTCGCTTCGAGTTCGATGTACCCAGAATTCTCTTCGGAATTCTCATGGAATCGACTGCTTGAGACTGCTTACCTAGAATCCTTTGCAGCTGTATGTTTAGTACCCAGAATCCTCGGCTGGTGTTGAGGTACCCAGAATCCTTTGCAGCCATGTAATCAACAAGGTTTTGAGAGTAAGGTAAGATGTACTAGGAAAGGCTTCCCTAATGTTACTAAAACTATTTCGTGATACAAATAAAATTCTGGATGGTGTTTAAAGATAATAAGCTTCATTGTTTGATTGACATATCTCTACAATTACAAAATTCACCGCAAATCTAGCTAGCTATATCTTTGCATATTACATCAGATATGGACAGATACATTTGCAAAAAAACATTATCTGCAAAGAATAGGCCTCTTTACCTGTAATTTTGTCCCATTTCAGACCACAAGTCATTCCCTAGAGTATCATTTCTTTGTTTAATGGTTGCACATGAGGAGATACATGAATATGGAAACAACTCAAACAAAGAATCTTATTCTCAAGACCATGTGTCATTCCCTAGAGTATCATTTCTTTATTTAATGGTTGCACACGAGAAGATACATGAATATGGAAACAACTCAAACAAAGAATCTCATTCTCCAGAGAATGACACATGGCTATGTTAGCCCAAGGTAAAGAGGTCTATGCAAAGGTATATATTTACACTCTTTAAATAATCACAGATCTGACAACAAATCTAAGAAAATCATTGTCTTGTAATGTTATTCATATCTCAAGTTTTTTTCTCTATTTCCCTTCATTGTTTTAAATAGACCTCATCGGCTTGGGTGTAATGTTGTCCCATTTCAGACCATGTGTCATTCCCTAGAGTATCATTTCATTGTTTAACGGTTGCGCATGAGAAGATACATGAATATGGATACAACTCAAACAAAGAATCTTATTCTCAAGAGAATGACACGTGGTCTGAAAAGGGACAACATTACAACCAAGCTGATGAGGTCTATTTGCTTGTGATTCTTGAAATGAAGATCGGTTATCCTTGAAAAACATTCAGTGCTCAGTACCAATACTGGCTTTTAGATATATTAGCAAAATAATGTCTCTGATATATCACAAAATGTTATATAAAACTTTATATGAAGATTCGCTGTACTGATGTACACTTTGAATTAGTCTACTTCAGTGCTGAAAGCTTCATAAATGTTAGCTGCAAACTCCCCAGAACATCTGACCTTGAATAAATCTTGAATATAACTGCTGTCGGCATCACTAAACATGTGATGTATCTGTCCGTTCATGATTGGGATGATCTTAGCCAGGGGGAGGCTGACTGATACTTCCAGGGGGGAGCCACCAATGGCACCAAGCTCTGTTTTTATACAAAATAAGAAAAATATGTTAAAACTTGTATGATATAGTATAATTATTGTATTGATTGTGGTAATGACAATGATGAATGTTAATCTATGATGATACATGATGATGATGCATGATGAAATGAATTCATGGTGATGATGATACATATGATAATACATGACGATGATGCATGATGATGATGAAATGGATCCATGGTGATGATGATACATATGATAATACATGATGATGATGATGCATGATGATGATACATGATGATGATGATATATTATGATGATACATGATGATGATGATGCATGATGATGATGATGATGAAATGGATCCATGGTGATGATGATACATGATGATGATACATGATGATGATGATGCATGATGATGATGATGATGAAATGGATCCATGGTGATGATGATACATGATGATGATACATGATGATGATGATGATACATGATGATGATACATGATGATGATACATGATGATACATGATGATGATGATGAAATGGATCCATGGTGATGATGATACATGATGATGATACATGATGATGATGATGCATGATGATGATGATGATGAAATGGATCCATGGTGATGATGATACATGATGATGATACATGATGATGATGATGATACATGATGATGATACATGATGATGATACATGATGATACATGATGATGATGATGAAATGGATCCATGGTGATGATGATACATGATGATGATACATGATGATGATGATGCATGATGATGATGATGATGAAATGGATCCATGGTGATGATGATACATGATGATGATACATGATGATGATGATGATACATGATGATGATACATGATGATGATACATGATGATACATGATGATGATGATGAAATGGATCCATGGTGATGATGATACATGATGATGATACATGATGATGATGATGAATGATGGCAATGATGATGAAATTAATGATAATGGTGAATAATAACAATAATAACAATGTTTCCATCAATTCCTAACAGAATATATATGGTTATAAGATAACCTACCTGTACTATCTGGCTCAAAGAATGCTCCAACATTGTTAATCACATGGTTGAATGCAACGTCCAAGCATGACTGCAGAACAGCATTACAATCCTCACTCTCCAGAATATCAAGGGTCTCTTCCACAAGGTGTACAAACTTTGTATCTCCTTCATCATCCATACTATCAAGGCCCTGAAGGTCCCTTGGGACCATAAACTGACAGAAGGGCCTTGAACTTGCAAATGATCTTTCTCCATTTCGTGGTTTGGTAGAGTGGTATGTGTGCTGGGAGAACTCAAATGACTGTCGGATGTGATTGATGAGGCGTTGAAGCTCAGAGGGAGTGAACTTTTCCTTCAAAGAAACTTCATCAAGAATGGCTGGGGGAAAAGAAATTATTTCATGAATACTTATACATACAAGGTTAGTTTCCAAAGTTGACAAAATAATGGTAAAAGATGAAATTGGAATATATATTTCCTGAATTCACTTGAGTGACCTCAAGAAATGGTTCCAAGTTGTGGTCGGACTTGATAAAATACAGTAAAGGTAACACACAATGTATTGTATTCAACGTTAGGTTCTTTGTATTGCAGGGTATTATTTTGTTCTAAGTTCTTTGTTTTTGGCTATTGTTTTATTGTGTTCATGCCTCAAATGTCCTGCAACACCGAGAAAGAGCCAAAGTTTTTACAAACAATTTATGGACTTTTGCCCCTACCCCCTGGGGGCAAAATACCATGTGATCTGAACCTTATATATGTGCAATGCTTCCCTTTAGTATTTATAATATCTGTTTTAGTGAGATTCGTACCTTCAGATGCTTTCTTCACAGCAAATATCATATCATCGAGACCCTCACTCATCAAATATTTCACAAGTGCCAAGTATTTCTTCTGGATGTCTTCAGCAACACGCATCTTTCTGCCATTAGAACCTTGCTCAAAAGTGCTAACCAAACTATCTAAATACATATAACCACCGATAATATTCAACTGTACACGTAAGAAAACAAAGAGAAGACAAGACGAGTAAACTGCAGTAATAGTCCGAGCAAAGCTAAACACTTTCAACTCTTCCCAAAGTTCGAGTTTGTTGTCAGGTTTGTCGCGAAGTTTTGAAGTAATTTCTTCGCTGTTGAGTTTTTCAAGCAACGTATCCCTAAGAGATGGTATAAGAGAGTACAAAGTGATGCTACACGTTCTTTGATTGCTCTCAAAGTGATGCTGTTTACGAGCTTGTTCAAGGTATTCTCGTTCTTGTTGTTGTTTCCATTGAGTGATGCGCCATTTTGCATATCTTGCTGCAGCATAAACACCGACAATCGTCACTCCACCGATGAATAGTTTGCGACGATGACGCTGCAAGAACCCCTTGATGCTTGCCCACATACTCAAGAATGATTATTTACGAGGTAAACTCCAAGATCGTGTAAAAATGGAAAGAAATAGTGAAGAAAAACCACAAGGTGAGCTAATCGAACATGAAGATTGTGGTCAGCGGTTAGCTTTGATGACTAAGTAGGGTAGGGTGGGGGGAACTCAGTTGCGTTCGTTCGTTCGTTCGTTCGTTCGTTCGTTCGTTCGTTCGTTCGTTCGTTCGTTCGTTCGTTCGTTCGTTCGTTCGTTCGTTCGTTCGTTCGTTCGTTCGTTCGTTCGTTCGTTCGTTCGTTCGTTCGTTCGTTCGTTCGTTCGTTCGTTCGTTCGTTCGTTCGTTCGTTCGTTCGTTCGTTCGTTCGTTCGTTCGTTCGTTCGTTCGTTCGTTCGTTCGTTCGTTCGTTCGTTCGTTCGTTCGTTCGTTCGTTCGTTCGTTCTATTTTCTTTCTTTCTTTCTTTCTTTCTTTCTTTCTTTCTTTCTTTCTTTCTTTCTTTCTTTCTTTCTTTCTTTCTTTCTTTCTTTCTTTCTTTCTTTCTTTCTTTCTTTCTTTCTTTCTTTCTTTCTTTCTTTCATTCATTCTTTCTTTCTTTCTTTCTTTCTTTCCTTCCTTCTTCCTCCCTCCCTACTTTCTCTTTTTTAAAGAAAAGTCACCAAAGCAACTATACAACAAGAAAACCTGTTGGGTGAATATTGAAGAAAGCTATAAAACAGGTGTATGAGATCGGCTGGCACGAAAAAGAGAAATCGCTCTCTTTCCCCGACAACTGTACCCGCAGAGATGTCTGTATCGCAGTGTGTTACCAATATTATACGATCAAATTCATATTAAAAAAATTGGTAAAATGTTTTGCCCTACTGCTGTGCATTTTATTAGAGTGACTAGTGACTATATTTACAATGCTATTTATTCAGGCTCTACTCATATATAACGGATAGCACTGCTGGAGATTTAAGGCCTTTTTGTTATCATCAAGAGATATACCAGTAATAATATAACGTTGCTAAAAACTACTCAATTACGCTGGCTAGCTACCACTCAATATTTAAGAAAGAGAAATGATATCAATTTTTTTTGTAGGATTTGTTAGGCCCGCGCAAAACGTGGCTGGTTTGGAGTGCGCGCGATTCTAACTGAAATTGGTTCTCAATGATGTCAACGATCGACTGAGCTAAAGGCCCCGCTCTCTTAACTCCTGCTGAATTAATAAATATATCTCATATTTTATTTGAGTTGACCACGAGTTTGGATTTTAATTGCACTTGAAAGATATAAATAGATCGACAACAGAGTGATTTGCAATCGATGCACGCGTAGGAGGGCAGAAAAGCGCAGACATGTGGATCGAAGCGTTCGTACCTGCCAGAGGGCTGCTTGTGAACTAGTGTGTTTTTCTGTAGAACCTGTTCACATTGGACAGCTTTTGGAAGATATCTTGTGAATTATAAAAAGCTATTCTGTCTGACAGGTGTCCTAAATATCAAACTGACGATAGATTTAGACACCGTTACTGATATATCCCAAGAAATACTCGTAAGAGCATTTGAAATTGAGCTGCGAACGGGTCATCAATGATGGACAAGAAATCTTCAGAGATCCAAAATCACTCGTACAAATCAGAAGCTGAAAAGGAAAGCTTGTTTACCCCAGGAAAGGTTTGTTATCATAACTCAGGTGTTAATTTGTTTATCTTAGATCAAGACAGGATGATTTTTCAATAACTGTGATAACTCTCTTTGCCAGTTTGGTGTCAATAATATGTTCATGAAAAGTGAGCTTTATAATCAAAACCAACGGTGTCTTTCTCCTGCAGGATTGACCACGAAATACACCGAGTATAACCCCACGCTTTATTGATTCTATTTTGAATCTTTCTGGTTATCGTTACGGCTATTTACGAAAAGAAACACTATTTCTAGTTCTAGCCATTACTAAAAATATAAATAATACCAACAGCTTGCATCGTAAGTTGACAAACAACATAAGGACTTGAATCAAAAAAGTTGTTTTGGAATTCCGAATAAAGCTGTGTATCATACGAAGGCATATGATTTAGTAGCATATAATTGGCAGCTATTGTAAATATATATTCTAGATTAATGAAATTGTTGATTTTTTTTATGGATTGCCGCTATTGTTGTCATCAAGATGTGGAAGGATGAAGGTAGATCAGAAAACTGATTTGCGAAAAAACTTTTATCAATATTGTTCAAAGTATTATCCATTTGTTTACACCCTTAATGTTTAAGAAGATAACGTTTAACACCGATCTGGTTCTAGTTCTTTTCATTAATTATTGAGGATTATTTAAGCAAAAGATCGGTTAATCTTAATATGGAGTATTATTGTCCGTTGGTGTTGGCTATTCAGACGAAGAAAGATCGAGTAAGGACAAACCGTCACGAGCACAGCTTTACGCGGCTGTTTCAATGACTCATAGACGGAATCAAATCCTCCAGCCATGCTAGAATTTTTAGCTTTTCATACCTTTTTTAATAGAAAAAAAAAAGCCGTCAAGGACTCGACTTTCTAAAGAGCACTTCTCAATTTTCCCAGGGACATCATGTTGTTATAGCTTTACCAAATCTTAAAATTCCTTTAAAATCTATTGGAAAAACATTTGAAAGCGCGTAAGACCCAGCCTTACGACACAAAAAGGAAAAGAAATACAAGGTGTTCAGTTTTTATGGCAAATTATCGAAGAATGCCACCAAGATAGGGGGTTTTGTATCACACTTCCGTCAATTCAATAAAACAAACCGACATAATAGCGAAGTAAAACGATATAGTTGGAGCGGACATGGGATGGGCTTTTTTAGCACAAAACCACCAATAGCAATTGATTTAGTTACGCGGTCATAGCACATGTTCTAGGTCGGCTTATTCTTCTTCAATCGTAAGATATATGAACAAAAAAGCAATATCTTGAACACCAAGTAAAAATCCTAGGAATAAAATACTGCATACGGAGTCAGCTTAGTTTTTAGTGTTAACAATTGTTTAGAAAAAAGTGTCGAGATGTTATAGTTTTTCGTCAAAAAAAGAACACTTTTTCTATATCATCTTTTTTTGAAAAGGTCTTGAAATATTAATCAGTGTTAAGAAGGACACCGTTATTATTATCTCGAACTAAAAGCTACTGGTTAGAGTGTTGGACAGCAGGTTATCCAGAGTTCTTTTGTCACTACGTCATGCTCCCGCCTCCATGCATCTTGTTCGGTGGTAAGACAAAAGAGTCTTATATACTTGGATTTTTCTATTGAAAAGATCCAAAAACAGGTCCAGTTTCTATACATCGAGATTTACGGCAGACAAAACAATAGAAAGTTATTTTTCTGATTTGGAAAGTGAAATTTTTTCCATGCAAAAATATTGTGAACATTGTTGCTTTCCTGCAACATGGCTAAGTGTCATGAAACTCCTCTACTACTTCCTAAGCAGATCTAAATATATACTTTTCAAAATCACTCTATGTTTGTCTAACTATTCTCTAACAGTGGATTCAAAACTTAACCGTGTTTTTCTCAGCGTCGTTTATCATCTTCTTTCGGCCGGCTGTGCGGCTTGTAAGTCAGCCAATCAACTAACAGTTCGTAGCTCTACATTTCCTGGTTAAGTTTTCCGTAGACAACAGCTTTTACAAAAAAAAAAAAAAAAAAAAAAAAAAAAAATGATAAAAATTTTGATTTATCAGGAAAAAAAATTTACCGCAAATTATGAGCATTGTAGTCGACGTTGTTGTTAATGGAAAATGTTCGGCGTCTTCAGTAGATATCACGAGAGTGCCGATTTGACTTGGCCCGTGAAAAATTGGCAAACGAAATAGTCATTTTTAGCCCCACGAATATCACTCATTACCATTCTCGATTCTCTCTTCTTTTTTCAGCAGCCGGGTCAGAAATGCAAATGCAGCTTTTGTAGCCCAGCTGTCAATCATTCAAGTCATGAACCAATCAGGAAACAGGAAACCAAGTCCAACATTTACGACAGAATACCACCTCTCATATCAATAGCATCAACAGCCAAACAAGACAGCATAAAAAATGTTAATATACCATGGTCATCGCATACTGGTGAGTAATTTGTTGGAAACCATCTTACAGAGCAGATTCTTTATAAAGAAGATATAGAAGATTGGTGGGTTTGTCTTTAGGCGCTTTCTGATTGGCTGACAAATATAGAAAGCCACTTGAGTGCAAGTAGGTGCAACACGTTTCTACTCGCAATGTCTGCTCTGAAGACTTATCTTTTGATGGATAAGCCCCGATCGATCTGACCAATAAAGCTGAAAATCGTCGCTCCAATCCCGATCAAGTGTACATACAAGCATGCAAGGCAGTTATCGGAAGCCATCTAAGTGCATGCTAGGTGCAACATGCTTCCACTCGCAATATCTGCTCTGAAGACTGAGCAATCAAGCACAATTGATAAGCACAAATCAATCAACTGTGAAATGAAGCAAAACACTTGCTCCAATACCAAGTGCACAGGGCATGTTATCGGAAGCCATCTAAGTGCATCACGGCTAGGTGAAACATGCTTCCAATCTCAAGCTATCTTCTAGTTAATTAAGAATAAGCGCTAATCCATCAATCAAACTTTTCATTCACTAAAAGCAGTCGCTCCAATAACAAGGCAGTTGTTGAATGCATGTAAGGAAACGTCGTGATAAAATGGTCTTTACAAGCCAAATCATGTTAATTCATTTGTACTCTGTGCATTGTGGATGACTAATTAAGTATATTGGATGGTGAGATATATTTTTTCTAAAATTAATCTTTGCTTTGGTATTTCAGAATCGCCCAAAAGTAGTGAACAATCAAAAGATGACGTCATTAAGTCTCCCAAGAAAGGCGTTGAAAGTGCGCATGCGTCAAATCCAACCCAACCAAGCGGAAAACAGGTCACGTGCAGTTGTAGCTTTTGCGCTAAAAGCTTTACTACAACTCGAGCACTTGAGCTTCATGTTCGTCGACATTCTGGCCTTCGTCCCTACCCCTGTAAGTTCTGCGACAAGTGCTTTTATCAACCCTCTGAGCGAGCCGTCCACATGCGCACGCATACAGGAGCAAGACCTTACCGCTGTCCATACTGCTTGAAGTTATTCCGTTATTCCGGTGACCTGAAGCAGCATATCAATATTCATACTGGTCAGCGGCCTTACCAGTGTGAGATATGCGCCAAAGCGTTCACTAATCACAGTACGCTACGTCAGCATAAGAGGATACATACGGGAGAACGTCCCTATAAGTGTGAGGACTGTGGCAAAACATACCGCTACCACTCCTCCCTCAAACAACATTTGTCGTCTCATGCCGCTAATAAACTTCAAAAGTCCTAGACAAGATTGCGAAAGTCTCAAAAGACGCTAAAAAAAATTATTCAAACTTTGTAATTTGTTCTTATCTTTTAAATTAAACTACTGCTAAAATCAAAAATAAAAAGTAATATAACTTGTCGTGAGGCTTCGGCCAAGCTTCCTGATTGGTCTGCAAATCATCGGTTAGCGATGTCGGGGTCGAAATCTCCAGCATATAGCCGTGAATGCTGCCATACTACGCTTCAGCACTGCGTCTGGAGGTATGGTCCTAATTTTACTAATCAAGAAAAAAAATATCCAGTTTTCCTAACAGATGAGCTGTTAAAATCTCGAGATTGAAAGAAAAAAAGGAAAGACGAAAAAGAAGAAAAAACCCGAAACATGACCACTTCTTGTTGTATTTTATAACCGTATTATATAATACCGCTCTTTCATTCGCAGGTCGCATCGAACACCCTTTCTTCAAACTTGGAATAATTTTATTGTAATAATCCTAAGATTTTTGCAGCGCTTTTATATGCACAAGAAATGATAAATACAAACTACTCTATCATCGTAATGCACGTATTAATGTTTCTTATACATTTGTGCTAAAATCTACTGAATACACACATATATACACATGTTTCATAGATTCATATTAATACTCAAGTGGGACAACATTCATCTGCATCCCCCTGAAATCTTTCTTCCAATTGCTGTATGACCAATGAATTTGTTTTTCTCAGGGGAGGACTGGTATAATCCTAATTGAATCAAGAGTTTGTTTTCCTTATGAGTTAATGAGCAGCTGCCCCTTGGTGTCCTGAAGTAGATAATCCTTCATTTCTTCTTTCTCTTAATATTAAGATGATAAAAAGAACCAATCTTGCTTTAGTAGACATGTACCATTCCATATAGAAAGCTGGGTATCAGTTAAGGAATCATTTTAAAGATAAAAGTAACCTCTGTTATATCACTTATATCATTGATATCAAATTTTCCTTATCTTTGTTCATTTTCCTCCTTATTATTACATTCATATCAATTCATCCATTATTCATTCATTCATTTGTTCATTCAATCATTCATCTTTCACATATTTTTCTTTCATGTTCATTATTTATTTTTCATTCATTCATTTTTTCATCCATGTTTTCCAGTCAAGTTATGACCTCTGTTTTTCTCTACACTTACCATCAGATGTACCGTATACCAGAACAATAATTCATAAGGTAAAACAAAAAGGATACGTCCAGAAAAGTAAGTAAGTCTGTTAAGAGAAAGAACAAGTCAAGGAGATAATAACATTTCTTGTTGGGCATCAAAAAAATAACAATAAGCCTTTATTTTATGTCATGATATGTGGAGGTGTTGCTGAGTGCTATTCGAGGGAAGCAGCGGTGGCAAAGTAGTGAGAGCACTCGCCTCTCACCAATGGGATGCGGGTTCAAGTCCCACTGGGATCAGTGTTGTATGTGAATAGAGTTGCTTGTTGGTTCTCTCCTATGCTCCAAGAATTTTTCTCTGGGTTCTCTTGTTTCCTCCCTCTGCAAAAATCAACTTCTAAATTCTAATTTGATCTAGAAGGGCCTAGATGAAATTTACTCTGTTAAACTCCACCAAACTGCAACCCTACTAAATTGTGAGATTTTTTTTTTAAATAACAAACTTTTGAAAATATATATTACACTTTTGCAGGCCCAGATATGAAAAAACAAAATGGAATTGAAGAAAAACTGATTTTTTTCAAAAGGATACAAATATGCCTCCTAGGATTCCAGAAGTACTGAGGTCCCACCATGAGATGAAATACTTGGACCACTGGGTACCAGCTTTCCAACAGATAAAAACTGACATCAGAATTGATGCTGCGAAGTAGAATATGAATCCCTTGAGGCCGGTGAGTCCTAGAATACCAGCAGAAATCCCAGCCATAGCAGCTAATGACGTCCGGCTATAGATGATATTCAACATAATTATATATAGAGAGAAGATTAAAACATTCTTCTGTGAGGGTTGCTCCACATGCACCACACTACATTCTATATTTACAACATACAACACTCAACTCACATGTTGATTATAATAAGTTACCGCAATTCTCAATATTCTGCAAACTAGGTGGTTGTGAATTTTCCATTGAAATTGGGTTTGGTTTTTCACTGCTGCCAGTCAAAAATGTAAAAGGTACCGACTGATTAGTTTTGATTCACAGCAATGAAAACTAATTTCACAACAAGCCGTTGAAATGTCTGGGTTCACAGAATATTGAGAATTCAGTTAGTTTTTTTAAAGAGTATTAAAAAGGAAAAAGGACAAATGTTGGATACTCTATTCAAATTGCTTACCAGAACTCAATGATATTATTGTTTGTCATAATAGCAAAGGGGCTGTAAGCCTCCTTTTCTTTATCTGTAAAAACAAATCAATATAACCATTAAAATAAGTTGATAATAAAGTTTGCTAAAAATCGCTGGCACATGTGGTAAAGCAGTAACAATATTATCAGCTTTCATGTTTCTTTCTGTTGAACACAACACGTTGCCGGTCAAATTTCAGCGCAAAGTAGGTCTTAAATAAATTTTGATTTCTGAATTTACAAGCCAGAACGATAGAGTAATAAATGATCTTAACTTATGATTAAAATTTTCGTCGTAAAAAGCTTATTTAAAGTGAAAAATGATAGGGTTTTGTTACCGTGAAATCCATGCTCTTCTTCCGCCATCTTGAATCTTGATGCTTACAGGGAAATCCACTGACCATATGATAGCGGGCTTAGTAGTTACCAGTCTTTCACGGAAAGCAGATCGATGAAAAATTAGTCTTTTTAAAAAAATGTTCATCAATTTCTACAAAAATAAAAGAAGATTTCAAATAGAAAAGTGAAAAGCATTCTTCTCATAAAGTTTATTTCTCTTTCATTTTCTTTTCATACAACTATTTTTTACACTTTTTACCCGGAACCGGAAGTAAAAAAATGTTTTGTATTTCGTTCCAGTCTCCGCTCGGGAAATCCAAGGGTGACAGTCGAAGAAGAAGACTTCAAAACTGTCTTTAGTTTTTCGTACTTTATTCTCTTATTCTAGGTCTTTTTAGCCTGTAACAAGGAGAAATATGTAGCTAATAGTATAAACATTCGTTCTTTAAAGTCTCAGGTCTATTTTAGAAGCAGTTTTCGTATAATTTTCTTTCAAATTTGTAGTCAAAATGGTGGATGTTTTGTTGTGTTCAAGTTTTGAAGACGCGTTCGAGGAGTTTTCCTATGGATACAGGGACGGCAATAAGATACAGAGATTAACTGTATCAGTACCTATACCACTGAAGATAAGTGCTAAGGAGTTTGCATTTCGGTTAATTAATGCACACAAGATACCATGTTATCTTGAAGAAGGTGAGTTCCTTCCTTCCTCCTTTCCTGGGAGAATGACGACTTTATATCAACTTTTCTTTCCTTTAGCACCTATAAATTAGCTTCAGTCACTATTCCCATAGCTATGAATTGTTCCATAAAAGGCTCTTTACAATTTTTATCCTGGATTGGTGGGGAAAGGGAAGGGGGGGGGGGGGGGGGGTGGTGGGGCTACTGGTAATGACCCCCATCTTTTCCATGTAAATACAATATATTTGTTTTTATTCTGATGATAATTCTTCACCCTTTTTCATAGATTTAACAAAGGTTTTTGAGAGCTTTCTAAAAAAGAATGAAATCAACCTGTACGACAAGATGGCTGATCTTGCAATCAACCAGGTATTGACGTCAAAGGAAACAGCCAATGAATGCATCAGTATCTGGGCCAATACCTTTAAACAAGAACATTCTGAATACTGTGTTACAAGCGACATGAGTGAAGATGCTGCTTTTGCCGATATATATCATTCATTGATTCATTCAGCTGCTCTGGAAACTCTACTACAGTTAGAGAACTCATATGCAATGTTGTTACAAGAACTACTCTCACACAGAGATAATGCTCTGACAAGTGCAGAGGAAAAGTAAGTTTTGATCTCCTCACTTACCTTCCCCTCCCTTCTCCTCCAAAAACTTGTTACCACAGGAAGCCCAACCAATAAAATTTAACATTGATTTTGGGATTTCGTTTTTAAAAGATTATATATTTTGTAGGCATCGCAAAGAGCTAGAGAATGCAATAAGTGATATTGGACTGACCAATACTGATAGGGATGTTAGTAATATTGCTGCTCGACACTGTGAACAGTCCCAGGTATGCTTATGAACATGAAATGTGTTATAATGTTCGGCAGAAGTAAAAACACAATGTACCCTCCTCAGACCCTCCCCACCCCTTGGGAATTCCAATCCCCTTTCATAGGGAGGTATGGATATTTTTTCTGGAACTACACAATATACCCTCCTCAGACCCTCCCCACCCCTTGGAAATCTAATTTTGCTCTCTATAGAGAAGCATTTTTTAATTGACTGTGTTTTTGGCATATTTGTAGATGTTGGAAACTTATTGGTCTAGTGAGCTGTCTCAACTCCAGGAGATGCAGAAGAGGGAGTACAGAGAATGGGTTCTTAAAGTACATGAAGACACTACTAAACCAAATGGAGGTAACTATTACAGTTGTGTTTTGTGTCTAAGTTTGAATGTAAGAAGTTACTCAACTCAAAAATATATTGCTTTTCATTTAGATACATTGACTGCGGCACCTCAATTCAAGTAAGTTCTGGGATGAATATTATCAATTTATTAATGTCATTCATGAGTATATTTATTGATCCATCAGTCTGTCTAACTGCTGATCCCACTATTCATCCATCCATCCATCCCATCCATTCACCCATCCCATCTATCCATTAATCTGCCCATCCAGCTATTTAACTGCTGATCCCACTATTCATCCATTCACCCATCCCATCCATTCATCCATCCCATTCATTCACCCATCCCATTCATTCACCCATCCCATCTATCCATTAATCTAGCCATCCAGCTATCTAGCCCAGGGCTAAAAATAACAGCCTGTCATTGGACAATGTTCAGCCAGAATTGGAACTTGTCCAGTCAACTTTTTCTTGCTGGTCATGTTGACCAGTGACGTTGAGCCAGAAACAATGTATGACTGAGCTAAAACTAAATTGACCAGTCATCATGACCAGTGACTGAGCAGCCATTATTTTAAGCCCTGCTAAGAATATCCATGATCCATCTACTGTATTCAGCTATTCATTCAATAAACTTTATTGTGTTTTGCCGATTATCACATAATGTGATATTTGTCATGTTCTATTTGTCTGTTTCTATTTTCAGAACTCGCAGTGTTTCATCATTAAGTGTTCCAATGCCTGAAGAGTTCACTGCTGAGCCAGAAGTCAAAATTGAAGAAAGCTTTACTATTCATTTGGGTTAGTTTTGCACTGCTCAAGTGGTTTCTTTGGTTGTTGGGCTCCCTGTGGAATTGCATGGCACAGCTAGCCCATAAATTTGTTAAGATGGTAACAAAATATAAAGTTTGAATGAATAACCAGGCTGTGAAAAATTGATTTAGATGGCTTGAAGTGGATAAGAAACAAAAATATACCCTTCACGACAAAATAATTGAATTCAATTCTATATTCTATAGGAGCGCAACAGAAAACAATGCACAATTTGAGACTGATCTGTGGTGATGTACTGGACATGTGTAGACATAAAACACCACCAGGAGGGTAAGTTACCATAGCAACCCTCTCTGTTTCCATGACAACCTTCTGTGAAATGAAACATGGTTTGAAATGGGAAAACATGTCCAACTTTGCTGTCACTATAGCAAACTTTCCTGTTACTATAGCAACCAATTGTAACTTTTTTATACCCATAGTAAAATAACATTTTCTGCATTTTATCATAGAAAATGTAATTTCAATAATTTTTATTGAAAAATTTTTTTAAATTTAAATTTTTGTTGTCAGGTCAGTGTTTTCCCAGCCTCACAGGATACAGACAGCTTTATCTCTGTACTCTGAGACATTAGCAGGTCTTGTTCTACTAGTGGATAACAGACTGGATAACTATACTGGTATTATGAAAGGTAAGTCACAGGGAAGCATGTGTGATATGGGCTACTAATGCGCCACCAGCCTCTCACCGCTGTACATGTGGTGCTGTACATGTGTTTCCCGGGTTCTGCTGTTTTCCTCTCTTCTAAATACTCCATTTTCGGGTTCTCAGTTACTCTGGGTTAGCCTTGATTTCGTGTAGAATATTGATATTTTCCAGTGTGAAGGTCTGTGGAATTTCAAAGTGTTTGTATTGTTTAAGTTGTGCATTCTTTACTTCACCATTCTGTGAATATTTTGACACTGAAATAAGGCTAACCCTGAGTAAAAGAGCCTGTAATCAAGGAACACAGCGGTATTGTACGAATTCAAAAATGGTGTAATGGGCTTTTATCTTCGATACAATTTCTTGATGTTAAATAACAATCGTCCTATTGTTTTCTGATGAATAATTTCCTTGATTTATAACCAGATTTCGCAGCCATTTGTCAACAATCAACAGAGTTTCACTTCCCAGATCTTGACAAACAGTTGTGTCTGATACAACAGAGTGTGGAGCACAGAACACGGACCAAGTCTTCTACTAGTGTTACTGGACGTGTTCAAAGGCCAACAGAGGAAGACGCACTCAAGGTGCCAACCCTGAATACAGGTAAAATATACCTTTTAAAAATTAAAAATAAACTTTTAAAATAATATCTAAGAAATGCTAAGGTGTAAAAACTTTATTTAAGCAAGAAACTTTATCTAAGCAATGCTAAGGGAAGCACGGTTGATGCATGAGTTGTTTGTTGGTTCTCTCCTTAGCTTCGAGGGTTTTTCTACAGGTTCTCCGTTTTTCTTTCCTCCGCAAAAATCAACTTCTAAATCCCAATTCGATGTCGCGTCGAGTGCTTTAGTCATGATCCTCTGCCTCTGGAATCATTCCCTGCATGATCGATATAAAATGTGTTATATTTCTAACGAAGGCATGGCTTGCACGTGCTGTTTCATGTGGGCTTTCCACCCAAAATAGAGAAGTCTCATATTATTTGTCGTTGGATTTCCAGGGGATTTCTACATAACGCGTCACTCTAACCTAGCTGAAGCACAAGTGGTTTTTCACTTGATAGTAGACGACACTGTCAAGTCAGCGTCATTAAACAGTCGTAACCCGTCTATAGTTGGGTTAAGACACGTGTTACATACAGCCGTACGATATAACATCACTACCCTTACTATACCATTGTTACTGTTCCATGAGATGACTGATGAGATGACGATCAATTGGTGTGTTAAACGAGCTGAACTGGTGCTCAAATGTGTCAAAGGTTGGTACAATTGTTTGTACTTCTCTTCAGTATCATTAAAACAGTTACTAGATAGATGGGTTACCTGTGTTGGAACCAGTCCTCGAGCTATCCCATGATCTAAGTTTGTACTCTTCTTGAAATGGCCTATCATGACGTATACAGCTGTCAGTTGTCAGATGATAGTGATAACGATACATGATGATAATACACGATGATGATGATGATACATGACGATGATGATTATACATTCTTGATCATAATACATGATGATTAGGATATAGGATGTTGATGATACACCAATAATGATGATGATACATAGTGATGATACATGATGATGATTGCTGATACATGATGATGATGATGATACGTGATGATGAGGATATATGATGATGATACATGATGATAGTCACGTGATGACAACGACTTCCCATAACAACCCATTATTCCAATTTGTGCTCGTTAGGTTTCATGATGGAGTGTGCTTCTTGGAGTGGCGTCGAGTCGTTGAACGTCCAATTCATGATCCCCAAAGGAATCTCATTAGATATGTTCAACACTATCTCCAACATGCTGCCCAACATCTTTAGGATATCAACCCCTCTAGACCTCACATCCACGTCTAATCGATAAGAGATACTTGGTGCACTGCTGGGTAGCTATGTTTAGTATTATCACTATGGTTACCGGGTAGACACAAAAGCAATGGGGAGAGGGGTATACGCCCATAGCGGAAAGGTGTACCGCGATATCCTTGCGCATCTCTTTAAACCCATTGCTATATAGTTATCCTCTACATTATAATGAGATAAGCAAACCCTGTTACGATACATATTATACACGATCATGATCTAGTCCACAGTAATGTATTTCCGTTTGACAACTCCGCATACATGCATGCAGTTCTATGCATTTTCACTTAGCGTCTAATTTAGGGCTTTGATGTCCTTTTTATGCCTCGTGTAGATGAAGTTAAACTACTTATTCGTGAATTTCCGACAGAGAAAATTCGTTTATTAATGATTGCGATATTCGCTGAAGTAGTTAGCCGGACGGCAAATAAAACATGAATAGACAAACATACAAACACGTATATTTTTATTCGCGAATTCGAATATTGGGCCAGTATTGTGACGACCCTAAGAGCGTCTACTTAGGAGACTATACCGTGATTTGCTATCAAATACAATGTTTTCAAATTCGATTGTTGACTGATGTTTCTGTCGACTGACAACCTTCGTGTTCATGGTACATTCATGATTCCTATTACTATACTTATTATACACTATACACACACCTGCCTGTTTCCTGAGCTAATCCGGTGATGTTCAAGTCTAGCAAACGCGTTTATCAGTATTTTTATTTTTTGAATTAAAAATAAAGAATAATAAACGCTCTACTTGAAATTAAACTGCATTTTTCTTGCAGTTTGCGACGCAAAGAAACTAAAAGCACTGCAAGTTGCTGTGATGTTAGTAGTGATGGTGAAGACATTCATTCTTTATTACAACTTCCAATGTTCATCTCAGCACGATGCGAAACACGGGTTACTTTTCTTGTAACTCGCGCAACTTATTTTTTTAGTCAAAATGCGTCGCAAAAACTGAGTGAGAGTACACGCAGTTCTTGCAACTTGTCTCGCAACGACTTTGCGTTACAAGTTACAAGCTATCCCCACCTATTTCACGGTCCTGGAGACTTGGCAATACAACTCTTGGTACAATCTTGCTTTGTCGTGACCACGGTCATGCCAAGAGAAGTTTATCTAGGGTGGTTATCCCGCTTCATAGACTGATGTATAGAAGGTTGCGCTCTGTACTCAAAACTGGCTTATTAAGAAACCTTTTGTTAATCTACAGAGTTCTTAGCTCTCCTCGCTACTCTATTCCCATGTTCTAAATCAAAAAGTTTCTTCAGTAGTTCTCTGAATCCTAGATACTCTAATTTACACTCGGCATTCTGGACTCTTCGCCGACAGCATTTGCAAGACAGTTTGAACGATTCCCGCGCACCGGTACGATGTACAGGAATATTATCACACTCTGTGCTCGACAACGCTATATTCGCTACATCCTTGTAAATATACTCCACAAGGCTGGAACACGTCTTGGCATACTCGTGTAGTGTTCGTTCTAGTTCCTTGATTCTTTCGGTACAAATTTCGAGTTTTATTTCTGGTCTTAGATCATGGTAATCATCCAAATCCTCGATGGATAGTGATGATATGAAACGAGCTTCCTGTACGCTCTGAGACATGACCTCCTTGAGTCTAAATCGCTCGGCAACCTTGTAGAAACGTAGCGCATTTGATTCTTGTATGTTGTAAGACAGATAGTCACTGCAGAACTTCGTAACGCGATCCATCTGGTATTCCTCTGCTAACTCCAGCAGGTATTGGTAGTTTTCGTCTGGGAGATCGAAAACAGGACGCAGAATCTTAGAATATGAGTCGCGATGGTGTCGATAAGTATTGGTATTGGTGTAATCGATAAGTGGTGGTGATGGTGATGATGATGGTGGTAATTATGATGATGGTAATGGGTGGTGATGGTGATCATGAGGATGGTGATAGTGATGATGGTGGTGGTAATGATGATGGTAATGGATGGTGATGATGGTGGTGGTAATTATGATGATGGTAATGGGTGGGGATGGTGATCATGAGGACGGAGATGATGGTGATAATGATGGTGGTGGTAATGATGATGATGGTAACTGGTGGTGATGGTGATCATGAGGACGGAGATCATGGTGATAGTGATGATGAGGAGTTATCCACTTATATATACTAATCAAAAATCGAAAAAGTAGTTTAAAAGAAAAGACTCACCAGTGACACCCTGTAGTTTGCCATACGAGTAAATCACCTTCAGCAACACTTCCACTTCCTTCTCCCGTTTCCCTGGTAACGAGATCTCCTCAGCATTTCTCTCGGAAAACCCAGAAGTGAACATCTTTTCGAAGACTGGGGACCACATTGATAGGGTGCTCTTGTGTACATAGAATCTTGAGTCCTCGACCACAAGCACCACGTCACTAAAGTGCCAAGGGGACGAAAAGTCAAACAGCTCATCGTCGTGGTTCTCCATCTTGATCTGAAATGATTACAGTAGTGAAGATGTCAAATCGACACGACAGACAGACACACTAAAAGCGAAGGAACAAAGAGGCATGTTAGTGTGACAGACAGACAGAAAGACAGATACACTAAAGAGGCATATTAGTGTAACAGACAGACAGAAAGACAACCAGATAAACAGAGCACACACAAAGCCAAGACGGACCAAACAGACTAACAAAGCGACAGTCACAAAGACGAATCTGACTGACTTTCATGCAAAGCAGACAGACAAAGACCAAGACATACAGACGGACAGACAGACAGACACATAGACAGACAGACAGTCCCTTTAGATATCCAGTGCACTAGTAGGTCCTAGGAGGATCGAGGATAGACACAACCGCTCGGTTTCCTTCCTGAAGAATGGAAACTAAAGTACGAGAGACTTCGCTGACAAATATCACAGACCAAGCCGAGCTCCATAAATAGATAGCCAGACAGGCTAATCCATCTTACCGATTGATATTCAGTATCTTAGGAATACAGACAAATGACTTACTGACCTATACTCCGTTCTATTTTTGCTTGGATATGTACACGAAAACTATCAATAGAATGTACGTTCTAGTAGCTTGAATATTGTAATCTAAGCCTCCTCGATCGTACAAAGTACACTGAATTACTTAATCAAATATCAAACAGAATACTTGTGCATTAATGTGTGAAGGAATCAAGTAGAGCGGTCCCTAAAACGATTGTAAGATTCGATTTGATTTCGATTAATTCTCAGCTCTTCAACTCTAACGGAATTTAAGGGTTCTGTTGATTAAGATGAAAGATTGACAGTCCCTTGACAAACCACAACCAAACAGTTAACCTGGAGTTGTTTTCAAGATCTATACAGCCTGCCTAAAGCATGTCAACAAAGCACAGATGCGAGGAATAAATATAAAATCATTCAATAATTCTAGTTGATTTTTACTTACGAATTGATTAAAATCTTGCTGAGAAAGTTCGTATGTAGCTCTTGGGTAACTAGAGTTCAGAAGTGTGATGTTAAAACGACCTGAGTTTGAATACAAAAACTCGCTGCTTCTCACGAAACCTACCAGTTAGTAAACAGAAGAAAAAGGGCTGCGTGACCTGCCGGTCGTCACTCGTAACGCATTCTTCGCATTTCTAAGATGCATGCATTTGCTTGACCTTCCAGGTTGTTTTGAAGCCCAATGACAGCAGTGACTGTTCATTGTGGGGCTACCCTCTTAATGTATCAGGATCAATATGTCTGTCTGTGTCAGTCCAGGGAGTTGGGAGTCAATCAGTCACATTGACACAGAAACCACTTGTTTGTCTAAATTTTAATCGTTGCAACTATATTTTTTTGTACAAAATTGTTGAATTAATGATTAATTAGGTGATTTACTCGTATGGCAAGCTACAGGGTGTCACTGGTGAGTCTTTAAACTACTTTATCGATTTTTGATTAGTATATCAAACCGGAACATGTTGTAACTGTTGTACACAGCGCCAAATGCAATATCGTTGATGCAATTGCAACATTGCATGCCACAACCTAAGGCCCTATCCAGAGCTGCTCTTTTGTCATTTGGTGATGTCTAGCAAATGAAGGCATATTTATGAAGAGTTTTTCTTCAGTTTATCAGCCGTCTTCTTTTCTTCTCTTCTTGTGATTTTGGTATTTTGTTGTAAATCATATAATTTGTTCACTAATTGCTTTATGATGCTGAGGTTACCAACATCTTTCCACTGCATCTCCTGGACTTCTTTAATACAGTGAGTGCATGAAAACTCAAATTCGAAGGTTATTGGGAAGTCATCTGGGTCATATAACGGATCTAATTCAATAACTTTCTTATTTCCTCTTTTTATTGCTGCTTTGGCCAGTGCATTTTTTAGTCTTGTTTGTTGCGACTTGTGTCTTTTTATGTGCTCTTCAGGGTTCCTGCTTCCATAAAATATACCAATTTTTTTCATAAAAACATCTTTATAAACCTCCTTGACCAGATCAGAGCAAGTCGTCCAACACTCTTCCAAGGTTCTCTCCAGTTCTTTGATGATCCTCATGCAGATATCAACTTTAAATTCAGGTTCCAAACCATTAAAGTGCTCTGAATCTTCCAGATCAGTTGATGACTTGTAACAAACGTGTTCGTAACACTTCTCCCTGACATCATCAAGGCCAAACTGTTCAGCAAGTTTGAAGAAGTCAAGGCAATCTGACATTTGAATCTTATTGACCAGAAACTCACTGCACAATTTCTTTACTCGATCCATCTGGTATTCATCGGCAAGTTGAAGGAGGAACTGGTAGTTTTCCTCTGATGGAAAAATTATCTAGGTTAAAAAAACGTATCTCTACCACAGTTGGTGCTCCCTCCCCTCAGACTACAAACCATAGCACCATACCATATCATACCATTTCATACCATACCACACCATACCACACTACACCACACCACACCACACCACACCACACCACACCACACCACACCACACCACTCCATACCACACCACACCACACCACATTATACCACACCACACCACACCACACCACGCCACACCACACCACACCACACCACACCACACCACACCATAGTACACCATAGTACACTATGCCACAATCACACTTCACTATAAGTAACACTACACTACACAACACCACTCAAGCTCCCTTAACATGACTTCATCACGGAGCCATCTAGGACTAATGAACATTGAATATGGCAGCATGTGCATGTCAGATATTTTAGCAGTAAGGAATTCACCTGTGACTTTTGGTTTTGACCAACTTGAGTAAATCACTTTAAGTAAATCCTTCACTTCATCAGCACGTTTCCCTGGTAACGGGATCTCTCTGGCAGTACTCTCCAAAAACTTGGATGTAAACATGGCTTCGAACACTGGGGACCACATTGACAGGGTGCTCTTGTGTACATGGAATTTGGTGCCCTCCACAACAAGTACCACATCACTAAAGTGCCAAGGGGATGAGAAATCCAAAGATTCCTCAATAGGCACTGCATCCTCAATCATCGAGGTATTAGAGGTAGACTCATGATTAGCACTTGTGCTAGCCTCCATTCTGCTTTATCTGAAGCACAAAGAGAGAAGGGAGTTATGGGGAAAAAATGTGGGACCTTCAAATTTTTGTGACCCTGCAAAGTGAAATAATTAATGAGTTATACCACAGGGAGCCCACAGCAACTGGTAAAATTAGCATTGAAAAAACTCTATCATGCGTAAATGCTGTGTCACGAATTCACTTGCTTTTCATATTAACAAGCATCTTCTATATCTCGGGATATATCTTCCTTTAGATGCCAGACTTGAAATTGAAAATTTCAAGCAAAGAAACTAAAAGTTACAGTCAAAGTAAGAAAATTGTGAACACCTAAAGTATGACTGGAATGTTGATTGTTTTCTAACCAACCAAATGCAAGAGTTAGAAACCCTTTAAGATTACTATTACCAAACTATAAGGATAATTTCCAACGTATGAGTTTGTTTACATACAGAAAAATATTTGTTTAAATGCACATATACTTTAAACCATAGGCTGCAAAAGGACTTAAAACTGGGGGAGCTGTAATCCCCAAAATTTCCAGGGAAAGAAAAAGGAACTCAAAAAAGATCATGGAATCAAAATGAAACATGGTCAAAATCGGAGAAGCAAAAAAAAACCTCATCCCCCCCCCCCCCCCCAAATCTCAAGTGGTGGTATGGTGCTCTAGCTCTAGCACCCCCAGCCCACACCAGTCCGCCACCTATGTAAACAAATCAGAAATAGCTTTGAGATTAAAATATTTTCCCTTATGAACAGATTCATACATTTAATAGCTAGTTTGGTGATAACGATCTTTGGTGAATGGTAGATCTCGCATCTGATTGGTTACAAAACAATAAACATTCCAGACATATTTTAGGTGTTCACAGTTTTCTTAGTTTGACTGTAAAACCAACCAAAAAACTTTTTTATTTTGCGACTTTGAACGAGATTTCATCTTAAGTGAGATCTAGTTCGATTGCACTTACAAAAAGGTTTTCAAAGAATTTAAATTATCCCGGCGTTTGACCCCGTACTCTTGCGGGACTCTTGCAACAAGCATGATACTGTAACATGATCATAACAGTGTCTAAATATCGATCATTCCCAACAAGACTTAGGCTTTATAGTATGAATAAGTGAATTAATTGAAGTACAGTTAATAAAACTACAAATACTTACGGTCCTGGAGAAAGGAGAAAGATCAGTGATTTTTAAGATTATTTTCTGGCAAAAGAACAAGCATCAAATATAAACACGCTTCCACGTGAAGTGACAAAGTCCAGTCTTCTTTCGACTTATTTACCACAGGAATTCCGCCCAAAGACTTCCACTTCTAAATGGACTAAATGGTATGAACTGGCAGAAGTCCATAAGTGGTTAAAGGCGTAAACCAATTCAAATTTGGAGAGACTCTCACGGTCCTCAAGAAAACCTTCCAGTTTGTAAACCGTAGATGCGTTGCGTGACCTGAGGTCACTCGTAACGCATTCTTCGCATTTCTAAAGTGCATACCTCTCTTGCGTCCTGAAGTTTATATTTTCAATTTTTAAATACGGACCTTTTAATTTAGTTTATAATGATACCAGTGATCTGCTCACTGATAGGACAAGCGTCACTGACCCGGTCTCCGATGGTCAGTCTGTCTGTCTGTCTGTCTGTCTGTCTGTCTGTCTGTCTGTCTGTCTGTCTGTCTGTCTGTCTGTCTGTCTGTCTGTCTGTCTGTCTGTCTGTCTGTCTGTCTGTCTGTCTGTCTGTCTGTCTGTCTGTCTGTCTGTCTGTCTGTCTGTCTGTCTGTCTGTCTGTCTGTCTGTCTGTCTGTCTGTCTGTCTGTCTGTCTGTCTGTCTGTCTGTCTGTCTGTCTGTCTGTCTGTCTGTCTGTCTGTCTGTCTGTCTGTCTGTCTGTCTGTCTGTCTGTCTGTCTGTCTGTCTGTCTGTCTGTCTGTCTGTCTGTCTGTCTGTCTGTCTGTCTGTCTGTCTGTCTGTCTGTCTGTCTGTCTGTCTGTCTGTCTGTCTGTCTGTCTGTCTGTCTGTCTGTCTGTCTGTCTGTCAATCAAACCGGTAAAAAGTGCTTGCTAGTTTAATGACTATAACTATATTTCTGTAGCTACTACAACAGAACAGCCTTGTTTTCACAAAAATACAGCTGATAAACACAAGAGTTCATATCACTTGGACTCCATTTTCTCTGACTCGAATGATGGCTATATAAGCATTTAATTTTGATTTTGACTATCTGTATGAAACCTTCATATCTTACAATTATATATATCATATCCATCGATACACAATCTTAAAATGAGTTTCGTTTGTTGTTTTTTTGTTTTGTTTTGTTTGTTAGATTACCTAACTCAATTGTATATGTTGATATTTTCATACTCTACTTATTTATTCTTTCTTCTCGTCTTTAGAGAGGAGATAAAATTTCCTAAAATCGCCTTAAAATCCAACCAAACCGTCAGGAAACCACATATACCGGTAAAGAAACAATAAAATATGAAATTTATTTTATTTTAAAGAAATTTTTTGATCTGCCATACATTCTCTCTCTATATATATTCAGAACCATAGCTTGGGCTTCCTGTGGTTGCATGCACTGACACTCTGTCTACCATTGCATCACCATTGTGCGCAACCAACGTTATAAAAGTAGCATCGAGATGTTCTTCTGCAATGTTACTATCAAAGGCGTGATGTACTCAGTCAATAACCTGCGACTGTTCCGCGTACCGATGGCCACAACTCGATCTGGGGCTAATTGTTTTCCTTCACTTTTTCAGCCCTGATCTTCTTGGCTTCTCTTGCAGCTACTTTGTTATTTTGTTGTAAAGCATATAATTTGTTTACTGGTTCCTTTAGGATGTAGTAATTGTCACTGTTATTCCACTCTATTCCTAGGACTCTTTTTATGCAATAACTGCATGAAAACTCAAATAACTTGATATTATAATCTTTGGCATCAATAGGACTACTTCCTCTACGTAATTGAGCTTCAGCTAGCGATTTTTGTAATTCATTTTGTAGTTCTCTATGCTTTTGTATGTGTTCCTTGCTGTCAGCATATTGCTGCATATTATAAGCAGTACTATTACACCCCCCGAACAAAGCACCACGTGAAGTAAGCTGTGAAGTACTGGTGTACACTGGTCTAATGCCGCTGTAAAAATTCTCATAGACCTTTTTATAAACCTTCTGAACCAAATCAGAACAAGTCGTCACATATTTGTGCAAGGTTCTCTCCAGTTCTTTGATGACCCTCATGCAGATATCGATTTTAAATTCAGGTTCAAAACCATTAAAGTGCTCTGAACCTTCCAGATCCGCTGACGAGTTGTAACGAGCTTCTTCGTAACACTTTTCCGTGACGTCATCAAGATGAAACTGTTCAGCAAGTTTGAAGAAGCCAAGGCAATCTGACACTTGGATTTTATTGACCAGAAACTCGCTGCACATTGACTTTACTCGTTCCATTTGGTATTCGTTGGCGAGTTGAAGGAGGAACTGGTAGTTTTCCTCTGATGATACAATCAAATGCAGAAGTCATATTAGGTTTTTAAGAACGTTCGTTTCCTTAATTACAAATTATGGACAAAATATAAATCCAAGAAACTTAGTTTGGGCTTCCTGTGTAATATGTAATGCATTCTTCACCTGTAACGGTCGGTTTCGTCCCAGATGAGTAGATAAATTTCAACAGCACTTCCATTTCCTCAGCACGTTTCTCTGGTAACGGGATCTCTTTGGCGGTACTCTCCTTAAACTGGGACGTAAACATGGCTTCGAAGACCGGGGACCACATTGACAGAATGCATTTGTGTACGTGCAACTTGGTGTCCCCAGCCACAAGTACCACATCACTTAAGTGCCAAGGGGACGAGAAATCCAAAGATTCTTTAATAAGCACTGCATCCTCGATCATCGAGGTATTAGAGGAAGATTCTTGATCAGCACTTGTACTAGCCTCCATTCCGTACTACCTGCATGAGATAGATAAAGAAAAACTGCTATTAAAAAGCCAGTAGACTCCTACGAGGACGTTTCACGCAACGTTTCACTCGTGGGAAGAGAAACCTTGTGTGACCACCATCGATGGCCTTCAAATTAAGTGACATTCACGAGAGCAGTAGGAGATAGCGAAATTATGGGAGCACTTCAGGTTCTGTCTCGCCGGGAGTGTAGTCTCCTGGTCATGAGGGCCTCCAATCATTGCCGGGGAGCTGGTTAAACACTCATTTATAGGGAAAGGTTCTTTTCTTGGAATAACTGTGGTGCCACGTCTGAACCACCTCTTGGTTGATTCGATTTACGGTCTCCCACTTTTTTATGCTATCCCATAAATAATGGTAAAGCGAACTATACTTTCCTGTATTGAATATTTCATACTTTTGCTAATCTCAAGATAAGTGTTTATACTTTAAAGACACCGTAATCTGATACCGGAAGCGTGAGACATGCAAATTCCAAGGAAATTCGAATTCCAAGAAACTATTAAAGTTGAAACTAACCAAAAAACTTTCGTTTAATATTTTGCGACTTTAAAAGGAATTCCCTCGTTTCGAAAGATTGGATTCGATTGCACTCGAGGTTTTCGAATTAATTTAAGAGTTGAAATTATCGTTTGAATCCAGGCCACTTTACAAACACAATAAGCCACTTCACGGTTTCGTCCGCCATCTTGAAATTGGGGCAAACGAGGCAAAATATATAGAAATCTGGATCACTTTGACTTTCCATAACTCCACTCATTTTTAATGGATTTTCAAAATTTAGACTTCAATTATCAGAAGCCATGCATATCAGTTGTCGGACGGAAAATAAAACCAATGTAGGTGTTTTAACTAGTTTTGCGACTCATCTTATTTTTACGAATTTTTCATACTCACGTGTGCATCGTTTTATTATGAAAACAAACATCTTATTTTCTTAATTTAAAGCTTTCCATTTTCCATCATATTTAGAGGTATAAGTAACAAAGAAAATATCTTTTCAAAAAAGTTTAAATCTTAAAAATCCATTAAAAATGAGCGGAGTTACGGAAAGTCAAAGTGATCCAGATTTCTATATATTTTGCCGTGTTTGCCCCAATTTCAAGATGGCGGACGAAACCGTGAAGTGGCTTATGGACAAGCATGACAGAAAGCCTACATGATCATAACCGACTATACAAGACTTATGGTTTATAACATGAATAAGCGAATTAATTGAAGTCCAGTTAATAAAATTACGAATACTTACGGTTGTAGAAAGATCAGTGATTTTTAAGATTCTTTTCTGGAAAGAGAACGTGCATCAAATAAACACTCTACGCGTCGGTGACCTTCAAGTGTTTTAGCTTCCAGTTAATTTCGACATGTCTACCACAGGAATCCCGCCAGGGCTACCCTCTTTATGTAACGCCGGTATCTGTGTGTCTGTGTGTCTGTCTGTGCCAATTAATCACAATGAAGAAGCAAAAACGGTTTTCAGTTCTAAATTTTAATGGTTGTAATTACCTTATCTTGTATTCATCAAAAAAACTTAACCAACATGTAAAACACAACAGGGCTGAACAGTCGGCTGAACAACTGTTAGACTGAACACTGCATGTATACTTGTCCTCATGTTCTAAGATTCTTTACTGGCAAAAGAACGAGCATTAAATAAACACTCTTCGCGTCGGTGACTCTTCAAGTGTTTCAGACTTGTCTACCACAGGAATCCCGCTGGGCTACTCTCTTTATGGGTCAGTTTATGTAACGGTATCTGCTCGTGTCTGTCTGTCTGTCTGTCTGTCTGTCTGTCTGTCTGTCTGTCTGTCTGTCTGTCTGTCTGTCTGTCTGTCTGTCTGTCTGTCTGTCTGTCTGTCTGTCTGTCTGTCTGTCTGTCTGTCTGTCTGTCTGTCTGTCTGTCTGTCTGTCTGTCTGTCTAAGTCTGTCAACCAATCAAACATAAAAAGTGCTTGCTAGTTTAATGACTATAACTATATTTCTGTAGCTAATACAACAGAACAGCCTTGTTTTCACAAAAATACATCTGATAAACACAAGAGTTCATATCACTTGGACTCCATTTTCTCTGACTTTGAATGATGGAACAGAAAAAAGGAAACCTTAACTTAAATTTACAAAATCGATGATTAATGCCACAACACACGATGCCTGGCCGTTAATGTGCAAACGCGTTGCACTGACACTCTGTCTACCATTGCATCTAAGAAAGATTATATGAAGTATATAAAGTATATAAAATGAAATAGAATAAAATGAAAAATTATATGAATTATTTTATCGTGTGTACGTGTGTGCTGAAATACTCTAGCATCGAGATGTTCTTCTGCAATGTTACTATCAAAGGCGTGATGTACTCAGTCAATACATGCGACTGTTCCGTGTGCTGATGGCCAAAACTCTGGGGCTAATTGTTTTCCTTCACTTTTTCAGCCCTGATCTTCTTGGCTTCTCTTGCAGCTATTTTCTATTTTGTTGTAAAGCATATAATTTGTTAAGTGGTTCCTTTAGGATGCTGTAACTATCTTTACCATTCCACTCTATTTCTTGGACTCTTTTTATGCAACAGCTACATGAAAACTCGAAGGGATTTCTGTTAAAACTATTCGGATTTATTTTACTTTCTCCTTTACTTCTTGCTGCTTTGGCCAGTTCCCTTTGTAAATTTTGTCGTTGCAGTCTGTGTTCGTGTATGTGCTTTTTCAGGTTTTCAATGTTGCAGCTTCCATAAAAACTTGGACCATCTTCATAAACTCTCCTATACACCTCTTCAATCAAATCAGAGCAAGTTGTCACATATTCTTCCAGGGTTCTCTCCAGTTCTTTGATGATCCTCATGCAGATATCAACTTGAAGTTCAGGTTCCAAACCATTAAAGTGTTCTGAACCTTCCAGCTCAGCCGATGACTTGTAACAAACTTTCTGGTAACATTTCTCTGTGACGTCATCAAGGCCAAACTGTTCAGCCACCTTGAAGAAGTCAAGGCAATTTGATACTTGGATTTTATTTAACAGAAACTCACTGCACAATCGCTTTACTTGATCCATCTGGTATTCATTGGCGAGTTGAAGCAGAGACTGGTAGTTTTCCTCTGATGGAAAAATTATATAGTTTTAAAAAGTGTATCGAGATTGTTGTTGCTGCTTTCTCCCCTCCACCTAGAAAGCTTAACACTATACCATACCACACCACACTACAAAACACGATACGACACTACACCATACCGCACCACATCATACCACACCACACCACACCATGCCACACCACCCTACACCATACCATACCACACCACACTGCACTACACCACACCACACTACTACACTGCACTGCACTACACTACACTACACTACACTACACTACACTACACTGCACTGCACTGCACTGCACTGCACTGCACTGCACTGCACTGCACTGCACTGCACTGCACTGCACTGCACTGCACTGCACTGCACTGCACTGCACTGCACTGCACTGCACTGCACTGCACTGCACTGCACTAGACAGTGTTAATTTAACTGACACTATTGGCCTAAAAATTAGTAGTTAACTGACAAATGAAAGTTAACAGATGAATTAACTGACATTTCTGTTATTTTGGTTAAATATTATGGCCAGCGCTTGTAAAATTAATTAGTAGTTCACTGACAATAGGCCAAAATACTTGTAGTTAACTGACAATCTAGGTTACTCGATCCCATTGGAACCCTCTGCATTAAATTACACCACACTGCAACAAACCACACTTAACTACACCACACTTAACTACACCACATGACAGATATCATCAGATATTTTAGCAGTAAAGAATTCACCTGTGACTCTTGGTTTTGACCAACTTGAGTAAATCACTTTAAGTAAATCCTTCACTTCCTCAGCACGTTTCCCTGGTAACGGGATCTCTTTGGCGGTACTCTCCAAAAACTGGGACGCAAACATGGCTTCAAACACTGGGGACCACATTGACAGGGTGCTCTTGTGTACATGAAATTTGGTATCCTCCACAACAAGTACCACATCACTGAAGTGCCAAGGGGATGAGAAATCTAAATATTTTTTCGTAAGCACTGATTCACCAAATATCAAGCTACTAAAGCTAAACCCGTGATTAGCACTTGTGCTAGAATTCATTCTGTACTACCTGAGAAAGATAAAGAAAACCGTTAAGGGACCATTTATTATTGAAGGGATGTGGGTATGGGTGAGAAATGGGGACCTCAAAATTTTAGCGAACCCTGCAAAGTTGTATATGTTCTATTATAGATTGCCCCTTTATATACGCTGTAATTTGAACACTCTAAAATGAAGGTTTCTCAAAATAGGTATAAATCTTGAATTACTGCCCAGGGGAGGGGGGTACGTCCTATAATTGACTATACAGGGATGCTCTGCCAGAAAGGGATACCTTTTTCAGGCCGCAGGTATAGAAAAGTGGTGGGAATTTGTGAGTTTTGGTATAAAAGGGGTACCTTTTCAGGCAAAAAGGTATATAAAAGGGGTACCTTTTTGCTGAAATTTGGCATATGAAACGCCCCAAAGTACCCCACCCCCCCCCCCCCCCCCCACCCACCCCAGGAATTGCTGTCCTCTGGCAAGCACAGAAATCTGAATTTAAGAATGTTAGTCTTGATATTAGATAAGCAAAAAGGTCTAAGAGAGTTTAAACGCATTTTAAAGTCAAAATTATTAGATAGATTTTATAATTAGATTTTCATGGTTTATATCAGCTAGATTTTGTATTTTAGTTCATTATTGATTATTATTAATGTAATAGGTTTTGAAAAGCCTTGTTTGGAAAGCCTAATAAAGTATGTATGTATGTCTTAAATTCAGATTTCTAGATCTGTGCTTGCCAGAGGATAGTAATTCAAGATATTTGCTTATTTTAAAGCTGCATCTATACAAGCAATTTTTCCTTGACAATTATCCTTCACAATTTTGGTTGCTCGCTTAGATGATTAGCACATTTTCCTTGACATTTTTTTATTGACAAGGTTTCCTTGCTCGTGTAGATGATGAACAAGTTTTCTTTGACATTTTTCGATCAATGAAGTAAGATAAGTAACAGGCTGAGAACCAATCTCATTAATATTCCTTGTCACATTTTCCTTGTTGTCCGTCTACACGAGCAAATTTTATCCTTGACAATTTTTCCTTGTCAAGGAAATTTTTTTCGTTTTATTCCATCTACAGGAGCAATGTTCCTTGTCAAGGAAAAACTTGTATGATAAATCTTCATTCTAGAGTGCAAAACCGGAAGTGCGAGACTTGCAAAACTTCGAATACCAAGACTGAACTGAAAATTAAAACCAACCAAGAAATTTTCGTTATTTTGCGACTTTGAACGGAAAACTTCCTCGTCTAAAGTGAGATCTGATTCGAATGCACATACTAATAGGTTTTTAAAGAGTTGAAATCATCGTTATGATCCGGTTACAACAATTAAGCATAATGAGAGAAAGTAACATGATGATAACAGAGTCTAAGTATCGATCATTCCCAACAAGACTTAGGGTTTATAGTAGGAATAAGTGAATTAATTGAAGTACAGTTAATAAAACTACAAATACTTACGGTCCTGTAGAAATATCAGTGATTTTTAAGATAGAACGAGTCGAACATTGGCATCAAAACACTCTTCGCGTACGTCATTGACAAGCAAACCTTTAGTTCCAGTCTTCTTCCGACTTCTTTACCACAGGAATCCCGTCCGAAGACTTTCACTTTTCAGACAGAGATTCAAGACATTCAACAACAGACACTAGAAGCAAACAAACAATCGAACAGACAGCAAATTACATCTAAACAAGCAAAAAGTTTACTCAGTAGTACATAAAATCTATTGTCTTATAATTTTACGGGAATTTCGTGTGACGTTTGCAAATTACTTCTAAAAAATACCACGTCACTAAGATCTAGATATATAACAGTTTAATAGTCCCCTGCTCCCTTCATGATCACCACCTTCACATTCCCATAATACTTTGCGTTTTTTGGGGGCAACAATAGCAAACATTATTTGAAAGTTCATAACTTTTCTTGCAGATGCTGAGTATGTTTGCTATTATCATTGAAAAATCCAGTATCAGTTTAATCAGAGTTAATCCCACACGCATGGGAGAATGAAACGTTTGGTGTTACAGACAATGTATGGACTTACAAAGAAATGTCATGACTTTTACTCGCAAACCTGTTCAAATTTCTATCTTTTCAGTTGGTTTTTGTTAATTCTGATAGAATCTATCATAGATGCATAAGTGTTTTTAGATGTTTTTTCTTCAATTCTTATTAATCTTCATGGTAATATTAACGATTTTGTCTCGCTGTTGCCCCCCAAAACGCAAAGCATTATGGGAATGTGAAAGTGGTGAATGAACTCGCAAGAAAGACTCGCTGTCTCGTAGTAAGAAAATCCTCCTGAGTCGTTAGTACATTAGTAAGGGACCAGTCATTATTTGTAGGGGGGCTAGTGCATTTTGATTTTTACTTGCACAAATTTTCGTGGCCCCTCTCCCCCTAAAGTGCCCTTTGTCTCTCTTAGCCCCTTCCTTTGTGGAGAATAAAAATATGCTGCCCCTCCCTGTAAATAATGACTGGTCCCTAACACGGTTGCGTTGCGTGACCTTCATGTCTGAGGTCACTTGTAACGCATTCTTCGCATTTTTGTGCACACATTTGATTGTCTTAATCTCTTGTCCAAATGATTATATCATTTCTTGAATACGAATATTTAAAAAAATTTATAATGATATAATAGTGACCTGCTGGCCGATGGGTTACACGTCACCCTGTCTTCGAGTCTGTTTGTCTGTCTGTCTGTCTGTTTCTTTGTTTCAGTCAGTCAATCAAATGAAGAAAACGCTTGCTAGTACGACTGCTAGTACACTAAATGTTAATTTTCATTACGATATTTCTGTAATACAACATATTCTTGTATTCATACAAAATTGATCAACAAAACAGGGCAAGAGCCTCGGCTGTGTCCTTTCTTTTGTTTCCGATTGATCGGAGGTAACACGTCACTAGATACATTCATTCTTTAGCAGCATCTTTCAAAATCTTAGAATCTTGAATACAGGGAACTTACTTTGATAGGGTCATGGTCACAAACACAATGGTTTTTGTTTGTTTGTTTGTTTGTTTGTTTGTTTGTTTGTTTGTTTGTTTGTTTGTGGATGTGAATCTCAAAATACATCAGTAGTAATGACTGCATGGTTTTGTTACAGTTACTAATATGGATAAGACCTTTATTTGGTTTCATCAGTTTTGACCTTTTCATTAACTTTAACTTTACCCCTATTTCGCTCCAGTGCCCTCTCAGTCAGCCTACCATGGGTAGGCACTGGGGCGAGAGACCCTTCTGGAACCCAGGCTTCTATAACTCTCGTTGTTTTTAATATAACATTACGTGTAAAACCTTCAAACGCTAAGGTCCATGCAGAAGCATATCATATTTTTTATCTGATAAGGTTTGCTAACTTATCATCAAATTCTAAATCATACAATTCGATGAAGTTATCATCGAAATCTAAGGCATTTACTGGGGCTAGCTCACTTTGATATCGACTGACCATTCTCTTTCTGCAATATTTGCAAGACGAATCGAATGTTTTCCGAACTTTCCTTTCATTTGGGACTGATGAGTGGTACTCATGTGAAGCTTTATTATTGCACTTAAAAGTTAGTGGCACTTGGCCGTTGGCAGTGGACTCATCTAATTCCCCATAATAACCACGGACTAGCTCGGAGCAGATTTCGCTGTACTTTATTAACACATCTTCAAGATCCTTCATCCTTGCCATACAGACTTTGAACTTTGATTCAAATCCCAGATGACGAAAGTCGACATTGTCTTCGAGTTCATTAGAGAATTTAAGGCGAGCCTCTTCGTTGCATTTTTTCATGACATCTTCAAGTCCAAAACGTTCAGCATTTTTGTAGCGATGAAGACAGTTAAGGTCATCGATGCCCTGGCCCATAAACTGTGCACAGTATTGATGGACTTTATCCATTTGGTATTCTCTGGCAAGTTTTAACAGAAACTCGTAGTTTTTTTCTGGGAAATAAATAGACAAGAGTAAAAAACTCCATTGAGGAGAAAATGGTAATTTTGTCCACTCCCTCTCAAGCCCTAATAACTAAAATACCATTTACCTGTGACTTCTTCTTTTGCATCAGCAGAATAAATCACTTTAAGCAATTGCTTCACTTCATGAGCACGTTTCCCTGGTAACGAGATTCTATTGGCAGTGTTTTCCAAAAACTGGGGCGTAAACATTGTCCGGAAAACTGGGGACCACATTGAAAGGGTGCTCTTGTGTACATGGAATCTGGTGCCCTCCACAACAAGTACCACATCACTGAAGTGCCAAGGGGACGAAAACTCTTGAGAAGTACTTTCATCAAGCGTCTCCACATTTTGTTCGCCATTTCTGGTCCTCTCCATCTTGGTGTATTAAAATATTAGATATATGGCAATAATCTAAAGAAGAAATTATATAAGAAATCACACCAAAATCTTACAGAAAATGTAAATAATTTTGAGGTGTCAGTCGAACTCACTCAAGCCTGAAACTTATTTCGGAGTGCCAATGTGATACTTGACTGAGCTTGTGCCAAAAAGTGTTGAACATATTCTGAGCCTTGGACTTCAACAATCATACAAAACCCAAGGATTACGTACTTGTAGTACGATGGCCCACAAGTCTCACGGCAAAAAATAGACCATATCGCTATTAGTCCTGATCAATGTATTCTGGAACTGTCAGTAAATAACTCAATCAAATAACACCAAACAAATTAAAGAACAACAAACCATGACGTCTTTTGTTTGGTTGGTCCCAAGATGCATTGCTGTGACAGACTATTAATTTAGTCACGCATTAACAGTCACGTATTTTGTCTAGCATGGTAAAGGTGGTCACGCTTTCTATTATTGACACCCGCAAGAACATAAAACCCGCTTGGAAAAACTTCACATTTTAATTGATACCATGAAACAATCTCTCGGCTGATCTAAGTCAGGGCACAGCTAACTCACAGATTGAACCCTGAAACAACCTCTGGGCTGATCTAAGTCAGGACATGGCTAACTCACAGATTGAACCCTGAAACAACCTCTGGCCTGATCTAAGTCAGGGCATGGCTAACTCACAGATTGAACCCTGAAACAACCTCTGGGCTGATCTAAGTCAGGGCATGGCTAACTCACAGATCGAACCCTGAAACAACCTCTGGGCTGATCTAAGTCAGGGCATGGCTAACTCACAGATTGAACCCTGAAACCATTGCCAGAAATATTGGACATTGTCAGCGGTGTTACGCATGAATGAAAATGAAGTGGTTTTCTAGAGGAAAAATATAACTATATGGTTTCCAAGCACATATTTATATTCAACTATAATGTTAGTAAGACAATTCTTGCCAAAAAATAGTTACTTGACAATCAAAAGAACAACTATTATTTTTCTGTTGATAAGCCTCACCACAGGAAGCCCATGAAGGACAAAAAACAAGTTTCAAACGTAAATCGTTAATTTAAGCTTCCTTATTGTATCTCAGCAGTCAATAGGAGCTTGTAAAAACAAAATGGCGATATTTAGGGGGTTTTGAAGCTGTTAGGAGCAGTTCTCTGTGGTTTCTTGTAATTTTTAACTGAAAACTACGAGCTAACAACGCGTCGAATCGCTTAAAATTTAACCTAACTTCAAGCTTCTTGGGAACCTCCATTCTGAACGAAAGCTGTCTATTTAGAGCGGTTTTGGATTAATTAAACACTCGTTTGGTGATATCGAGGAAGAGCTCTTTTACTTTTAAATTTTTTCGAGCTCAAATAAGACGATTTTGGGGTCAAGTGTAGCCAGATTTATAGACGATGTATGGAATCTAGAGCTTTCAAAGCCTTTTAAAGGCAAGTAGTCCGGGAACCAATAAGTCGCATGATTCAATGATCATTTTACGCTTATTTAGTAGCTTGTAGGGTGGGTTGTTTGTCGCGATGTGGAGCTCAGAGGAAATAAAACCCTATTCGCCGTAAATAGAGGAAGCTCTATATTCCCCATACATTTCCTATAAGACTCGGCGGCTGTTTTGTAAGCTGAAACGCATCATTGCGCATGTATGAGCAGGCTCATGTCCCATATTTCTGGCAATGCAACCTCTGGGCTGATCTAAGTCAAGACAATGGTAGCTCACTTCGAAGTTATCGAATAGGTGTATTTAGCGTGTTAGATTATTCGGATTGAGGAATACAAGAGAACTCGGAGAACAACCCTGGAGATACCTAACCAGGGGTATCTCTACTCAAACAGTATGGATAAAAAGTTAAATTTTACACCGTAAAAAATAAGAGAGATCACTTACTGACGTTTCGGACGCTAGTCCTTCGTCGGAGTAAAAACTTTTTACTCCGACGAAGGACTAGCGTCCGAAACGTCAGTAAGTGATCTCTCTTATTTTTTACGGTGTAAAATTTAACTTTTTATCCATACTGTTTCATTAGAAACACCGACGCAGCCCACACTAGCTTACCGCTAGTTAGTATCTCTACTCACATGTGATATCGAGTCTAGGATTCGAACTCGAGACTCGAGAGATGAGATACGAGTGAGTAAGTACCACTACGGTAACTACACTACGGTAATTCCTTGTATTAATAAAGTACCACAGTACCTTCTGACATGTGGGTCAGTTGGGTTCGAGATCTACCCAGTACTCCAGTACTTCTTCTAGTAAGAATGTAAGAAAGATTTACCGACTAGTTTCTGTGTCTTCAACAACAGTAAACAATATGTGTATTAATGATAAATACATACTTTGGATTTGTAAATGTATCAAGGATAATCGATCTATATGCTTCAACTTACCTAAGATGACAGCTATAGGGGATATAGGATGAACCTTGGCTTGTTGTTTTAAGTTTAAGTAGTTCGAAGTCGTACTGGTTGATCAGAGTGAGCGCAAATCAGAAGTGAGTTCAGTGGTAGTTTGACCTCCGAGGTCAAGATTTCCTCTGACGTCACGCTATATCCAGGAAGCCAAGTATCGAATAACGCAATCTATTTATAGCCACCCGCCGAAGGCCTGAGTATATTGCTACGTTATTTATGTCTTTTAATGGTAAAGGGTCGTTTGCATAGATTTTTCCAGCTAAAAAACCAGGAAAAAAGTTACCCATATCGGTAGAACCACAAAAGAGGGTCGTTTGCATAGATTTTTCCAGCTAAAAACTCTGGAAAAAAGTTAACTGAAAACCACGGTTTTTGGCAGGGTTTAAATTTTAATATTTATTTGTTTCTTAGGCAAACGCTTTCTACATCAATCGCTGACGTTGGCATGGATAATTGGACAGCGCACTTAGAAAATGTAAACACTATGGACTAGCATAGCATGTAACAGAACGTTATGCTACCGCCAGGTGCATTCATAATTTGAAATATTTTTGCCTTTCTCTGAGTATTTTTGAATGATTACAGACGACTCTCACTCGAGTCTTCATCAGAGAGTGTGATGTGCTCCGCTGGTTGCGCGAGGACAAAAGCGAAACGTACACAAACAAAATTAGCCCCAGCTTTTCCTTGAGTATTGGCGTTCCAACTAGGACAGCAACCGACACAGGGAACGATCGAATGATCGCGATCGATAAAGGAAACATGGAATTGTTACAAAAAAAACCAGACTTAAAAAGCAAGTAACTGTTTCAAAACATCTTTGTGTTCAGTATACATTGTAGTTGCACAACTAACACCCAAACACTCGTATAAAATAACAAAATTAATTATGTTGCGTAGCTATCAAGAACCCAGCGGCTGCACTTTCATGTCATCCCGTCAGGGGAAGGGAGGATGTAAGAGTTGTCATGGTTACCAGTGAAGTGAATGTCATTACTTGAAAGAAAAACCCAGTATTACATGACCGAATCCCTGCACACTTGGACGTACTACATATCTGCTTTAATTATATTTCCAACCTAGACGATAACATAAGATCAATAGCGGTGGGCGTACGATGACGAAATTGGTTTTGGTTAAAATCTATTGGGCAACCCAATAAAGGAACGTGACAAAAGCTATTGTTAAAATGGTTGGCACATTAACAACATCACAATGGCAATGTTTATAAACATTATGCCAACCTATACCTCACCTTTCAAGCGATCAAGTTGTTACAATATACACTTCCGGTAATCATATATGCAGGATTCTTTAATACACGAACCCACTATGAGGAGACTCTGACACGAACCTATACACGTCTCGAAACATCGGCAGTTAGCTAGCCTGCGTACGTTGTTTGCTGGTCTGCAGTCTCACCCTCTAAATAAGAAAACAACAACTGACCGCCCAGCAATGTAGGCAGCAGTAAGTAGTGCAAATACATCATCATCATCATAGTTTCTGTTTAGTAATACTCATTTTTTTCAAATTAACTATTATATCTGTAGTGCTGGGAAAACTTTCAGTTACAGACTGACCATTTAGATTTTTGAGAACTATAACTTTATCCTGGGTTCAAGAGGCTCTCTTGATCTCGCTCAGTCCTTATCTATTACGGCCTACGAAATTTGAAACTTAAAGTTAGGTTTAGGAGCGTTCACTATAATGTTCTAAGTCATACAACTTGATGAACAGATCATCGAAGCTTACAGCATTTACTCGTGCTAAATGATCACCATATTTGTTTTTCAATGAACCGATTCTATTTCTGCAAAACCTGCAAGAGGAATCAAAATCCTTTCCCGCATATGGATACGAAATATGCGATGATTTATTGTCACATTTGCCGATATCTCTTGGCACAATGACGGATAATTCCTCATAATAACCACTGACCAGCTCGGAACAGATTCCAACATACTCTTCTAAGACTTTCTCAAAGTCTTTTATCCTTGCCATGCAGAGTTTGAACTTCGATTCAAATCCCAGATCACGAAAGTCGTCACTCTCCTCCAGATCAGTAGAGGATTTAAAGCGAGCTTCTTCTTTGCATTTTTCCATGACATCTTCAAGTCCAAAACATTCAGCAATTTTGTAGCGATGGAGACAGTTTTGGTCATCGATGCCCTGGCCCATATACTGTGCACAGTGTTGCTGGACTTTATCTATTTGATATTCTCTGGCAAGTTCTAACAGAAACTCGTAGTTTGTGTCTGCGAAATTAATGAGGTATAAAATTATAGCACTGAAGGCCCCGCTGAAGGCACGCTTGTATTATTTATCGTGGTGGAGAGGGGTTGAGAAAATGACAATGATGCCTACCCCCTCTAAAGCCCTTTAATAAATGAAATCCTATCCATTTACCTGTGACGTTTTGTTTTGCATCATCGAAATAAATCACTTTAAGCAATTGCTTCACTTCATCAGCACGTTTCTCTGGTAACGGGATCTCTTTGGCATTTCTTTCGGAAAAGTCAGAAGTGAACATCTTTTCGAACACCGGGGACCACATTGACAGAATGCATTTATGTACGTGGAATTTGATGTCCTCCACAACAAGCACCACATCACTAAAGTGCCAAGGGGACGAAAACTCATGAGCTGGTATTCCTTCAATCGTTTCCACTACTTCCACTTCTTCCACTTGTTCAATAGCTTCCACCTTTTCATGACTTTTGGCCGTGGTTGTTTCCATCTTGGTATATCAATATTCTAGATATATGGCGAATAGTCTATATAGATCTAAAGAAGAAATGATAAAAAAAATCACCAAAATCTGAACAGAAAATGTAAATAATTTTGAGGTGTCAGTCGAACTCACTCATGCATGCAACTCGTGATTTCCGAGTGCGAATTTACTTGACTTATGACAAAACGTAGTGTTGAGGATATTTCAGTTATTGCGAGCCTGAAACAGAACTTGGTTAAGATCAAAACCCGAGATTTATGTCGACATTTCTGAGGTTCTTGGCTTGTACATTATTGGAAGTGGATTCTTGGTATGCCAGTAGTAACTCATGCAGGGACAGTGCGTCCTGTCTTGTCTTCGCTTCTTGTAATATACCAGAAGATATATTTTGAAATACAATTGCAACGCCGTGACCTGCCCTGACTTAGATCAACCCAAAGGTTGCATGTTTTAGGGTTCGATTAAATTAGAAGGTTTGTAGTCTGGTTCGAGATGGACCAAGTGACTTTAAAGAAAGATTAATTCACTGATATACTAACAAATAATATGTAAATGATTTCCTGTATAACATTAATGGTTTAATAAGAGCCTGAATCGATCTTCATTTTTCAAAACAAACTTACCCAAGTGATGAGAACAAGGTATGGAGGGTGTACTTTGGGTTTTCGTTTTATACTCGACCTACAACGTAGCTTCAAAATGCAAAATTTGAACAAACTTTTGCGGGATTAAGAATTCAATTTCTTGGAACCCTTCAAGGCTGGTTGGCTTCAAGGTCACAGCCGTGGCAGCCTCGTTCCATGCCATGTTTTACCGGAAGTAGAAATTTTAAATCTTGTTGTTTTTCTTAATTTCTCATATCTTTCATAACTTCATTCCTTGGAAAAGGGTTACTTTTAAATTCCAATATATCAGTGATTTAGTATTAAATACTTGCGCAGCTTTCCTTAAGAACCCAGCTATTCGCTTTCATGTCATCCTGTCAGGGGGAGGGGATGGGAAGACTGATGTAAGATAGAGTTGTCATGATTACCAGTGAAGTGAATGCGTCATTACTAAAAAAGACAGTATCACATGACCGATTCCCACATTCAGAATGTAACTATCGACTTTAATTATATTTCCAACCATAATGATAACATAACATACATCTAAGATAAGCAGTTAGTCTGCGCTGTTTGGTGGTCTGCGGTCTCCCCCTCTAACGAAAACAACAACTGACCGCAAATTCAAGGAACGCAGGCTCATCAGCATTAGTTTCTGGTGTCCCACAATCATAAATCAAAAACAGTAGTGCTTAAGCTTCAACTTTATTGTTACGTTCCGTGTTTCCCTGTGATAATAGAATCTATTCAAAATCTCAGACTTCAGAATTCAAGGGACTTATATATGCTGCTCTTATACACATGTTGTTTGTACCCCCAACGACACTGTGGATTTGAACTGGTTTACAATATCAAGAGGCATGACAACTACTACTACTGCATGGCTTTGTTATAGTGAGCAACATGGATAAACCATTGGTTAGTTTCGTCATATTGACATAACCCTGAGTTCCATAGGTTCTCTCGCTCCAGCATGTCCAGCGCTTTTCACAAGGAAACCGGCTCCCGGTCAATCTCGAGCCCAGAGTCTTCCGGCTATTTGGTCAGCGGGCTGGCACTGGTTAGACAGTCTCTCCATTCGCTGAGGACAGGAGGAAGGCGCTGGAGGACTCTGGGTACGAGATTGGCTCCCGGTCGGATCCAGTCTCGTACCCAAAGCTCCTCGGTCCTGGGAGGCATTAAATTTTGTAGCCTGAGAAAACAGACGTCCTTTCGCTCCTCATCCCCCGTGAAACTAACTAGTTTCGCGGCGGGATGAGGAGGGAAAGGACGTCTGTTTCTCAGGCTATAAATTTTCTAATTATAACCAATCACAGTCCCTTGTGATTTTTCATGGCCAGTCCTGTATATTGACAATAGATCTAGACTGCAATAGCGTGACATCATAAAATATTTGATTTACAAGAAAAAGAACTGAATTTAGCTATCAAATTTGTCACATCACAATACATTTTAAATGAATCCAATACATTTTAAGTCTCGGAAAAGTCCAAAACTCTTAATCAGAGTGATATTGCATAGTGACTTTTTGCGCTTAGAGCAGACTTGGATAGGTGCTATATAAATTGCATATCATTATTATTATTATTATTATTATTATTATTATTATTATTTATTATTATTATTATTATTATTATTACTTATCTAAAAAAAAAAAAAAACCGAAGAAATGATTTTCAAACAAAGAATGCAGGGCCGCAGGTTTTGATCAACAATGCTTTGCGCGATTAGTTGTCCACTCAGTTGGAATCATCATTTCAACTTCCCGGCTGGACGCCTGAGGGATCAAATCAAATCCATTGTTTGGGATATTCGTGAACATATATAAGAGGGATTGTAGAAGCTTTCATTTCTTCGCTTATTTTTGCTACGGCTTTATCATCATGTTCTAAGTCATCCATCCGGACGAAGTAGTTATGGAATTGCCTGGCATTTACTACTCTAGATCTGTCAATCTTGCTTTCATATCGATCGATTCTCTTTTTGCAAAGCCTGCAAGAGACATCAACTCTAGATTGTTCTGTACCGAATTTGTAATGTGATGATATATTATCACATTGGTGGATGTCATCTCTTGGCATATTGTCGGATAATTTCCCATAATATTCACTGACCATCGCGGAACAGATTTCAGTATAGTTTGTCAACGCTTTCTCAAGGTCTTTTACTCTTGCCATGCAGAGTTTGAACTTCGACTCAAATCCCAGATCACGAAAGTCGTCACTCTCCTCCAGATCAGTAGAGGATTTAAAGCGAGCTTCTTCTTTGCATTTTTCCATGACATCTTCAAGTCCAAAACGTTCAGCAATTTTGCAGTGGTGAAGACAGTTTTGGTCATCGATGCCCTGCATCATATACTGTGCACAGTGTTGCAGGACTTTATCCATTTGATATTCTCTAGCAAGTCCTAACAGAAACTCGTAGTTTGTTTCTGAGAAATGAATGGACAGGTGTATATATAAAATCTATCAATGAAAAGAAACGTTTGCTTCATTTATCGTGGGGGAAGAGGGGATGAGAAAGTGATAATTATGTCTACCCCCCTGAAGTTCTAATAAATGTAATTCTATTTACCTGTGATTTGTTGTTTTGCATCATCAGAATAAATCACGTTCAGCAGCATTTCTACCTCATCAGCACGTTTCTCTGGTAACGGGATCTCCTTGGCATTTCTTTCGGAAAACCCAGAAGTGAACATCTTTTCGAACACCGGGGACCACATTGACAGGGTGCTCTTGTGTACGTGGAATTTGGTGCCCTCCACAACAAGCACCACATCACTAAAGTGCCAAGGAGACGAAAACTTGTGAACTGTTTTTTTGTTACTCCGTTTCTTATTTTTTCTGGTCGTCTCCATCTTGATATCAAAATTCTGAATAAATGTCGATATCTAAAAAAGAAGGAAAAAAGTAAAAAAAAAAAAAAACTTCTGGGGTGTTTGGCTTGGAATGATTAATGGACCGATCTTTTATTACCTCGCGGGGGGGGGGGGGGGGGGGGGGGGCGGTGGTTTTCTAAGAAAAATAAATTACAATTTATACCCCCCTAAATATTTGTCAATTAAAAATGTACCCCTCTCGAGTCAGTCTTTCTTATATAATACTTATGATTTCCAGTATTTCAAAAAGATAAGACACATTCGGGTTAAAAAAATAATTTAAATTGGTATTATATTAATGAGATACAACAATAATTCAATTAAATACATAGAAAAACACTTTACAATATAGCAACAATTGACACTTGATTATCAATAAAAACATTTATTAAAACTAAGAGAGAGAAAAATAGTAAAGTTGTGTAGATGAAATAATAAGTCAATAATTAAGCATATGCCTTCTTGAAAAACCATGCCAAGTCTTCAAATCTTTCTTAAAAGCAGAGATAATGGCACTTGACCTGATTTTCACTGGCAAGGAATTCCACAATTCAGGAGCAGCAAAAGAGAAAGCCCTTTTTCAATAGAGCTTAAGATTATAAGATGGTTTGGATAAAAGATTTAATAATGAAGATGTTAAAGAACGAAGAGGAACATAAGAGGTCAGAAAGATAAGAAGGAGCACTGTTGTTTAAAGTTTTAAAAGTCAATAAAAGGATTTTAAATACAATACGTTGCTCTACTGCAGCTGGCAACCAGTGTAAAATAAAAAGAACAGGAGTTATGTGATCATACCTAAGGCTTAAGTACTCTTCACTTCTTACTGACATATTTGATGTAGACTTAACATGCACATGGTCTCTAGTACGCCAGTGTCCTTGTCACAGATGATGTTAGTATTCTTTCTTAAGTTAGAATTCTTCCAGTTTAGATTTGTACTATCAGTTTAGATTTGTACTATCAGTTTAGATTTGTACTATCAGTTTAGATTTGTACTATCAGTTTAGATTTGTACTATCAGTTTAGATTTGTACTATCAGTTTAGATTTGTACTATCTGTCCTATACCGTTTCATTGTTATTTCAAAGGGAAGCGCCTAACATGGGACTTAGAGTCCCGTTCGCACTTTCCCCATTGGGTAACGTAGATAGTATTCGTAATCTTTTTATCCTAAGATGCCCAATAAATATGTAAAAAAAGAATGCTCACGAGAGAAACTAACAAGGCTTCCTGCAGCATTTTGCACATGCTGTAGTTTATTCAGAGAAGTTTTCGGGAGACCATACAAGGTAAAGTAAAGAGTTACAAAATCGAGTCTGGAAGAAATTAATTCATGCACAAGGGTTTCACATGCACTAAGACTAAGACATTTACGAATTTTCCAGATATTATGAAGGTGCAGCAAGATTTACAGATAGCCGTAATGTGAGCCTTGAGAGACAGCCTTTCATCAAAAATAACACCAATATCACGAACAGAAGTGGATGGACGAATATCAAAACCAGAATATTGAATATTAAGTCATAGATGGACGTGGACGATGAGTATCTCGGTTTTCTCACCATTATAGATCATTATGAGTGTATTCTTGCAATGATATAGTAACTCCGTTCCCTGTTAGCAGAGTCTTCTCTTCATTTTCTTTGCGGATCCAGCGAAAGAAAAAGAAAAGGAGACTCTAAGAGCAGGAAAAACTCAGGGAACAGTGTTATCACTATATAATAATTCACGTATTCTGTCTAGCATAATAATGAGAAAACGCCAAGATTCGTTCGCCTTTTGACCAGTAAAGATTAAAGTTTGCAATTGATGGATGGAAGAAGGACAACAGTAATCTACTACTGAACCTAAATTTTTGAGTCAATCTGCAAAAGTCTGACCATCACTAGTACAGATATCAGTCACTGACTTCTCGGCCTCGTTCAAGATTTAAAGAAGGAATTACTAACTACTACGTCTTAATTTCAAGAATCAATCGATCCAAATGCTTAAAAATAAACAAGGAAACAAACTTACCCAAGTAATGAGAACAAGTAGAGGGTGAACTTTGGGTTTTCGTTTTATACTCGGCCTACAACGTAGTTTCAAAATGCAAAAGTTGAACAAACTTTTTGGGCAATTAAGAATTCAATTTCTTGGCACTCTTCAAGGCTGATCGACGTCAAAGGTAGGTGTGTCAGCCTCGTTCACATGCTATGTTTGGCCGGAAGTAGAAATCATACTTCTTACATTCTTCTATTTTGTTCAATTTTATTCATTCTTAAATACTAAAAATTCAAGATGTTATGGTGACTGTATATTCTACAGCAGTTTCATAATCATATTATTTACTTCTAACTTTAAGAGATATATTTCTGTTCAGTAATTCTAGCTCTTTGATAAATCTAATTGTTCCATTGTTGGCGTATCTACATCAGTCCCATAATCAAAATAATTACTTCTAACAGTTGACTTATTACCCTTGGTTTCAGGAGTCTGATTCGTACCATTGATATCATCAGCTTCACTAGAATCTTCACAAAGTCCCAGTACATCCATATCATGCAAGATCTTCTTCTTGGCTTCTTCTATGGTTAAATTTGTATTCGCAACTAGTACTGGTCTTGGCCGGGCTGATTTAGGGCGTGAAGATTTGGGACGAGTTGAAGACACACTGGATTCAACACCTCCTGGAATGTCTATATTATCCATCCCAGATGAGTTTTCACTGCCATGAGTGTTTATTGTTGCATTTGTAGTAGAGATTCCACTTGGTGCTTTATAATTAGGAATTTTTTTATTTGTGTTTTTATCTTTGTTATGTTTTTGAATTTCAGCATCAAGAACAGCTAAAACTTTATCCATCGAAGGCTTCAAATCTTCACATTTTTCTGTCACCTCTTTACAAAAATAGAGAGCCTGTTTCTTCTTTGATGTTGGGCTAGGTAGCCCTTGAGCTGTAGTATCACAAGATGAAACCAAGTTGTCGTCGGGTACCAGAGAGTTTTTACCATCTAAGTGCTCCACTTCAGGGCAGTCGCACCCCTGGGGCTCAGGGCGTGGTGACTCATGCTCAGGCACCCACTTGTACGAGCTCTTCTTTGTAACAGGAGGTGATTTTGGAGCTGAACGGTGGTAGTTCTTCAGTCCAGTATCTACTCGTTTCCTAGGTGACATAATACTTTCAACTCTTTGTTTTCCTAATTTTACTATAACAGCATCCAAGTGTGTATCTATCAATTCTCTTCTTTTTTCAATAACACTTTTCTTGTCCTGTTCCCGCTTAAGTCTTAGCCACTCATCGTAATTCAAATTATGCATTTTTGTTGTTGATTCATTAAGTTTTTGCTTCTCATTTTGTGTAGTTGTTGCAGGTGTAGTTGCAGTCTTAGGTCTTGGAACAGTTTTTCTTGTTGGTGTTCTGGTGTGTGCAGTCTTTGGTCTCCCTCGAGTCATCCTTGGCACTTCAATGCTTTGTTCTTTGGTTAACTCTTTTTCAGGTTTGATATTAAAAACATTTTGACGATCTTGCAGCTTTGTTAATTGAGAACTAGAGGAACCAGCTTCATTCTCACTGGTCTTTGATGTAAGATCTTCAGGAACCCTTGAAATATTGCTGTCGATTGTTTTGTTTCTTTTATTTATTCCAAATAATTTTGCCGAACTAGAAGCAGATCCACTTCTTTGTTTAACAGCAGATGAAGGATGCTGGCTTTTAAAACTCTTAATGACTTTATACTCAGGGGGTGGGGGTGAGTCTGTATTTGGTTCATCTGTTGCCATTTCAAAAGGGGAGATCTTGGGGTGGTTTTGTCTCCATGTTTTTCTGGCCTCTTTTCTTTTGGCTTTGAACCAATCACTAACTCTCTTGTCTGATTCCTCAAATCGTTCATTTCTTATTCTTTCCTCCTCTTCCAGAGCTGCCCTCTGAGCTCGTTTAACTTTTCTTTCTTCTTTTCTCATTTTTCTAGTAAGTTTATTTTTCTGATGAAGCCATGCTTGAAGTAGAGGATTTTTTGTGTCTTTTAATTGATGTTCTGATTTAAAATCCTTTCTTGTACCATCAGCGTTTTTAGTTTTCTCTTCAATTTTTATTTCTTTTTCTCTTTCTTTCTCTTGACTTTTCCCACTTCTCTTTGAGTCAGAAGAACCTCTTCTTCTCCTCTTTTTCTTATCATCTGATTTCTTCCTGCTCCTTTTAAGATTCTCTTCTTCATCACTTATCCATTCAGTATCTTCTGGGACAGAAAAGAGTGGGAAAGCTGATAGTTTAGTCTGACAACTTTTCGATTTACAACGCTTGGAGAACAACACAGGGTACTGTCCAGTTGGACCAAAGTTTTCCTTCTCTTTTTGGACTTTCTCTGTGGATTCATCCTCTTGATTGCTGTCACTTACTTCGCTGATAGTTCCTTGATCTTCTGCCTCTGTAGTTTCGCTGGATTCATTATCCAGGATTTGTTTTAAAAGCACAAAATTAACTTTAGTTGATTTAGCTTTTGGTTTAGCGTCCGCCATCTTGGAAAAATCAAGGTCTTTAGAGGTTTAGATAGAAAATGTGCAGCTCGTATTTATCCAAATGATTGGTATTATATCAATAATGAAAAAACAGCTTCTCGTTTGCCAAATTTCTTAATTTAGGATTCATTTTCCTTGATATTTCTATTGATAAATGAAAACTATTTGAATTTGAAGACTTTGAACAAAATAAACATTTTACTCGATTACCATGGCAATCGGGACAAACATTCCTCCGAACCACAGTCGTGAGATACCCGGAGACAAAATAACCAATGAGATTTTAGCCGATTGTATACGAAACATTATCGAACCATTATTCTTGAAATTAATCGATAACTGTTCGTCTTTCAGGAAGGCTTGAAAATTCCAAGATGGCGGAAAGTTGAAGAAAAGAAATGTAGAGAGTTTTATTTGCAATGCTCCGCAAATGGCGGGCGAAAACAGGGACAAGGATTTGTACTTTCAGGTAGAAGGGATAAAGTATGAAGGTAAGAGTTATTGAAGCTTAAAATGTAAAATATATTCGTTATAAATATTCATGTATTTCCCGTACAAGTTCCATGTGGTTTCCGGTGAAAAATCCAAAATTATCTTTTGGAATCTTTATTTTTGGAGGATAATGTCTTCTTTATTCCCCTGTAGTATCAATAATATTCATTTATAAATTGTAGATGTCTAAAACTTTGATATGATTTCATCTTAGCTGTCTAGAAATGATTTTCGAGGTTGTAATCGTATCCACGTGAGTTTGTAATTATTTTACCCGCTAACATTAAAAGGCAGATATTTTTTCCATCATCTTTACGTTCAACCTTCGTATCTTTGCAGACTAGCTTCAGATCATAATTTAAATAAGTTGACACGTTCTATGCTTGCAGGGTTGATGTCTAGGGTTCAACAGGTATATATTGTGTCATATTCTAAACAACGAGGCTTCATCTTTGTGTAGTTTTTATTTTTAGTTCTTCAGTTTTCGCTTTGCGTTTCCGTCAAATCTTCCATAATTTTGCCTTTTATACTATTATCCTTGGGTATAATTCCAGTTCATATGGATTCCTTGAATGTTAACAGTTAACCAGCTGTTGTGAACAAAATAGCACCACAAGGCTTAAACCCAACAAGTCGTTTTATCGAGCAATTTTGGCAAATTTATTATCAAAACACATCATGGACTTCCAGCTTTGCAGTGTCTACACATCAGTTGCAAAACCTGCAGCAGGAAAAGTTATTTATCTTGGATTTTTAGCCATTGGAACATTCCTTTCTTTGTTGGCATTTATTCCCGGTGTGCGTGCCTTCTTCGTACGTCATTCCCAGTTCTGCGATAGAAATTTGAACCTTGAAAAATGTGATATGTTAGTGGGACATTTGTTGCTCTACAGAGTCTACATTGGGATGCTTTTATTCTTCTTCCTGATTTCAGTTATAAACTGCCAAATGTCAATCTTTTCATCATATGCGAGTATCGTTGAGAATGGCCTGTGGTTTTTGAAATGGAACCTCTTTTGTTTTTTTGTATTGATATCGTTATTAATCCCAGAAGGAGAAATTTGTCATACATTAATGCATGTTGGATGGATTGCTGCCGTCATCGTCATATTCATGGAATTAATTCTTCTAATTGATTTCGCAAAGTATCTCAATACTTATTGGATTGAAAAAATTGAAGCCTCTCCTAACTCCAAAACATGGCACTTTTTACTAATCTTATTAACTTCACTCCTGTACACAGTGTTTATTGCTTTTACTGTTTATTTTTATGTGATATACAGTGCGACAAATGGCTGTCATTCTCATTCAGTATTCATATCCGTCATTGTTTTTTTATGTGTCGGGGCATCACTCCTGTCATTCCACCCAAGGGTTCAGGAAGCGGGTGTGTTGCAAAGTGGAATAGTCACTACGTATGCAATGTATTTAGCCTGGTCTGCACTGTCGCACAGTCCTGATAAAAAATGTAACCCTACTTATCTGACGTCCCATTGGAATGATGTAAAAGATGATTACTTGTTCTTTGTTAAGCCAATGATGATAATAGATATAACAATGTTATTCTGCCTTTTATTTTATGGCATTTATAGAGTAAAGAACTTGAATGAATTTCTGATCAACTTGCACCTTATAAGCTGTTATAGTTCCGACGAAGATGACACTGACGAAATACCCCTTGAATCAAATGAGGAAGCTATGCTCTCGTCAAGTTATCTCTCGTATTACATATGTATACTGCTTGCAATACTCTATATATTAATGGTAGTTAGTAATTACTATACACCAGAGGGAATTCTGGGTACAAATGGGGCACTTCTAGAGACAGATGATGGTATGATGGATGTTAATGAGTACACTAAAGAGTTTAGCATGTTAACGGCAATGTCAATCAAAATGACAATGTCATTTGTGTTTGTGCTGATGTTCACGTGGACCATCGTAGCTCCTCTGTTATCGTCATAAAAATCTAATATTTATGATTTTTTTAAAACTTTTTTAACATGATTTATCCACAATTAATTTATGAATTCTGCTAATTTTTAAATACAAATTCCTCCAATTAGAAATTGTGAAGATTTTTCTTCTTTTCTTTGGGGGGAGGGGGTGGGGAGGGGCTGGTACATATATGGAAGGAGCAAATGAACACTACCTTATTTCTGGGATAGTGTTTGTAACTTTACCATTGTTTTCATTGCCTGATTTCCTTGTTTTCACAACAGGGCAATCAGGTAATACACTGTCATCTGTCAAACATTGTTTGATACCTTTACATACTCTGATTGACGGCACTGTATTGCCTGACTTGTCTTGATCAGTGCATATCATTAAAAACAGTGGTAATACCCCTGGCATGCAATATGTGCATTGGAGTCAGAGCCTTGAATTTGTCTTGAGTGTGAGGAAGAGTGTGCTTGTGGTAGGGGAGGGGAGGGGAGGGGAAGGGGATGAGCAAAAGATTTACTCCCTCTTTCTCAGGCAATTTTTGCAACTTTAGATACTCATGCAATTTGTGCTTTGCATTTCAGACATTGCTGAAATGTGCAACATTGATGACCAGCACGGCAAAGAGAAAAGGCTACAACGCATATCTATACATGCCAATAAAACTCGTTCTTTGGCAGTAGGCAAAGAAGTAACCGTGAATAATCATAAGATAGCCTTGTTGAAGTACAGAGGAATTGTCTATGCTATGGACTCCAAGTGTCCCCACATGGGTAAGCCTGCTTCTATCACTCAAACGATTCTGTAGTCCCTTTTTAATCTTGCTGGAATAACTAAGTTTTTTTGAAACATGAATGAATTTATTTTAGAAAACCATCTAGTTGCACAAGGACTAATATATGTATAGACTTTTTTGGCTTGGGCCGATGGTTTTTCTCATTTCAGACCACATCATTCTCTTGAGAATAAAGTGCATTGTTTGAATTGTATTCATATTTATGTGGCTTCTCATGTGCAACCATTAAACAAAGAAATGATACTCTAGGGAGTGACGTCTGAAATGGGATAAAGTTATGTTCAAGTTCAAGAAGTCTATTACATTGTGAAATGTATTTTTTCCCCAAACATTTAGGAGGGAGTATATCCTCTTATCAATGCTGTTACAGTTCCCTGCACGTATACCATCTTGAAAGATAGTTGTGCCTTTGCATTGAAGCAAGACATGGTAACCTTGCAATAATAGAGACCTTTTTTAACACCTTGGACAATTATTCACAAGAGTCTATCATTTCAAGATTACCTTATGTCTCACTTTATGCAAAGGCACAGCTACTTTTTCAAGATTGCGCAGGGAACTATGAAGGGAACTGTTGGTCTGTACTTCTTGACAATGCTGGTGGTGTTATATCAACTGTTTTCTTAACAGGAGGACCACTCTATCTTGGAGATATAGAGGAACTAGGAGAAGCAAAGTTGCCTTGTATAGTTTGCCCATGGCATAGCTGGAAGTACAGTCTTAGTACAGGAGAGATCAAGTCACCCATCTACCAGAATGTTAAGGTGACAGTATACCCTGTTAATGTGAAAGATGATGGTTCATTACATGTCGGCTTTGAACATATGTCACCTGATTTTTTTAATTGTATTCTGGACTTTTAAAGTTGAGTTTTCTAAAATGGGTCACTGATAACATACTGTTGATTGGATCAAATAGCAAAGGGAAGAGAAAGCATATTGTGTGTTGATTAGCTAACATATTATTTTTGTGTGATAATAGTCCCCTTGAATGGTCAGTTCCCTCCGCATTCTTCAAAGGTAGCTATGCCTTTGCTTCAATTATTCAAATATCATTGCAAGTTGATCGCATGTTTCACTTTGTTATTCACAAGACTCTCATGTCGAGATGAGCTTGCAATGATAGAGACATGTGAATAATCGTCTGAGGTGTTATAAAAGGTCTCTATCATTGCAAGGCAACCTCATGTTTCACTTTGATGCAAAGGCACAGCTTCCTTTCAAGATGGCACAGGGAACAGTGAAGGGGACTGTTGTGTTTATTGTTTTGCATCACTATTTCCTTGTTATTTTATACGATCACAAGTGTCTAACAGCAGTAGAATACCCTGAAAATCAGGTGAATAGAACATATTTGAATGATAGTCAGAAAACATGACTACCTGATATAAAGGGGAAGAGAAGTTGATTCTGAGAAAGTGTAACCAATGACATTATCTGCTATGGTTATAATATATAATCCAAGTTTTTATTTGCCATTTTAGCTGTAGAGAGATGAGTCATATATATTTTTTTGAAATTGTGTTTTTAAAGTTTTGTGATTTTATTTATACCGGTAGTACAGATATATACTAGCTTTCCTATAATCAACAGGTTTTTATTATCTATTTATTTTTTTAAGAACTAGAGTTGGGTATAATACCTATGAATACAGTTTGCCATGCAAAGCAGTGAACTGCACAGTGAGTGTTTTGAATACAAAATAAAAGAGTTTGTGAAAATCTGAATTCCATCATCATTATGAACAATGCTCTTCAGTGTCACACAACAGTGATGGTCACTCTCAAGTCACCATCCTGTCACACAACAGTGATGGTCACTCTCAAGTCACCATCCTGTCACACAACAGTGATGGTCACACTCAAGTCACCATCCTGTCACACAACAGTAATGGTCACACTCAAGTCACCATCCTGTCACACAACAGTGATGGTCACTCTCAAGTCACCATCCTGTCACACAACAGTTGTGGTCACACTCAAGTCGCCATCCTGTCACACAACAGTGATGGTCACTCTCAAGTCACCATCCTGTCACACAACAGTGATGGTCACACTCAAGTCACCATCCTGTCACACAACAGTGATGGTCACTCTCAAGTCACCATCCTGTCACACAACAGTTGTGGTCACACTCAAGTCGCCATCCTGTCACACAACAGTTGTGGTCACACTCAAGTTGCCATCCTATCACACAACAGTTGTGGTCACACTCAAGTCGCCATCCTGTCACACAACAGTTGTGGTCACACTCAAGTCGCCATCCTGTCACACAACAGTTGTGGTCACACTCAAGTTGCCATCCTGTCACACAACAGTGATGGTCACACTCAAATCGCCATCCTGTCACACAACAGTTCTGGTCACATTTATTTGCAATAACATCAGCACGCTACATTAAACAATTACAACAAGAATGCCAGCTTTTGTCATGGAATGCTTCACTGAAGGATGAGAGCTGTTGACTTTGTATCTTCATCAACCTAGGAAAAAAAACAATGTTTCAACATTTGTTTTGAAAACATTTATGAAGGAAGGGATAGGATGAGCAGTGGCAGCAACAACATCAAGTTTAGTACCGGCTTAGTTTTTCCATCAGGATCATGCTTGTCTTCCAAAGGAATTTCCACTGTTGCATCACAGTGGTATGATTTGGATTGTCCAGGAAGGAAACTAAAGAACCATGTTTTGAAGCTGAACAACAGAAGAGGGTCAACCTCCTTACAGCGCTCTTCTTCTGTAGCTGTAAGATGGTAGAAGTTGATGAATGATAGCACAATATATGTTAGATAACATTTATTGTAGTAATACAGGATGAAAATAGATATGGTTGATGATGGAGATATATAAGATGATGATGATAGTGTTACATGATCATGATATTGATGATACAAGATGGTAGTGGTGAGGATGATACATGATACATGGTGATGATGTTGTATGATTTTGATGCATGATGATGATGATGTTGATGATACATGATGATGATACATGATGGTGATGATAATGATGATGATACATGATGATGATACATGATGATGATGATACATAATGATTGTACGTGATACATGATGATGATGCATGATGACGATGTTACATGATGATGATGCATGATGGTGTTGATGAAATTGAGTGGTGCACAATGCTGATAACACGACCCTGCTGCTGTTGATTGGTGATGGTGGTGATTAATAATACCAAATATAATGATGAATGTTGTTGCCTCTAAATAGAATTTCCTGTGCAATCGGTGATAAAAATCCTACTTACCAAAAAGGTGTCCAAGAACCAAGCTCGTGATATACCCAACAATAAATGTCGTAAAAATACCAATTGCACTGTACCACAAGTAGGAGATGCTGTACAGCTTGGACAACGGATCACTGGAAAATTAAAGTCCATATATTGCGTGACAAAATAATAGTGACATGACAGTATATTTCATTTCCCTTGCTGGGGTGAGATGCAAGGATAACATACATAAACTTGATTTACCCTTGATATGTTGTGTGACAGAAGGTTGGGTTTATTTTTTCAACGATATATTGTGTGACATGTGATGTCTTCATTGCATAACCTGTAATATGTATGATGCATGACTTCTGGGTATCACAACGGTAAAAATGGAATATTACGTGACACATCACAATATGTCCATGGCACAACCCGTAATATGTATGACGCATGACTTCTGGGTTTCAAAACAGTAAAAATGGAATATTACATGACACATCACAGTATGTCCATGGCACAACCCGTAATATGTATGACGCATGACTTTGTTAACTCTGTATTTATACAACAGTATTATTCATGGAATATTGCGTGACATACTCGTAATCGAAGCTCTTTGTTACGTTGCTGAAGATAACACTAGTTGTGTTGCTACAGCCTTCGACAGACACTGGCAATGGATGCTTGTTAGGAGGATATAAATAAGCACCAATGAAGATCCAGAGAGTGATGGTCACGCCAGATGTCACGCCACAGTATGCTCCCTTGATTAAAACACAAACGAATCGTTAAAGAAGGCTAAAAGTAGGAATAGAAATTTAAGGGCTGACTCACCCGCCAATTTCCAGAACGTGTCAGCATACCAAGCATAAAGAGCCCCAGGAGGGGTCCCCCAAGGATACCAAAGATGCTGTAGGCTAGCTAAAGAAATAACAGGAAAAAAACATAAATATTGCACGTTGTTTTCTGTTTTCCTCACACTTTTCCGTCTCTTCCATTTCTCCATTTCAAATAAGAGGGGCCCCGGACCCCAGAGGTGGGATGCTACTGCTACACCACCCTTGATTCTCACCCAATGATGTTAAAAATTAGTCCTAGCTTACCTGGAGAACCATGTGGCCTGCGAACTGAACAAGAAACGCGCCTCCGATTACCGCAGCTCCGAAGATAACCGCTGTTGAAGTAAAACACGTACCATCGGTAACACATTACATGGTACCGTTTCCTGTAACCAATCACAGTTTACAATGTAGTATATGGACATAGAATTGATTAACGTACCGATTACTTTGCATATCTTTGCCGCGTCTTCGTCTGACACATCACGCATGAATTTCCGGACAAAATCCTCCAGAAAAACCAGAGACAGCGAGTTCAAACCAGATGATGCTGTGCTATTGATTGAAATAGGTATTATGAAATAAATGTTATAAATCTCGCGTTCTGATTGGTTGGGAGCGTGTGCTCTGATTTACATTTTACGAAAAAAATAAAAAACAGTGCAAAATCGAATGTTCATTCTTTCAATACCTTAGTGCTCCGGCAAACAAACAGGCCGTGAAGACTCCTGGGACACCTTGGAGATGACCAAGCTTGTTGATCACGAAGTAGGGCAATACCTGAAAAATGACTGTGGTTATGTGATGCCTAACCCCTCGACCTTACCATCATCCTTCACGCACCTGATCATTGCTTCGGACTTGGCCGGAAGATAATAGATCACATTTTGAATAGACGGCAAAAATGACCAGGCCATCAAGACAGCACAGGGATACCACGCATATTAAACCAGGGATATTCATCCAAATAGCTCTATGAAGAACAAACACGTGTTAGGGACACGCCCCTGGACAAAACAACACAGGGATACCACACATATTAAACCAGGGATATTCATCCAAATAGCTCTATGAAGAACAAACACGTGTTAGGGACACGCCCCTGGACAAAACAACACAGGGATACCACGCATATTAAACCAGGGATATTCATCCAAATAGCTCTATGAAGAACAAACACGTGTTAGGGACACGCCCCTGGACAAAACAACACAGGGATACCACACATATTAAACCAGGGATATTCATCCAAATAGCGCTATGAAGAACAAACACGTGTTAGGGACACGCCCCTGGACAAAACAACACAGGGATACCACGCATATTAAACCAGGGATATTCATCCAAATAGCTCTATGAAGAACAAACACGTGTTAGGGACACGCCCCTAGACAAAACAACACAGGGATACCACGCATATTAAACCAGGGATATTCATCCAAATAGCTCTATGAAGAACAAACACGTGTTAGGGACACGCCCCTGGACAAAACAACACAGGGATACCACGCATATTAAACCAGGGCTATTCATCCAAATAGCTCTATGAAGAACAAACACGTGTTAGGGACACGTTCCTGGACAAGACAACACAGGGATACCACGCATACTAAACCAGATACATCCAAATAGCTCTATGAAGAACAAACACGTGTTAGGGACGCGCCCCTAAGCTTAAACGATGGTGCATTCTGGTCTAGCTTAGGTAAAAAAATCTTCTTGCCTTAAATGGAATTTTTTTTGAAGAGCAAAAAAGCACCTTAGTTAGAGAAGAGAAGAATCATAAGATATGTGGTTCTTACGTTTTGGCGGCTTTAAGGGACCTTACTGCGAGGAACCTCTGTACAGCTGTCTGACTGACTGTCCAGACGGGCATAGCAGTGAACGCCCCACCGATGGATAGAGTCCAGAACGTGTTACGGATGGTAGGATCTGGATCGAAACTAACAAAATACACAAGAGAATAAGTTCAAGGAATGAGACAAGTCTGTAACCTTAAGTAAAAAATGCTATTAGTATAGGTATACGTAATACACCTTTATAGCTTGCGCACAATGTGTCATTCAATGCATGTGAATGGTGACCACGTGCTGTTCCCTAGAGTATTATTTCTTTGTTTAACGGTTGCGCATGCGCATGAGAAGACGCATGAATATGGATAAAACTGAAACAAAGCGAATCTTATTCTCAAGAGAGTGAGATGTAATCTGAAATGAGAAAACATTACGCCCAAGGTAAAGAGGTGTATACTCACTCGAAGATCTTTAGACGACCTCTTTCTTCTGCGATCTCAAACACCTTGGATATTCCACCAACTTCGTTGCTCCCGATGATACAAACGGTAATCAGACCTGCAACCATCACAGAGGTTTGGAAGACATCTGTCCAGACTACTGCTTTAAGGCCACCCTATTGTGTGACAAAATAGCGTTACTGATAAGACTACATGTTTGCGTGACAAGGAGTGATACTGATATGATGAAGGTTAGGCTACTTGAAATCACAGCATTGCGTTACTAATGAGTCAATGGCGTGACAGAAGATGTCACGTTACTCACCATAGTAGTATAGAATGTACAGACTACACCAGTGGAGATGATTGAAGCTGTCATCGGTATGCCGGCCACTGGGGTAAAGAAGTGTAGGATTTTCAGTTATAAGGTTTGTTTTCCGCTCCTTAAGGGTTAAACTGCTCCCTTTGAGCTCCCTAACCGTATTTGGCCCGCATTCCTCCCTCACCATATATAGTCGTTTTTTCCCTTTTAGCTCCTTGACTATATATGGTCACCTTTCAGCTGCCTACCCATATATGGCAAACGTTTATCTCCCCGGATTGTAGGCTACAATTTATGGTCTGTCTGCCCCTATATTGCTGCAGTTGCCATCTTTCAACTTCCTGCCCAAATATGGCCAACTTCTCCCCACCCATATATGGTTAAATTTCATATCCCTGCCTATATACGGTCAACGTTAACCGGCCCTTTCATCTCCCTTGTCATATAGTCAGCAATAAAGGCTTTTTACCTGCTTCTAAGGCAAGTGCTGGTGCGTAGAGGACCACTGCCATGTACAGAAGCTGAACAAAGAAAAATGCTATGCATTACCTCGAAAATTCGTAAAAAAAATCTTTTTGATCATTCTTGCAGATATAATATTTTACTAGTGTAGTCGTATTGGAAGTACTCACATATTCCAAAGCGTAAAGAAGACATCCAAGGATCCTTACACCAGGACTGAATCTGCGCTCAAGGTACTGATGAAATAAGAAAAATGTCTATGGTTCCAGTCCACCTAGACACCATATTTTCCCATTTCGATTTCAGACCACGTATCATTCTCTTGAGAATAAGATTCTTTGTTTGAGTTGTATGTATATTCATGTGTCTTTTGATGCGTAACCGTTAAACAAAGAAAAGATAATCAAGGGAATGACACGTGGTCTGCAATGGAAAAACAGTGGATACCGCGCGTTATGTGGTAGAGTATTACAGTATTAGGTTGTGCATGAGTACCAGAATCGAGTAAAGCCACTTCAAGGTATTCACAGAACGATAAATGGTTGAAAATAAATCAATGTAAGAAAGCGCTACTGAAGTGCGAGAGAATAATTCATGCATTTGCAAATTAATCTTTGGAGGAAAATGCACGGACATGGCCTGCTTTGACCTTCGCCTCTTAGCATTTTCATTGGATAGTAAAATTCTCGCGGGCTTTTACTGGTACAACGGGTGACATGAATCGCGTGACTTATGATGGCGTGACTTATAAAGTAGTGCTAAATCTAGGCTAGGTATCACTGACGGTATCGTCACGATAAGACACCAGCGTCACGACACGTGAATTGTTTTTCAAAACCGTACGAAATTCTGCTATATCACGAATTTTTTTTTTTTTTAATTTCCGAATTAACTCACGGCAACTTGAGAATGATGTTTAGTCGAGGTCAATTGCCTTTTTTGAACTTAATCTCTAAAAATAATTGCTAAATGCTTACCGCCCTTTTATTCTTTTGTCTACAAACAGAACCAACATTTCATTTGTCATGGCGTGGTTCTGCATGCTCCAATCAAAACACCGACAGCACTATTTGACTTGTCAAAGTGCAAAGCAAATTATGTCTACAACATGGATTTATCAAGATTAGATATTCAGTTTTATTTTGCTAATACGTGCGCAATAAAGCTCTTCGTATAGTTATAGTGATGAAAGTGTTTTTCCTGTGGATAAGTGGTTAGACTAGTTGAGTTTTTTTTTTCCAACTTAGTAATCCTGCAAACTGCAGAAATTGGGGCACAATGTATAGAGTGGATACTGGGTTTATAATTAGTTACAAAATTCCTGGAAATTTTTTGAAAATGAACAAAAAAATAGCTAAAGGAAAATATGATCAGAAAGACGAGCCGCGGAGATTTCAGTGAGCCAATTATTACATTAAACTTCAATGAAGGGCTTTAAAAGTTGTTTTTTTTGTGTGTCAAAACTCCAGACAAGGTAATTTCAAGAAAGTATACGTTTTTACCTCATTGACGCTGACGATCCCACATTGATAAAAAACTGGGATAAAAATAACAGCAACAGCACCACAGAAGATCCAATAAGAGAAAAACACCATACAAAGGTACTGAGACCCATAAGTAAAGATCTCTGAGGGAGCTCCTAGTAATGTTATCGCAGAGAGGTAGGAAGCTAGCAATGAAACAGCCACAGGCCAGCTAGCCATGGAGCGATCTGCAAGAAGGTACTCTTTAGTTGACTTCTGCTTGCCTCCGCAGAACGCATAGAATGTTCCAATAGCTGCAGAGACGAGCAGCATGAGTGCAAAGACGACATAGTCAACAACACCGAACTCTCCTGCAGCCGCCATCGTCTGCAGTTTAGGTAATGTGTAACTTGATTATGATCGTTGCGCGAAGTCAAAGCGGGTAGTCAGGCACTGTGTCAATATTACTGACATATCCATCATACATGTACACGCATGTTATGACGTTGATGAACTTTCCAAGATAGCTGGTCAATGTGTTCGGATGCTCCAATGCAATGGAAACATTTTGATGCGTACCTTTGTTGGAGGTTATTAGGATCAGTAAGCAGCAGTGCATCGCAGTGCATAAGTCAGATGCGGCTGTAGTTCTGCAAATAGCTCTGCCATTTCTAGGTTAAGAGACGACGGCACATTTTGAAATGGAGGGATGGGGTCTTGTAGGCGAAGTAGAGTAAAAGTGGAGGGGGGCTTAAATAAAAAAATATAAAAGACTAGTATACAAAACTAGGTTGCTGACATACAACAAGCATCAAAACTTTCACCAACCTTTTTTGAAATAGCAGTATATATATTAGTTATACAATGGTTTTCCGTTTTCCCATGGGGTGTTTTCTAGTATACACACAATGTTCAGGTGGAGCTAGAGTATACGTAGGTGAAAAGTGCCAAGTGAGATATTCCATGTTGTTCCACGAGAAATAGTACGGTATACCATTACATCACTTAAAGTTCTATTTTTATCCTGCATTTTTATTGGTTAAAAATATTAACAATGTTTGATTTTATGTATTTAGCACAAAGCAGTATCTTTGTACCTTTACAACATGTAAGTAATACCCAGGGTGCTACAAAAAAATTAATATTAATAATACATCTGGCAAACCTTCAAAAATCCTTCAAACTTAGATACCCTGAAACAACCTCTGGGCTGATCTAAGTCAGGGCATGGTTAACTCACAGATAGAACCCTGAAACAACCTCTGGGCTGATCTAAGTCAGGGCATGGTTAACTCACAGATAGAACCCTGAAACAACCTCTGGGCTGATCTAAGTCAGGGCATGGTTAACTCACAGATAGAACCCTGAAACAACCTCTGGGCTGATCTAAGTCAGGGCATGGTTAACTCACAGATAGAACCCTGAAACAACCTCTGGGCTGATCTAAGTCAGGGCATGGTTAACTCACAGATAGAACCCTGAAACAACCTCTGGGCTGATCTAAGTCAGGGCATGGCTAACTCACAGATAGAACCCTGAAACAACCTCTGGGCTGATCTAAGTCAGGGCATGGTTAACTCACAGATAGAACCCTGAAACAACCTCTGGGCTGATCTAAGTCAGGGCATGGTTAACTCACAGATAGAACCCTGAAACAACCTCTGGGCTGATCTAAGTCAGGGCATGGCTAACTCACAGATAGAACCCTGAAACAACCTCTGGGCTGATCTAAGTCAGGCCATGGCTAACTCACAGATTGAACCCTGAAACAACCTCTGGGCTGATCTAAGTCAGGGCATGGTTAACTCACAGATAGAACCCTGAAACAACCTCTGGGCTGATCTAAGTCAGGGCATGGCTAACTCACAGATAGAACCCTGAAACAACCTCTGGGCTGATCTAAGTCAGGGCATGGCTAACTCACAGATTGAACCCTGAAACAACCTCTAGGCTGATCTAAGTCAGGGCATGGCTAACTCACAGATTGAACCCTGAAACAACCTCTGTGCTGATCTAAGTCAGGGCACGGCTAATTTAATATTTTAGTATTTTCTTTAGAAATGACTAAAGAACTCTTCTGCAGAAAAGCATGATTTACATTTATCTTCATTTTAAAACCAAAGAAATATTTTTCTTATGTTATTTCTTTCTTTCTTGGCCAAAAAAAAAAATTAATTCCTGAGATGTAATTTTAAATTTATATTTGAACAGATAAATTTTTTGACCCTATACTTTTATCACCATGGATACCAATCATGCATGATGTTGTCATGGAGACCAAGAATCTAGCAAGCTCATGAATGAGAGCAACCAATAAATAATGTCACTCAATTTAGTTGATATTATGAAGATGATGCTTGGTGTTTTATATTGTATAGTACATGATAAGGATTAAAAATGCATCGTAGACTACTGTCTTGCTTTCAGAGCATCCACAAGCCTGTTGTAAACAAAGCAACACAAATCTTGAGTTGGTAACCCTGTGTTATAATACTGTGATAATCAATATTCTGCAAACTCAGACATTTTAACAGCTTGTTGCGAAATTATTTTTTCATTCCTGTCAATGAAAACTAATCAGTTGGTACCTTTAACATTTTGGACTGGCGGCAGTGAAAAACCAAATGGGCTACTTGTAAAAACCGAGTTTGCAGAATATTGTGAATCACAGTAAGGAAGAAAGAGTCTAGGGAGAGAAAGCTGATTGATATTTTCATGTTCAAAAAATGAGAAAGATACTGGGGAGAGAAAGGATAATATGGAGGGAGACTGGGAAGAGGAGGTACAGTGGAAGTTGAGAGAAACTGGGAAGAGGAAGTAAGAAGAGGAATATAATGGAAGGCTGACTGGGAGGAGTTACAAAAGATGATAATGTGGAGGGAGACTGGGAATAGGAAGTGAGAGGTGATGTAATTCTACCACAGGCTTACCATTCCATAGCTTCATCAAGACCTTCTCCTTTAACAGCAGACGTCTTAAAGATTGCCCATGTTCGATTTTTTAGTGCTGATAATCCAAGTGCGTTAGATACTTCAGTGGATGATAATGCTCCTTCCATATCCTGGAATATGTACAGATGATACAATCAGGCTTATCATTAAATGCAGAGCTATTTAACATTAATAAGTTTGGGTTTGGTTTGTGTCTGCGCTCGACCACAAGGGGCAACTAATATGACATCCATTTGAGATTGTACTTAGCGATTTTCTAATCTCAATTCTCATGAGACAAACTTGTGACAAAAGGTGCATGAGTCTACCAGAAGAGCTGAGAAGAATGACACATTCCATTTGTTTTCTAACCAGAATTTGTGGTAAGCACCCCTGGTTATCCTCACCTGTTTATTTGCAAACACGACAAGAATAGATTTTTTCAGCTCATCCTCCTAAAAATATGAAAGAAAATAAAGTAAAAAACTCTGGAGATGGTTAACAATAAATTTGTCTGTCATCCCTTAGATGATGTTGTGAACATGGTGCATTGTGGTCTAGCTTGGGTACAAACATATTTTGTTCATCATGCTAGACCAAACTCGATCACAATGCATCCTGTTTATCAAACTTGACAAAGGTCTATGGCAAGAGGTTCAGAACATACCTCCAACATGCTAACAAGTTCTTGTTTTGATATTCCTATTCTTTCTTTGTCGACGCTATCAACAACATATATTATGGCATCTGTATTGGAATAGTAGCATCTCCAGTAGGGACGTATACTGGTCTGACCTGAGATAACAAGACAATACCTTAGAGACAACTGATTATTCAGAGGGGAGGGGTGGCTGGTGCAAACACTGGGAGGGTCAATTATAGAATATTTTAATAATAAGGACAAACAATATAAAGGCAGCCACCCGTGCAGCTGAAATGTCAAGCGAAACAATCTATTTCTACCCATGAAAACTGAAAAACTCTACTGTCATGGGACGTGAAAGCCTCAAAAGTACGACATGTAGTATAAAAAGGATGTATAAGGGAATGGGGGTTGTTGGCCCAGAAAAAAGTTTGCTGCTTCTACAGTAATATCTGAAAGTTTTGAGTATGAGCCACTTTGAAATTGTGTAGAAAAATATCATTGGTATACTTAGGCCTAGTTTAGACGTCAAACTTTTGTCACATCAAATCTAATTGCCTTTTAGGCGGAGCACTGTTTCCTCTTAAACTAGCAGAAGTATGTAGACCAAAATTAATACATATCGTCTCCTGGCACTAAGCAAAAGAGCTGATGCCTTATATGGTTGTTCTCAGCTTTTTGTTAGCCGCTGGCCTCAAAGGCAATTATATTCGAAGCAGCAAAAATTTGATGTCTGAACTGGACCTTAGTAATAAGATGTTGTCACACTTACCTCCAAGATCCCAAACTAAAGTTACAAGATGTCCCAGAGGTGAGAAAGAAAGAGAGAAAAAAGATAACGGATTATTTCAAATTATTAATAGGTAACATTTCCAGGGTTTACATGAAGGGTCAGAGATTGGATAATGCTCTGGTAACTGAACAAACTTCTCCAGCTTAAATGACCATAACATTAATAGCTTACTACATGTAATTTGTAAAATGTTCACTTGGCTTAAATGAAAATTAGAAAATTCTCTGGCTAATTTATGATCTTTTCCACTATGGTCAGTGTTATTCTCATGATCGTAAACCTCCTTTGAATATATCCACATAGTAAGGGTGCTATATAAATCATAAATCATTATTGTTCTCATAAATACATGAGCCATTCAAGATACTCCAGAATACCACTGTCAAATATTCTCTTTTTCAAAATGAACTTCTACCATACAAATTAAACTGACCATTCTGAGTATTCCACACATTTTCATAAATACACAACCAACACAGCCCAAGACTTCTGGGTTTTTGGCTGTCAGTCATCAAACATTTACTAGCTCAAACTATTGAAAATTTGATTGACGGAAGTCACAAACACAGACGACTTGAATTATAGCTAGTTTTCTGGGTCGCATAATTATGAAAATGGGTGTAATTACTGTACTGTTAATAATTATTGTAGTAAAAATACGTACCTTGAAATTTAAGGTTTTTATAGGTGACTGTTTCAACATTGAATCCTATGGCTAAACAAAACAACAACAAATTAGCATGAATCTATATTTTGCAGTCTTGTATAAGTAGAGTTTGTTACTAATGTCTCTCCTTTGATTTTAGAGTTTTTCTCTCGGTTCTCCAGTTTTCCTTCCTACACAAAACCCAACACAATAACTTCCAAATTGATCTGTGAGTTAGCTGTGCCCTGACTTAGATCAGCCCAGAGGATGTTTCAGGGTTCAATCTGTGAGTTAGCTGTGCCCTGACTTGGATCAGCTCAGGGGTTGTTTCAAGGTTCAATTGTTGTTTACACATATAGATGGTCTAGTAGATTCTGGTGCTTACTTGGTATTGTAGTTACAACTTCTCCAACTTGAAGTCTGTTAGAATGAAAACCAAAATTAATAAGAAATCTTTTAAGCTTAATAGCACTCGAAATAAAAAATAAGTCATTATATTTTGTGACATCAAACAATGGTGTAAAAATTGTTTTGCCATGAAAATACAACACGACTACAACACAATCAATGAATTATAGTATGTTTCCTATATTCTTTTTGTTTTTGAATTCAAAATAAAGACATCTCTGAAGTCCTGAGCAGACATCAAACATATCATACAATATTTTGACATTTTTTAATTACATCCATGGTGCTTCTGTGTTACAAATAAGACACTCTTCCAGCACTGATTTATTAATGCAGCACATGAAACCTCTATTACATCGAAAAGGCTTAAGACCTAAGAAAATTCGGTAGTTTTATTTCAGTTTACCTGTACAATATAGTAGTTTTTCCAGCGCCGTCCAAACCAAGGATGAGAATACGAAGCTCTTTTTGACCAAACAACGATGAAAACAAGCTAGAAAAAAACCCACCTGATAGAATAATAACAAAACTATTATTCAGAGTCCTAGAATAGTTAATTTTGTGTGTAATTCTGTTATAAAACCATTATTTCTCTCACCCATTTTGACGAGTTGTCGAAGAAAGAGTTGAAATGGTTGCGTGGCCAATGGGCAAAACAGCTGACATTAGGATTACGGACTCATAACCCATCAGGCATTGCGCGCGTATATACCACAGGAAACCCAATCATCTAATCGAGATTTCTTTCCCAGCCGATTTTCTTTTCTTTTCAATTTTCTTTGTTTCTTCTATTATATTTAACATTTTCCATTGTTTTAGTTGCTGCTGACCTTCATAAAAGCAGTAGTATGTCTTGAGAGAAAGTAAGATAGTGAAAAATAGTTGAAAAACTTTACGCCATCAGAAAGAAACAAACTTTATTCGTACAAATTCATAAGCTTTGACCTGACGAATGTTCTCTCCTTAAACAAAGACTTCTTCCGGCATTTTCTTTTAATGAAGCTCAGTTTGAAGGACAAAATAAGAGAATTCTATTCTCCTAAAAAATGTAATGTATACCTTATTTTCACTCGGAATCAGTTCTAAAAGACTAAGGGAAGGTACGTTTTTATTTTTATTTCCAAAAATGGTTGTAGCGCCGCTCCTCTCCGGCTTTCACTCAGAAAGAAATTCATGATCCTCCTACCCTCCCCTAGCTTCCATCATTTATTGATGACCCTTTCTTCTGAAGCCCCAGCCATTCCCATTCCCCCTCCCTATAAAAACGTACCTTCCCTACTGAGTATAACTAAAATTGAATGTACAAAAATCTAGAGAGATCGAAAAAAATGAATTCTTATATTGATGTAAGGAGAATGTCAATAATGATTACAACAATGTACGGATGAGGGAGGGGAGGGAGGGGGGAAGTCCAGATTCTCCGGTACCGGGGTCCTGTAGTGCCGTTTCACAAAATATTTTTAGGAAAAGTAGAGAAGTAATATTTCACTAAGCTAACCTTTTACTCGTTTTTGGGAGTCTTTCACTATCATATGACTATTGCTTTATACCAAAGTCTTACCGACAAAATTCTTTGAAATGTTTTTGAAATATACGCACTGTCCCTCCCCCTGTTAGGAACCCTTTTGCTTGTCATCAGGGCTAGTTAGTCGGCCGATTACAAAGCTGTGTCTTCCATATTTGCATCTGAACCTTTCAACTTCTTCTTCTCATCAGGAACATTGTCTTCATTGTCCCAGTCACCAATCTTAATGACCTGAAATTTCAAAACGATTCTTTCAAATTTTTCTGCTAAAAGCTAAAACGAGTTGCTGGGCTACCTGTGGTAGCTCATTTTAGAAATTGACTTTTTCTGTGTAACTAAGTGTTAATCTTCGGGGGTACTAACCGAAGGTGCAGGGGAAATGTCATGAGGTTCCTCTTCTTCAATGTCCCATTCAAAGTCGTGTCCAGGCAACCAGGATAGCAACCAGGCCTTTGTTGGAAACAACAGCTTAGGATCCAGTTCCTCTGCGTAAGCACGGTCAACTTTTGTTTCTTTTAAGAGAACAAGATAGTCACGTGATAAATATGAAAATGCTTACGATAACCAGGTATTGCTGTTACCATGGTAACGTACCTGTGATCAAACTGACAACGGCTCCAACCACAAAGGCAATTAAGACAGAGAGACCAGAGAACCACAGATAAGAGAGGCTGTAGAAGTCGGCAATACCGTTACTGTATTCAAATGAAAAAGATATAGATACAAAATCACTATTGGGTACCCTGTGGTGTAGAGTGAGGCGCGTATAGAAGAACAGACTTGAAAGAGAAGAGAATTTTGGGCTAAGAAAGAAAGAAAGAAAGAAAAAGTGGAAGGAAGCAAGGGAACAAGATGAAGAAAGGAAGGAAGAAAGATAGGAAGCATGCAAGAAAGCAATGAACCAAGAAAGGAATCAAACAAGGAATCCCCTCGCCTTTATAACCAAGAAATTTTCTGTCATCTAACCCGTGTGGTTTCCAGTTATTCTCGATGATTCCTGTGCTGTTAGAAAGTGTAGCGTTGAACCAGGGACACTGCTCTATGGATCGTTTACCAGGGTATTTATTGGGCGGGTAGATAATAGATCCTAGGAACACCCAGGCCGTTATGGCGGCAGCCACGAAGACCCCTGCATAGGCTCCCTGTTGGTAGAAAAATAATAAACAGAATATTATCTTCTCGTATTGAAAATCTCTCACTAGTATGCTGCGCTCACTCGTGAGTGATCTTTTCAACACTCGGAGATAAAATTCGTATCTCCGCGTGACCATGTAATATCCTCTCTTTAGCTTAACTTGTGGCATAAATACTACGTGTATGCAAAGGCGCGGCTACCTTTCAAGATGGCGCAGGGAACTATGAAGGAGATTATTACTAAATCAGTGAATAAACAGAGAGTATATTGCAACAAAGGGAAGTTGTTGAGATTCGGGTACTCGGGTACTTGTTACCTTGTAATTCGCTCTTCTAACAAACATGCCAAGCAAAAAGATACCGAGTAAAGGACCACCGCAGATACCGAAGATACTGTATGCAAGCTGAAAGAAAACCAATAGATGACTATTAATATCGTGCAATCATACTGGATCAAACACACGATCTCTTGCATGTTTCCTGTGAAACACAGTACGCTAGACTTGCGCAAAGTCCTTCGCCTCCATATTACTTCACGCACAGCCATAAAACACAGGCAGCCCAACCGGAATCACACGGTTCGCTGAATTATGTTCGCGCTTTTACTGATTTAGTTCGCGCTACAGAAAAAAAACATTGCGCCTTTTATCTTGTTGTATGTGAACTAGTGAAGAGCTAGATTGGACCAATCACATATCGTGTTTTATTCCACTCACCTGTAGTACCATTGTTCCAACATATTTAACAACAAACGCGCCTCCAATGATAATCACGCCAAAAGACAGGGCTGATTAAACACAAAAATATATATGAGAATTTTCTAAAAAAAAGAACAAATTACGGCACAAGATCGAACAACATGTTAGTGCATTCTTTCTTTCTTCCTTCCTTCCTTTCTTTTTAGCTATAACTCGGTTAACTTACCGATGACTTTGCAGATTTTCGCTTGATCTGCATCTGTGATATCACGCATCTTTTTCTTGATGATATCTTCAAGTACAACGAGAGCCATGGCGTTCAGGGCTGATGACGCAGTGCTAAGAAGTAGAAAGGAAAGTCTCTATTTTGATTTGCGCTGCGATTGCCCTGCATACTGCACCACTTGGGTTGTGGGTTTGATCACGGGACCCACCATCTTTATTCAATTAGAATAGACCTTTTTACAGTTCCGTTCAGTGATCACGAATAATAAAAGCTATATTGTATTGGAATTTATGAAGATGTATCTGGATCTATCTGGACTAACCTTAGTGCGCCTGCGTAGAGACAGGCGGTGAACATTCCCGGCACCCCTGGCAAGTGTCCAAGTTTGTTGATGACAAAATATGGAAGAACCTGAAAAGACATTTTTCAAACGTTAAATTTTGTGTTGTTAGCCCGAGTGAACGCTGAATGTAGTTATACTTATTATAACATCTCTACATATACGGCAGAGGCAGATTTGCGATTTACGAATTTTCAAGTTTTCACGTGTTCATTGGTTACGTTAGCTCGAGTGAACGCTAAATATAATCATACTTATTGTTCGGTTCTACGCAATTGGTAGCCCGAGTAAAATTTTGTGTGACTTCAAGTTATTCACCTGGTCGTTGCTTGTGATTTTACCATCCTTTCTAAGATCACAGCCCGAGTAAACAGCAAAGATGACCAGACCATCAAGACAGCATAACGTAACAACGAAGAGAAGACCAGGGATATTCAACAACACGACTCTGAAGTCAATATTCCTAATATTAGTTATATGCGCGGTATTGCCTTTTTGATAGTACTGCATGGCGTCTCTCGTTTTCTCTCTACAATTTCTTTATGGCGGGTTACCTGTGTCCATACTGGTGGCGAGAGACTGGTGTTTAGTTAAGTTTGGTTGTCGTATGCATGTCCGAAACATGTCTGTTGTTTATCAAGACGAACTTAAATTTCTTTCATTTCACCACGAGTCAGCCCACCTCAAACCTGTCAGACCGGTTTGACCTGTTTGTCATTTTGTATACTCACTTTCTTGCTGCTTTAGTGGTCGGTACAGACAAGAACCTCTGTACAGCGGTCTGACTGACCGTCCAGACGGGCATTGCAGTCAACGCTCCTCCAAGGGTCAAAGTCCAAAACGTGTTGCGAACCTTGGGGTCTGGGTTGAAACTGTAGGAGGAAAACATGTATTTTAAAACTATGGAACGATATGACAACTGTCTGTCTGTTCACTAGTGTGTGGATGTCATGCCATGACTGTCTGTGTGTCTTTATTCTGTCTTTCGCTCTATTTATCTGCCTGTCTGTCTGTCTGTCTGTTTGTCTGTCTGAGCGACCGATTGACTGATTAGTAAATAGTCTAAGTAAACAAGCAGGCTGGCTCTGATGGGGAGATCAAACGAGCTAGAAAGAGCTATTCTTTCCTTGATGAACCCGCCTCTCCTCAGTCTGTACGCAGGACTGAATTCGAATGAGTTACTTACTCAAAAAACTTCATTCTTCCAAAATCCTCATTGATTTGCCATACTTTGGACAGTCCTCCCACCTCGATACTGCCAACAATGACAACAATAATCAAACCCGCTACCATGACCATCGACTGGAACACGTCTGTCCAGATGACAGCCTTTAGACCACCCTGTGGAACGAATGAGAATGGAAAAAAAAATCAAATAATGATGGGAACAATGATGACGGTGATAATAGGGCTGGTAAAAATGATGATGGTAGTGATGATGCATAATGAAAGAGACGATGACGATGACGATGACGATGACGATGACGATGACGATGACGATGACGATGACGATGACGATGACGATGACGATGACGATGACGATGACGATGACGATGACGATGACGATGACGATGACGATGACGATGACGATGACGATGACGATGACGATGACGATGACGATGACGATGACGATGACGATGACGATGACGATGACGATGACGATGACGATGACGATGACGATGACGATGACGATGACGATGACGATGACGATGACGATGACGATGACGATGACGATGACGATGACGATGACGATGACGATGACGATGACGATGACGATGACGATGACGATGACGATGACGATGACGATGACGATGACGATGACGATGACGATGACGATGACGATGACGATGACGATGACGATGACGATGACGATGACGATGACGATGACGATGACGATGACGATGACGATGACGATGACGATGACGATGACGATGACGATGACGATGACAATCAACCAATACTTACCAGGCTTGTGTAGAAGGTGCATACAATGCCAGTAGTAAGAATCGAGGCAGACAGGGGAATACCAGCAACTAATAGACAAACAAAACAGGAATGACATCTTTCACAGAAAAGGAAATAACTGAAGGTACAAATGACCTCTGTTAAACGGTGATGGAAAAATTTTAATCAAAAATCCTGCACCAATAGATCACATAGTAATTATATAAGACACATTATATAATATCTCACCTGCTTCAAGAGCCAATGAAGGAGCATACAGCACCACAAACAGATACAAGGTCTTTGAAATAAATAAACAGATAAAGATAAGTCTTTGCACGTTTGTATGATGCAGTTCATGACGCACCTTATATGGTGTGGCGGCCATTTTGAAATGCGACCAAGCCTTGTCATGAGAATGAGGCTGTAAACAAGATGGCTGCCGCCATGACAAACCTTCAACGAGCCACTGTTATTGGTATTTCCAGTTAAATAAACCACTCTCCTAGTGCTGTATAAACCCTCTGAATGCTTTTTGCATTAGTGCGAGTCCTTCTGGCGAGATTTATTTCCAAGAATCGACTTTTCCTCTGCATAATTATGCTAGTCCTCAACTGATAAATTTGAATGAAGGATGGAAGCTACTGGGTAGTACTTACGTATTCAAGCATGAAGAATATGCAGCCGACCATCCTGACTCCAACAGAGTAGCGACGCTCAAGGTACTGGGAATAGTAATAGATACTTTAATTAATATAACAGCCAATCAGAGTACTGCACTACAGCACATGACGTCACCACGTGATACAGAGCAGTTACACTGATTACCAGGCGTAAGTACTATTGGTTAATACGTCAACCAATTAGAATACTGGGCTTCATCACGTGACGTCACCACGTGATACAGAGCAGCTACATTAAGTACTGTTGGTTAGTACAGAGTTAGTAACTCTGGTTAGTACGTCAACCAATTAAAATGCTGCGCTAAATCACGTGATATCACCACGTGCTATAGTTTAGAATCACGTAATCATATGATTCAAAGTAGAGACTCATGGCCAGAGGTATCCCATGCTTCTCGTAATCCCTTTCCTTGTTATTCTTTTGTACTGTACATATTTATCATGCAGTTCTTGTACACTGAACATCTTTTTGCTTCTTCCTGCTGCGTAGGATAGAATTAAGCTCGGTACAAGACTGTCAAGCCGAGAGGCTTTCAAAGCGAAAGGCTTTCATCAGTATTTGTCCCGTGCTTGGGTCAGGCTGTGGTTGGTCAGAGACGCTTCCCTCCCACCCTTCGCGTTCACAAAGCCCCACAGGAAAGCCGTCTATATTCATTAGTTTCCCGCTATGCAATAACCTTGCTAGCACACAGATCGTGTAACTACTGAGTCTAGTTCGTTCGTAAAAGCTATTTTTCTCGAAACAAACAACGAAACAGAAAAGAAAAGACTCCGTTTCTGTTTCTAAAGAAGATTTTAAAGAACTTAAAACGTGTTTTTTTGCATATCACGTATTAACATATCACGCATGATTGAAAAGAGCTGAGCATAGAATATCAATGAAGTGTAAAATATGATAGTATACACCTCGTGTAAGATGGACAGAAAAGTTACGAAAACAAAGACATCTGTCAGAGTCACACACAGCTGGACTTAGAAAAACAAAGTGAGAAGAAGAAAAAACAGAACTCTTAGGGAGCAGCAGCTAGTACTGAAAAGAGACCACATCACTTTGATTACACCCAGTTCTGGAAGACAGCCATGTAGCCTTGAAGAACAATAAATACCCAAACTCCAAAAGACGTTGCACACTGAAAAAATTGCAATGAAGTACTGAAAAAAGCTTTCATAAATAATTTACCTACAGATCTTTTAGAATGTTTATTTTGCCTTTCTTTCAAATGCAAATCTTTGCTATTAGTTTCAAATGTTCTTGAAAATTTCAATCATTAGAAAATACCGGTTAATAGGATTAAATGAAATATCGCGTTTCGTCTGGAATATGTTTTGAAATGCCAAACATTCGGCTTTTGGCATATCTTTCGTTAAATCTTCAGAGGTTGGTTTTAAAAAAGTGTAGAATGACATGTAAATAACTGAAACATGAGGCTATCTAAGTTGAATAAATTATGAATGTTTGTTTATGATTCGAAGAAAGGATTCGCCTCTTTCATTAAAGTGTGATTTCTTTCGCGTAACTTTAATTTCAACTACACATCGATGTGCAAGTGTTTATACTCTAATTATAGGTACAAAAAGTTTTACACTTACCTCATTTGCACATGTAATATTTATCCTTCTAAACATGGGGACGAAGATAATCGCCACCACTCCACAGATAATGAAGTATGAAAGGATAATAACGTAGTACTGTGCTCCATACGTGTAAATCTCGGATGGTACTCCTAGAAGAGTGATAGCTGAGAGATACGAGACGAGCAGAGATATAGCCACTGGAATGATTCGCATCTTACGATCTGCAAGAAGGTATTCTTTGGTTGTCTTTTGTTTTCCTCCCGGGCCACAACCGTACCAAATCCCGATAGCTGCAGAAATAAGAAGCATGACACTGAAGACGACGTAGTCGACGATGCTGAATTTCTCAGCCATGTTGTAAATACGTCTAAATCAACCGGCCTTAGTTCGTCGTGGGTGAAGTTCAAGAGCACAGAAGATCAAGAATTGCTCTTTGGCATCAACAAACCAGGTTATCTGATAGTCAACGCTTGTTAATCAATCATCCATGAATTTTAAATTATCATAATCTGAATAAACATTCGCTTTGAAATGCTTGAATCATGGGCACTCTTCTAAGTACATCCAAGGTCATGCAAGTGAAATGTATAGGTCGGCACATCTTCGGTTTCTTCCTCAATAAGCAACAGAATACTACAATAACGTAACCAGGTTAAGAAAACAGATTAGTAGTTCAATTTTGATTTATTTTAATTTGCATTGCGTGACCTTGAATAACATTTTGCATTGCGTGACCTTGAATAAAATTTGTTTGCAAAAAAACACTTAACAGCGTGAAACACGAAAATAATCCTGCAAAAAGAAAACAGAAAAATTAAGAAAATGGCGCCGGAAAAATGTAGTGAAATTGAACAAAAGAAATCATAAATTATTTGAAAAAGTTGAAGAATCTCAGTTAGTTTTTCATTGTTTCCGTTGTTACGGAAAAAGATAAGACTAAAAGTAGTTCAGGAAGTATAGGGTTTCTTTTTCATTAAGAGAACAATGTTTCTTAAAATACAACACAAGGAGCTGAAGGTTACAAATATATTATGTATATTTTTGGCGGGAATTCTTTCAAGAAAGCACGGTATCCCAGCAACCAGCGGTGAAGCCCCAACTTGGGGGGCAAAAAGATATCTTTTTCTGAGAATTGAAACAAAGAATTTTTGATGTATTTTATGTAATATTGCTTTGAAAACCATCTAGAAACACTTGGTACACTCAACCTACAGCTATATTTTTTAGTTTATGTGCCATGGATTTGGACTATTAACAAGTTCACGCCCTTTAACAATCTTTAGGTTAGGTGTTAAGCCATTTATTTAGTCATTTTGGAGACTTTTTTTTTTAATTTTAAGGAAAAATGAATGACAAACACAGACAATTGAAGCAGCAACATAACGAGTGAGTATTTATTAGCACACTTTTTGTGTTAAACTATATATAGGATTTGAACACACCGTAAAGCATTATACAAGACTGAAATTCCAAAGATGCGTAGGCGCCATGTTGGTGTAAGATAATCATAAGGTCCTCCAACATGGCGACCGTACCTTCAGGTTAATGGAAAAGATTTAATAAAAAAGTTAAAGTCAATTTTAATAGTTTGCATTAAAAAATGAAACACACGCAAAACCCCTTATATTAAATATATCAAAAAGATTCGATGCGCATGCGCACCGTAAACACCGTGCAGTCACCATGACGACGCACGTGATCAACCGCAGCAACAAATAGAGTTTTATCGTAAAAAAATAACAAAAACGAAGAAGCAGAAAAAATGCAAAAAAGTGTAAAACTTCTGTCATTTTCTGCCACTGGTCACGTGACCTTTGATGAAAATTTCCAAAACTTTAAAATTCCAAACTAACTTCGCGAAAAATATATACATGTTTCCATGACCACGAAATGTCGCCACAGGGAGCCCATGCAGAAAAAATCAGCGATCAACGTGTGGGTTACACCCACAAGTAGTCCTACAAGCTATAGTGGATTTCCCGTTGCTATGAGACGGTAACCAAGGGATACTGAAAAAGCAGTACCGCTTACGTTAAAAATGGGTTTCTTCGAATTCTGGATTCTTGCTGCTCCAGTTGATATCAATCTCCTAGCAACAGAATAACAACGAATAGTGAGAACTGGTGATGAAGGGAGGGGAGGGAGGGGTAGTCTGGGTTGAAATACTGACGTAGAAATGACGTCACTGCAAAACTAAGGCCAGGTGTAATGAAGATTGACTCATAGAAGTTCATGTGAAATATATCTAGATCAGTTTTCAATTACCAGACTACTAACTAAGAATGACATCTCAGTTTTGCAAATATTTTCGATTTTGCTTGGCCATTTTTTTTACTTCGGATCAGCTAGGGATATTGTTAATGAAGATTTAGGGTTCAAGGGATGTAAGGGGAGGTCGGTACCAACTGCGGTGATCTTCGGGGGGTACTAACCGAAGGTGCAGGGGAGATATCTTTTACTTCCTCTTCTTCAATGTCCCATTCAAAGTCGTGTCCAGGCAACCAGGATAGCAACCAAGCCTTGGTTGGAAACAACAGCTTAGGGTCCAGACTCTTGGCATAAGCGCGGTCGGCCTTTGTTTCTTTAGAAAATCAAGTTATATAAAATATTAAATTAGTTTCTATCAGAAGGAAAGCTTTTAATTATTTGTATATGTGACGTCATGTTGTCATGGTGACCTACCTGTAATGAAACTGACGATCACTCCAACCATGAAGGACACAAAGACAGAGAGACCAGAGAACCAAAGATATGAGATGCTGTAGAAGTCAGCTATGCCGTCACTGCCGTGTGGAAAAAGAAAAAAGTAGAAACGCATTTTGGGCCTGTTATGGCGGACATATTTCCAAGATGGCTTCTATATATTTCGTAACCTAAAACAGCCCCACGATGACCCTGCTAATACCGATGATCCTGCTAGTACCCCTCTGCATAAACGCTAGTGACTTATTAAAGTTTGGCCGTGCCCTGACGTAGAAAGCCCAGGGGTTTATTTAAGATCTGACAAAAATTGAGGCTAATAATTAAGTCATGTAACCTGTGTGGTTTCCAGTTATTCTCGATGATTCCTGTGCTGTTAGAGTGTGTAGCGTTGAACCAGGGACACTGCTCTATGGATCGTCTACCAGGGTACTTATTGGGAGGGTAAAACTGAGCCCCGATGAACACCCACGTTGTCATGGCAGCACCAATGAAGATCCCTGCGTAGGCACCCTAAAATAGGGCAAGAGTTCTTTAAAGTACTGTGTGGTCATATGAGAGCGACCTAGTGATGGTCGATCTTATGAGGTTTCAGTGGTCGGTTTTTGCAGTGCACAGAAAATTGTAAGATTCAATTAAATTCGAGGATGGTCGATTTAATGAGGTTTCAGTGGTCGGTTTTGACTGCTGCACAATTTCAAAATTCGATTGAATTTGAGGATAATCGATTTAATTGATGAGGTTTCAGTGGTCGGTTTTATAAGTGCACATGAATTCAATTCAATTCAAAGGCGGTTGGTCAATTTATGAGGCTTTGCTGGTCGATTTTGACAGTGTATAAATGTTTAGGAATTCTCACCTTATAATTCGCTCGTCTTATGAACATTCCAAGGAAGAAAGTTCCCAACAGAGGTCCACCACAAATGCCGAATATGCTATAAGCAAGCTGCGAATACAATACAAGAACACAAGAAATATATGATACGATATGATATAGAATTATATGATCTTTTGGATAAAGTATTCATGAGTTACTAAATTATAGTAGGAACGCAGACTCTCGGCTCTCTAGCTCTTATTGCGGTCCGCAATCGCTATTTTGGTGTATCCTCTTCGAGGTAGTTTTCTAGTGGTCCGCACCTCATGGCAATGGATGCTGACCAGAATCGCAGGTTGGAATTATTTACCTGAAGAACCATGGTACCCACAAACTGAACAAGAAACGCACCACCAATGACAACTATTCCAAATCCAAGAGCTAAAACGACATAAAACAAAGAGTCAAGAACTGGACATAAATCAGTGTAAATGGGATTTCAATCCAAAGGTTTAATGATATTTTTTGAAGCAAGAATTAACAGGAACCCCACACATTGGCTTCTCTACCTCCTCCCCTTTTTTAGGGAGAGACCAAATAAATCGCTCGGCATCTGTCATATCTTCGCTTAAATTCTCCACCTCCTCCATTTTTTTAGGGAGAATAAATCTCTCCGCCTGGTCGGCATCTGCCTTCTCCCCTTTCTTGGGGAGAGAGACCGAATAAATCTCTTCCTCAGGTCGGCATCCGTTTTACCTCCGTTTCTCAGTCCACCTCCCCTTCTTTTTGGGAGAAAAACTTCAACGACTACTTATCACTTACCAATGACTTTACACATTTTAGCCTGATCAGCATCGGAGACGTCACGCATCTTTTTCTTAATGACGTCTTCTAATATAACCAGGGCCATGGCGTTGAGAGCAGACGATGCAGTGCTGTAGACAGATAAATATAATCAGACACCTTCAACCACAGGGAGCCCAATTTAGATAAAAGTAAAAGGTGAAAATAAAATCGGGAAAAAATCCAGTTTAATAATTACAAAAAAAATTAAAAGTAAAGTTAATATCCTCTATAATACGAACGAGCAAAAAAATCCCTAAAAAATGCACTAGAACATTGTTTTTCTAGCGCGCTTATTTGTTTTCCTATATAAATTCCCCTATGGTTACTGTACTGGTTGAAGGATGTAGAAATATATCTTTTACTTTGATCTTAATTGGGCTCCCTGTGCTTCGACTCCATTTTTAAGCTAATATCTCTTCAACCGTCTAACAATCAATATATTTATTTGGATTTGATTGCGCCATGGGTGAAGAAAATAGAGACCAAGCCGGGGACAATGGCAGCAAAAAGAGAGACTAACCTTAGTGCGCCTGCGTAGAGACAAGCGGTGAACATTCCAGGCAGCCCTTTCAAGTGTCCAAGTTTGTTGATGACGAAATATGGAAGAACCTGAAACGACATTTTTCAAACGTCGCTAAATTTAATTTTTACGTTATGTTAGCCCGAGTGAACGCTGAATGTAGTTATATTTATTATCCAGGTCTACATATCCGGTGGTAGCCCGAGTAAAATTATTTGTGATTTACCAGCACCGTTATGCATTTTCAAGTTATTCACACTAAATCAATTTCAAGTTACATTAGCCCGAGTAAACGCTAGATGAAGTTATTCCTATTATCCAGCTTGTAAAAACCTGGTATAACATTTACTATTTACTTCTTCAAGAACACAAGCTTTACTGCAATTTTGATATACGAAGATAAAGCAAGAATAGCAGAAGATGGTGCATCAAACCTGGTCGTTACTTGTGATTTTTTCATCCTTTCTAAGATCACAGCCCGAGTAAACAGCAAAGATGACCAGACCGTCAAGACAGCATAACGTGACGATGATAATCAAACCAGGAATGTTAAACCAAACTACCCTGAAAAATATGACATGATTGATTGAGCATCTACGTCCCTTATGATGCTGATTAAGGCTGTTTTATGAAGTATAAGTCACACGAGCGATCGATTATCACAGGTCGTTCATCGACCGTATGTAGGGTCGAGTTTCACGTTAATTGTCGTTTGTTACTAGGGGTCGCATTACGATTGAATTTGGACGTTTGATACTGGTGCTAGCATTTTAATATGTTCTCGCCAGCTCCGTTACCCTTGTCTGGACGTGTTACAAGCGAAATTGTGGTTGGTTTTACAGGTGGTCGCTACTATAGTTTAAGTTGTTCAGTTGAGGAGGCATTTGCGGGTACTCACCTTCTTGCTGCTTTAGTGGTCGGTACAGACAAGAACCTCTGTACAGCGGTCTGACTGACCGTCCAGACGGGCATTGCAGTGAATGCTCCTCCGATGGTCAAAGTCCAGAACGTGTTGCGAACCTTGGGGTCTGGGTTGAAACTGTAGGAGGAAAACATGTATTTTAAAACTATGGAACGATATGACAACTGTCTGTCTGTTCACTTTAGGATCTGGGTCGAAACTGAGGGAAAGAGATTTCTTTCAGTTGTAGCTTGGGCTAGTTATTTATTTGCAGAATTAATAAATTAATAATCAAATCGTCCTTATTTGATAGGGGAATACGCAGAAGAAGAGCATAGAAAAACTGGAAGTTTTTTTGCCATAATATTATATAAACATTGGAAGCATGAGTGGCGTGGTGCGTGGCGGTGAGAGCGTTCACACCCTGGTTCGACTTCCGCCGGGCTCCGTGTCGTGTGTGACAAGAGTTGCAATTGCTTGGTAGTTCTCTCTGTTCCTCGACGGTTTTCCTCCCTCCTCAAAAATTAACCTCTAAATTCCAGTTGGAATTTCAATGGACGAAGAGCCATTCTGTACAAATGCAACTGCTAAATCCTATTTATTTTTCATTTTTACTTAAATAATCCAGCATGCAATTTCGCGCGTCCTGGTTGGTCGCCAGCTTTCAAGTGGAAACATTAGGTCTCCCAGTCCCTCTGTTAGGAATTTGACCGCGAAGGGTCTGGGTAACAAGACTAGGTATCTCTTTCGCTTTACTTACTCAAAGAACTTCATGCGACCAAACTCCTTGTTGATTCTCCAGACTTCTCCGATTCCTCCGACCTCGATACTACCGACAATAACCACGGCAATCAAGCCCGCTACCATGACAACGGACTGGAACACGTCTGTCCAGATAACAGCCTTTAACCCACCCTAATGACACATTAAATGATATTACTGTTGAACCTCAATCCATCGACCGACCTCTAATCCGAGGACCAATCTCTATTCATTGGACAACCTCAATCCATCGGCCGACATCTATTCAGCAGCCAACCTGGTTTTAGCGGCCACTTCACAATCCAAATGTATGCCCATCAGTTTGTCCTAGCCTATGGTGATCGATGATAGTGTGGTGACATAGTGTGATGGTGATTGTTATGATGAAGGTGGTAATGGATGGCAACCCAAGTGATGTAGTATACTAACCAGACTGGTATAGAAGGTACAGACAACCCCTGTGGTCAAGATGGACACCGGCAGAGGAACACCAGCCACTAAAAAGAGGGGGGAGGAAACGTTTAAAGAAATGAAACAAGCCTCGCGCCTCAGCCACCATGGAGTCAACGTACGCCAACAGTTCAGGCCCTTGTTGCATTAAAGCTGTAAGTATTTTTTTTAGTAAAATGGTTTATTTTTTTGGGAACCAGACTTACGACTACATGCTCTTGTCTTAAGAGAACGTCATGCAACAAGGCCCTGGTTCTTATTCAGCGATACACACCGCTGGTCTTTATGACCACAGACTCATTTATACACAGGTTTATTCTTGTTCATATAAACAGGGATTCCAAAACACTGACATCCTTTGCAGTTGACCACATTGATATTGTTCTAGCTGAGTCTTTACAGTTGACCATTGACTAAACCTGTACAAATGAGACTGCAGTAAAAGATTACAGCGGTATTCACCAAAGAGAAAAGAGACTCAACTTACCAGCTTCCAGTGCAAGTGACGGTGCATACAGAACCACGAATAAATACAAAGTCTGTTCAAAGAAAAATACAATGATATCCATGAGTTGTATAGTTACTAGGCCCAGCTCTCCCGAGTCAAGGTATTCCACAGGTATCCCGTTACTTACATATTCAAGAATAAAGAAGACACATCCAACCATCCTTACACCAACAGAGAAGCGACGCTCAAGGTACTGTGAATAATAATAAATCACGTGTTAAGGCATCAGAAAATCAGAGTACTGGATTGCGGTGCGAGGGGAGTCACGTGATACGATCACGTACAAGCGGAGGTCAAAAGCTTTAGCTACGATTGTAGAATGAAAATATATTTTTAGTTTCTTTATTTCATTTTTTTCTTTTTCTTCGCCGTCTTCCTTTCTATTCCACCCCTAAATCTTGCTTTATTTCGTCTTTCTTCATCAATGACCCCTGTCTACTCGTAGAATTCTTGTATATCATGATGCTTCCACAGACCATGGTCAATGAGCAAGCGTATGTTATGTTTGATTTCCTCGAATGAGTTCAGTTTGAAAAGCTTTTGACCTTGAGCTTGGTCTCACGGTCGTTCAAGCAGCTTGGTCATTTCCATTAATCACATCAGTACTTATTTATGCCTTGTCTTCTTACAGCGCGACTACATTAATCAAGGTCACCCAAACAAATCTTGATCAAATTCAGAAATCCCGTTTTTGACGCTGAATAACAGGATGCTGACGAATTCTGGAGTCTCGACTGTTTCTTTTTTACTTCTAATCACACACACATGTAGAAAGTAAAAAATATGCTTTTAAAAGAGAAAAATGTGAAAATTTGTGCAGATTCTATTGTTTTTAAATATTTAAAAATACTCAATCGTGATTGGCTAGTGAATTCGTGTAAACAAATTATTTGGGTGACCTTGGCATAATCGCATTCAGTGTTGTAAGTGATTAGGAAGTGGCGTATAACGTATATCGGTGATCTTTGGTCAAACTGAATGGTTGATCAGCCGTGAGAGACCGCTGTTCATACAGGCACCTCAACATTGCCGCCACCCTCATTTATTCAAATCAAACAAAGTTATTTTCATATCAATCAAACTAAATTCTAATGAAGCTAAATTACTTCATTCAAAACTATGAAAAAACAACTTCAGTAATCTTTTTCTCTAGCATTGCTGGTTTGCATAGCCACCATATATGTTCTTAGCCTGTCCCCTCGCGGCTTATGTACGGAAAAAATTCTCACAGGGTGTTCACTCTGCAGCCAACTAGAGCCAGTAAATATCAAGAACAGATGTTAGTGTGGTGCCTTGTGGTGCCTGGTGATGTCTTCCCGAAACAAGAAATCAAAGTTTGTCTTCAAAAGTCACGCTCGGCCAGATCAGCCACAGGTAGCCGCCATCTTGTTTTACTCTTTGATGACGTCATAACCTTCCCCCTGTGATCGTGACATGACAGTCGGCGCGGTACGTTTTCAAGTAAAAGAGTGAAATTTTATGGGATTATCAATTAGCTATTACTATCATTAGGATATTATTTTATTATCTTTTCCGTGATCCCGTCAGAAGGTTGTCATCAGGTTTCAAGTTTGTAATATTTTATTATATAAATTATATAAGGAACGTTAGATATTTTGGCAAGTTTTCTGCTCGCGTTTTCTAAAACGTGATGCCGTGTGTTCATGTAACTCACGCTTCATCGTCAACCATGACGCAATATCGAGAATCAACAGAGGGATGTTGCAATTAAGTCTACAAGCATCAGTTAAACATGACGTGACTTAGAAATCAACTTATATCTCTGCCTAAGATGGCTTAGGTATTGATTGAACTTCAGGCCAAAACGCTTCTAAGCTGAGTGAATTCATAAATCCTTTCTAAAAAAAAAAAAAAACCCAAGTTCTAATCATTATTCCCTTCAAAGACATAACCAGTGTTGACCCTTTTTCACGAAAATTTCAAAGGCTAAATAAACATTGACTATTTTCCTAGAAACAGGCCTGTTTAAAAATAGACGCCACAAGATATGGAAGTGTTACCAACATCTGCGCCTCAAAAAGTCTGAGCTCTAAAAGTAGTTTTGATAACCTTACGATTCTTATCTTAAAACGGGCGGATTGTTCAAGTGCTCTGCGACGGAGACAACCCGACATTATGAGCCACGAAAAAAGCTGTCAAGACTATGTAAATAGTTTGACGAGATCTTTTCTGAAAGTTCTTTGAACTGGTCGGATATACGATTGGGCCTGACCATTTTGGCGCCGTTCGCTAAGATACTTTTCAAAAGATAAACTGTGAGCTACTACAACTGAGTTCTAGTGTTGCAATGCGGCAACGCGCTAAGAAAAACACTGGATTTACTGACCTCATTTGCACATGTGATGTTAATCCTTCTAAACATGGGGACAAAAATAACAGCAACAACTCCACAGATTATAAAGTAGGAGACAACCAGAACGTAGTACTGTGCTCCATACGTGTAAATCTCGGATGGTACTCCAAGAAGAGTGATAGCTGAGAGATACGAGACGAGCAGAGAGATAGCCACTGGAATGATTCGCATCTTACGATCTGCAAGAAGGTATTCTTTGGTTGTCTTTTGTTTTCCTCCCGGGCCACAACCGTACCAAATCCCGATAGCTGCAGAAATAAGAAGCATGATACTGAAGACGACGTAGTCGACGATGCTGAATCTCTGATCCGCCATCGTTGTGCGAAGCTCCAGCGAGAGTAACCCCTCTTCGTGAATTTGGACAAGCTATCCGTCTGAAGAGTACGAAGCTACTTCACTATTTACAGAATTTAGCTTCATTGCCTCCAGACAGTTCAGAATGACAGGCACGTCAATACGTCATCACAAGGTCAACAAGAAGGACTCTTTGATTCGTCAAGCGTAGACCTCATCACTCATCACGAGACCTTGCTCTTTTAGTACTAATTTATTAATTGTTAGTTAATGTAGTATCACGACACTGACATGCACATCACGTACAGATTCAGAGAGCACAGTATTACACGTATGGGGGTCGCAAAAAATGTAGGGTACTGCCAACAAAGCCGAATTTTTGACAGACAGACAGACAGACAGAAAACTTTGTTTACACGGTAAAAACATCAGCTACATTATATACTATGAAATAAAAATTACAATTGGTTTACATGTTTGCCTGTAATATTGAGCATAATGCGCGATTTGCGTGAACGTGAAGGAAGCTAATTCTTTGATATTTGGTTCAGGATTTCTGGATTGGTTATTTGATATGCTCCCTTGTTTTCAACAATGCGTTCAATATGCTTGAAGTTTACGATTTAATTATTCGGTAACGTAGGAGAACAAATTCATCACGTATATATTGCATGAAAGTCGGTGAAAATACACGTACAAGGAAAATACGCCCTATCTATGCATCTATAAATTTTAAATTATTCAAATATTGAAAAAAAAAAATTTACTTTCAGATGGGTAGCCTGTGGTTTCTATCACGCAAAGCATGCTGGGTAAGCAGGAAACTGGTACCAAACGGTCAGTTCACTTTCCAAGATGGCGGACGAAGGACAACAAACTGAAGGTTGGTCAAGAATATTGACAAAAATTTGTATTTATCGCGCTTTTTTTACATAAAATAACATGTAATATAATGCTCTTTCTTAATAATTCTTTGTTTTTTTAAAGAGAAAAGCAAGAAGAGTAAATGGAGGCGTGATAAACGTGAGTTTTTGAAGCCACGTGTGTGGATGGTTACAAGGCTTTGAATGTAACTTAACTTTCACAAAAGTTCAACTTTTTAAGATCAGGGACCGCGGAGGGTTTGGTAGCGCTATAACACTACCAGTTTTTCCCTTTCCCCATACTAGTCTCTTATATTTGCCAATCTTAGCCCCACCACTTTACCCATACTAGTCTTTTGCTCCGTGGTCCATGAAGACAGGAATTTTGTGTTTAAAGTTGAGTTCTTGATCGGTGGTCTACTTTAGTACATGCTTGCTGCCCTCAAAATGATGTTGGTAACAGAGATTGGCTTCATTGGTTTGCAATCATTTCCAAGGGAGTAAGATAACAAAAGCCATAGTCACCATGTTGGAAGATATAACAAAATAATTATTCAATGAAAATTCTTTCGTCAAATTCTTCCAACATGGCAGCTATGACATCATGTGCAAACAAAGAATTGTTGATTCCTGATTTCAAGAGTTTCATGGAAGCTCAAAGTCAAACTACAGTAGCTGAAATGATGGTGATAATATCAGTTATTTTAACACTGTTTCATAAAAATGTATATATTACCATTTGTTTTACTGTTTTAACAGCCTGGGATCATGAAGGAATTGATCACTGGAAGATTGACAAGTTTAACCAAGAGCATAATCCACATGGTCTTGTAGAAGAGAGTTCTTTTGCTACTCTCTTTCCAAAATATAGAGAAAAATATCTTAAAGAAGTGTGGCCGGCAGTTGAAAAACTCTTAAAGGAGAATGTAAGTTTATGTCAAAAATCACTTGGTATTATGCGACTCATGGTACTGAAAGAAAAAGGAGAAGAAGTTCATATGATATGTCACTGGACATAATTATGCCAATACTATGGAATGAAAGGCATTTTTCATAATAAATATTTGAATGACGTTATTTTAATTTAGGTGTGATGACAGTAGATTTAGCACTTTTTAGCACTGTAGGGTCACTATCAGTGGTGTAGCAAGAACCAGGATCTGGAGGACACCTAGAATAAAAACTAAATTACGGCAAAAATTTGGGGGACACGTGGCTGCCCCCTCCCTATGCCAGTGGCATTGACATCATACATCAATGAAAAAAAAAGCTCAATCCAGAAATTTTAGGGGGGGGGGGGGCATATGCCCGTGGCCAATATCACTCATGGACCAGGAAACTAGGTCATCAGTGATAAGCTGTTATCTGTTAACTCTCTATTATATACATGTAAAGTCACTTGATTTGTACATACAAACACACTACCACTACATTCAGTATTTACAAAAACACAGCACTCAACCAGGGCTGTGGCCACCAGTACAGTTGGTCTGGTTTTAACTGGACCACTTTTTTATGGTCAGAAGTCAGAACCATTTTTTCCCTTGTATAAATATTTATTACCTGAGAAAACAGGACCACTTTTTTAAGGCCGGATAACTTTGTCCAAATGGTGGCTACAGCCCTGTCAACTCAGTTGTTGATTTTGATAGAGAAAGGAAAACAGGGGATACTAGAGTAAATTTTGATTTAACCCTCATGGTATGGGATCAAGAAACAACACATCAGACAAACAGTATGAGGCTTGAACCAGATACCTGACCCTCTCAGACACATCAGACAAACAGTATGGGGCTTGAACCAGATACCTGACCCTCTCAGACACATCAGACAAACAGTATGGGGCTTGAACCAGATACCTGACCCTCTCAGACACATCAGACAAACAGTATGGGGCTTGAACCAGTAACCGAACCCTCTCAGACACATCAGACAAACAGTATGAGGCTTGAACCAGATACCTTACCCTCTCAAACACATGGTGAAGGTTGATGTTGTACTGTAACTTTTCCCTCTTTTCATTGACTTGTTTATTTGACTTTATTTCAGAATCTCCAGTGTCAGCTGGATTTGATAGAAGGTAGCATGACGGTGTCCACAACAAGAAAAACATACGATCCATACGTTATTATTAAAGCGAGGGATATGATTAAATTAATGGCTCGCAGTGTACCTTTAGAGCAGGTGAGTTTCTTACTATAGCTGTTCAAAGAATAAAGGAAAATGTTACTAGAGCTTGAAGGCATAGAGGATGATGATGATGATGATATGATGATAATGATGATACTTGAGTTTAGAGGCATAGAGGATGATATGATGATGATGATACTAGAGCTTGGAGGCATAGAGGATGATGATGATATGATGATGATGATGATACTTGAGCTTAGAGGCATAGAGGATGATGATGATATGATGATGATGATACTTGAGCTTAGAGGCATAGAAGATGTTGATGTGCATTTACTTAGATAAGTATTTGATTCTTGTAGGCCCAGAGAGTACTGGAAGATAATATGGCATGTGATATTATTAAGATAGCTTCCTTGGTGCGAAATAAAGAAAGATTTGTTAAAAGACGGCAGAGGCTCATAGGACCTGATGGTGCAACATTAAAGGTACATACTCATTCTGAAAGTTCTATCTTAATAGTCCCTTTCACAGTTCCCTGCACCATCTTGAAAGGTAGCAGTGCCTTTGCATCGAAGCAAGATGAACGGTGAACTTGCAATGGTAGAGACATGTGAATAATTGTCCAAGATGTTAAAAAAGGTCTCTATCAATGCAAGCTCACTGTTCGTCTAGCTTTGATGGGAAGGTATGGCTACCTTTCAAGATGGTGCAGGGAACTGTGAAGGGGACTATTCTTGAGTATCTAGTATGTAGTAATGATTGTGATGGGCCAAAACTTTACAATTTATGTAACAAATTTATTTATTTTATTCAGGCCCTAGAGCTTTTAACACAGTGTTATATCATGGTGCAAGGCAACACAGTTTCTGCTTTAGGGCCATACAAAGGACTGAAACAGGTGACAAATAATTTTACACTTACTTACCTGTGATAAAAAATGAAAATAATATATTATTATTATTCATGATTATTCATTATTATTACTATTTTCTAGGCACGTAAAGTGATAGAAGACACCATGAAAAATGTCCACCCAATATACAATATTAAGGTGATTTGATTGATGATAATAGTTAATGAATGATAAAAGTGATGATGTTGATGACTTATGATGATAATGGTGATGCCGATGATGATGGTGCCAATGATGATGATGATGATTATTATGGGTGCATGTGGTTATGATGGTAGTGGTGGAAATGATGCTGTGGTTGCTGCTGGTGATGATGATGATGATTTGTGATGGGTGGTGGTGGTAATTATCCTGCTGGGGTTGATGATGATGATGATGATTTGTGATGATTGATGATGACAATGAGTGGTTATGGTGATAACAAATGTTACGATGGTGGGTGAAGATGATGAATGATGACTGATGAAGATGTTGATGATGAGTGGGGATGATGGTTGTGGTGATGAAGAGGTGATATGTTCCAGTATGTGGTGATAATTAAAAATGACAATGGTAGATGATAATATTGTTGATTAATAATAATAATAATGGTTCAATGTTGTGGGGTTATCAATTTTCTACCTCTTTCAGACTCTAATGATCAAGAGAGAGCTATCGAAAGATCCTAATTTAAAGAATGAATCATGGGACAGATTCCTTCCAAAGTTCAAATCCAAATCAGTCAAGAAAAAGAAAAAACCGACCAAGAAAAAATCCTACACACCCTTCCCCCCACAGCAGACAGAAAGCAAGGTACGTCATCACACTCCAGGCACAGGGTTCCCATGAACTGAAGTCCTACACACATACACCCCCCCCCACACACACACACAGCAGACAGAAAGCAAGGTATGACACCACACTCCAGGCACAGGGTTCCCATAAACTGAAGTTTGCACATTTGTTTTGCCAAAGATATCCATATATATTTTTGTTGATTTTAGATTGATAAACAACTAGCTAGTGGAGAGTATTTCCTTAAGGACAAAGAAAGAAAGTTGAAAGCACAAGAAGAAAGAAAGGTATAATATTATATTTGTAGAATAATATAATTATAATTAATTTTTATACATTTTACTCTCTATGTTGTCCTCTGATTGGCCAAAAAAAATATTCATCAGTTCCAGATACCGTATCAACTTGACATGATAAATGTATTATCTGTAAGTTTTTCTCCAAGTTATTTCAAGGTCATGACAGAAATTGAAACTTTACTCTTGTGGAGCTAAATCTTTATTCTTAGTTTACGAAATGTATAATAATTAATTAACAATGTGATAATAATAATAATAATAATAATAAAAATAATAATTGGGCTGCATACAGTAGGATAATAAGTAGTAGCTTTTTGCTAATTATCATTCAAATACTTGTAGTCCAAACAGGCTGAAGCAAATGTTAAGAGAAAAGCAGCGCGTGAACAAGCATTTGTTCCACCAGTTGAAGAAACAAAAACAGCATCAAAATCTAAAAAAAGTAAGTAAAAAAATAACCAATATTTTTATACCAAATTACAATACTTTTATTCTTATAATCTTTTAATTCTCTTTTGAATTTTCAGATGAGAGCGAAAAAATAGATATTGAAGCGTTTAAAAAGAAAATCAAAAGCTCACAGGTAAAGTCTGTAGTTTAATCTGTTTTCATGGCAACAAAGAGTATTTTACTGGTTGGATAATACCTGGATGGTTATCTTATCCAAATATACTAATTAACAATTATTCACTTCAAGGCAAAGTGAATATCAGTGAATATTTACCTAGATGTAGTCAGTGTACACATTCACCATATTCACTGAGCCTGAGGTGAATAATTGTTTTAGTATAATTTTAGACTTGAATATCAGAGATTAGATGAAACTCAGGAGAAAAAAGCCTTCTCTCGAGCAGTGAATATCATCTAATAATAACTGCGCTCGCAAGCTCATTCCCTTGAGCATTATTTCTTCCTTTCTCATTAGCTCTATCTAGTAAGAGTATTCATACCACCTGTCATTCTTATCTGACAGAAACGCAAAGCTACCACTTCAACTACGACAGATAAAGCAACCAAGAAACGAAAAGAAAAAAGATAACAAGAAAAGAAAGAAGGAAAGAAACAATTTCAGAAATAATGATAATTTTGAATAAAAAGATTTCAAAACTGACCTAATGAAATGTTAAACTGAATTTTCGGTTGTCTCTTCAACCTTCATCAGAATATTGTTGTTTCCATACAAATCTTTCTAATTTCAAACAGCTGTAGATTTTTATCATTTCATGTAACTAAACTGATTTTTTTGCAGATTATTAATTTTGATATATTCTTTACGATGAAAGCAATGGTGTTTTCAATAACTGATCAACTAAAGTATATCCATGGCCACGCCTTTTTTCATATGGTGTATTTCACTAGTATGTATTTGAAGGTGGCGATTGAGAGATCCTTTCTCTTTCAATGCCTTATCACAGTAGGCGCATTCATATGGCTTTTCACCGGTATGTGTTGGAAGGTGGATAGTGAGATGACCTTTCTGGTTAAATGCCTTGTCACAATCTGAACATTCATATGGCTTTTCCCTAGTATGTGTTCATAGATGGCAAACTAAACTGTTCTTTCGATTAAATTCCTTATTACTACAAACATTTAAGTGGCTTTTTTTTCAGTATGTGTTCGTACATGAACATTTGTATTCCTTTTGTGCTGAGGGGGTACATTTTGTACAAGCTCCTTTCTTCTTTTCATCTTCATAATTATGGTACTGAAAGACTCTCCATCTCAAAGTCTTCACCAGCTTCATCAAGGTTATCTTCATGATCAGTATTATTCAATGCGTTCTGCTATACTAATCAACATCAATCGTATCTTCATCGCTTGATTCTTCTATTGTTTCATTGTCATCAAGTATATCATCACCGTTTAATTCTTTTATTATTTCATTGGCATCAAATGTATCTTCATCGTTTAATTCTTTTATTATTTCATTGGCATCAAATGTATCTTCACCGTTTAATTCTTTTATTATTTCATTGGCATCAAATGTATCTTCATCGCTTGATTCTTCTATTGTTTCATTGTCATCAAATGTATCGTCATCGCTTGATTCTTCTGTTTCATTGTCATCAAATGTATCATCATCACTTGATTCTTCTATTGTTTCATTGTCATCAAATGTATCATCATCTCTTGATTCTTCTGTTTCATTGTCATCAATCGTACCATCATCCCTTACTCCTTTTATTTTATTGTCATCAATCGTAGCATCATCATCCTTTACTTCTTCTTTTACATTGCTTTTGCTCTCTCTATTTTCCATTTTTCTTTCATTGTCAACATACATTGAGGTACAATGATTGACACAGCCGTAGTCTTCAGTCTGTGTAGCCACACTGCACAGTTCCTTTGGTACATCTGTCGGCACATCACTGGTCTGTACTCTGAGTATGGTGTTCTAGATTAACAAGAAGTAAAAAAATTCGAACCATTCCTGTTCTACAACCAAGCCTGAATTCTGAACTGGAGGGTTCACTTTCCAATAGGGTGGACCTGTGCGCTTACAACTTGAGTAAGTGTATATTCAGTAAAATATTTTTTCTCGATTTTGTGTCTCTTGGGCTCATTTTCAATTTAACTTTTTTTTCCAGAAAAATAGAGGTCCAGACCTTAACAACCACACCCCTCATGCATTGTAGGCTTGGAATAGAGCAGTATTACTGTACAGAACTTGGCAATCAGGAAAAAGCAGAACAGAGTAGAGGTGAGGGCAGGGAATGGTAGGGCAGGGAAGGGTAGATCAGGACAGGGCAGGGTAGGTTGCATTGGGTAGGATGGAGTTGGGCAGGACATGGTAGGGCAGGGAAGGGTAGATCAGGACAGGGCAAGGTGGGTTGCATTGGGTAGGAGGGGGTAGGGCAGGACATGACATGGCCAGGCAGGGCAATGGAGTTTTAAAAATTGAGTAGGAATAAACTTACATGAGAGCAAGATGAATTTGTATTCCATCTGTGTTCTCCAGTTTTGTTGTTGTAGAAAAACATAATATCTCCTGCTTTATATGCATATCCAAACCAATCTGACTCTGTTTCATCTGAGTCCATTTCCTCTCTCTTTATGTGGTCACCTGATGCCATTTGCATACTAAAATGAATATGAAATCATTTTTAACAAGCAGTGATTTTAAAGGCAATGGGGTTTTAATAGGGGGATGGGGGACACTGATCCCTACACATGAAAGATAACTTCATCCTTCTTGGATACAACTGTGTCAATATTTCAAAAACAATCAACCAGTTCACTAGTACTACTGGTATAAATTATGTCCTCAGAAAACATGCCCTCCCCCTAATTCTCCCACTCCAAAAATGTCTGACTGCAGAGAAAAGAAAGCAGATACCAGCAGGAAGATCGGGCTATCATTTTATCTTGGGCTCCCTGTGGATAAAACGAAATTGCTTCCTTCTCAGCATAGCTTTGTCGAGATATTGACTTATTTGAATTGTGAAGGCGCAAACCAACCCCAAAAACCTAAAATAATACCAAACTAACTGATAAAACTGGGCTTTTATACTGTATTTTGAATTATCCTTGTATATCTAGAGCGGTTTTCGTATGAGTAGGAAACATGCGGTACTGACTTGCAGCACATACGACACTCGAAATATATCCACTATATATCCATTATATATCTTATATATCCACAAATATCTACTAAACAACCCAATACATCATTCCTGACTTACCTGACGTATCAGTTGACCAGAAAACAGCCAAGAAAATCAACGTAAATAGCAAGAAAACCCCGGGAAGAAAACCAAGCACGATTTGACCAATCACAAGGTGAAGGCCCAGGTAAGACTGAGAAGAACTCCCTGAGAAGAACTGGGGAACAAATGCACCACAGGGATCCCAATAATATGTTTTTTTTTGTGATATTGTTTGATGCAGGGAGAGGGAGGGTTGAAATTAGTGCATTGACTTGTCCATTTATCCGCGATTGAAGATTTTGATGATAATATGGATATGAATATTATAATGTTACCTCTTTCTCAAAATAGATGTTTAAATTCAGTGTAAATATTGGTTTTGTTATCCAATAACAACAAGCGGCAAGTTCACATGTTGTAAATCACTTCATGACGTCATGGCTACCTCATTAAAGATTATTATTATCATCATCATCATCATCATTATTATTATTGTTATTATTATTGTTATCAAATGCCAAGAGTTATCTCGAAAACGCGCGTGCGACAAAAATGGGACACGTGACCCGGCGAGTGACGAAAACGCAGTTCCGTTTGATTTTGCTTCAAGACAAACCCTATATTTTTCCGATTTTTTGACCACAATCTCTTTACATTTTAGAAGACCTCCTTTATCATAAGAGAAAAGGTGAGTGACTATAATAATGTATTTAACATTTGATTTTGTCAGAATTTAAGATATTTTCTAGTTAAAACTTAAGGCCAAGGAAGCTTAACTTGCGGAAATTTTCGATGTGTTTTGGTAAAACGTTTAAAATTTTTGTAGTTTTTAAGGTTAAAATTTGTTTTGTTTTGTTTTCCTAGTAAGCCTACTTTTGTTTAAATCTTTTTTGTCGGAATCAAACCTATCGCTTCTCAAAATGCTGAGCATTTTTGTTTGCAAGAACGTCTGATTTTGTGTGTTGAATGTTTTGAGCTTACCGCTGTTATTTTAATCTTATTACCAGAAAATGGCACGAGCATCTACTCCGCAGCAAGGAATTCTTAACCTTCGTTGTCACGAGTACTGTGATGGTAAAGAAGCAGTGTTTTACTGTCCACAGTGTTCAGCTATCTTCTGTGATAGTTGCTATGATCGTGAGCATGAAGGGAGTGTACGAAAACAAACACATGAAAGACTAGTTGAAGTCAAACCGATCTGCAGAGAACACCAACATACCTTAGAATATTTCGATCTTACTTGCTTAAAGCCTATTTGTATAACATGTTTGACTAATCTACAATCCAAAGGCGAGATTCGAAGTCATGTTATTGAGAAAATTGATGAGGTTTCAACAAAATTGTGTAGCTTGCTTAACGAGAAAGTAGTCGAGTCGAAAGCAATTCTGAACAGCGTTCAAAAAGCTTCTAAAAACACCTTGGAGACGACTAAACGAACATTAAATATGGCAAAAACAGAAGTACATCATATCATTGAACAGGGTAAAAGGATTTTGAACGAAAGAGAGCAACGAATCAATCGACAAATAAATAAAGTACAGACTAAGTTTTTCAATAGTGAAGAATCAACTGCAGGATTGATTGGTTTAGCAAGCCATCTTGAAGACAATATCCAACAAGGTTAGCACTTTCACTCGATTGCGAGTATAGTTGTATGCTTGTTTGGGCCCTGTGGCCCTGTCGTGGCCCTGAGGTCTTGCGGATGTCGGAAGGAGGGGGGGGGGGGGGGGGGTAGGGAGGGGGATAGGAGGCTGTGGGGGACTTCGATATGAAAGGGGCGGGATGCTCGTTGTATCTTTTAGGGGTTAATTTTCGTTATTTGGTACCTTTAGGGTGTTCAAGCGAAAAACCTATAACTAAAAAGTTACTAAATAGAATATTTTCAATATCTATGGAAATTGGCTGTGGACGTTTGGATGTTGGGCTCGTGGGCTCATAAGAGTCCTGGAAGCGAGACTAGTTTTGAGCAGATCTATCTCGGACAGTGTAGAAGGATAGTTCATGTCAGTGATAAGTAGTCCAAAGTATCGTCGTAGAAGTGAATGTGCTGCAGTCAATTGCAATTCGACATATCATGTTAATGTTGGCAATGCTCGGGTATCAACTTCTTTCGGTTTCCATCAAACAGCAGCAAAAACCGCGAGAGAATTCGGTCCAACATGGACGCAACGGGTTTCTTCAATCAAACACAGTTGTGAGTGAAAAGTATTTTCAGACCGAGAATTATAAGAATACCTGAAGGTACTCGAAAAAGACTTCAAAAATGGTAAGATTTGGTTTCAGTCGACCTAAATTTTCAATATATATTTGTATCTTATGACAAATTTTATCCCAAGACGACTGTACGAATTCACGTGCACTGCTGATCTAAGCACTTTTGATTGTAAACAGACTGAGACACTAAAGTGTATGTTTGGGCATACAGTTTGATAATCAAGTGAATTAATAACGTAAAATTAGCGTCATTTGGTACCATTTACAGGTGAATCTTATATTTCTATGGTAACCATTTTAATTCTTGCTTTCTACTTTTAGCGGAAAGAGTATCAGATGAAGGAAAGTTCCTCAGTGCACACTTCCCATATCTTTTCAACAAACTTAATGACCTCTGTGCCACAGCAAGAAAACACCTTGACAACCCAAAGGAGTTGAAAGTTACAGTGACTTTGTCAAAGGTTGCTGTTGCTAAGATACTGAGTTTAGTGGATATTGAAGCTGAGGTGGTGAAACCAGAGGAGATATCAGATAATGGTAGGTTATATACTAACATAAATCAATAGAAATTATTAACCTTGGATGAGAATTATTATTTTTGGGGTCTGCTATCCAGGCAGACTAATCCTCCCCACCCCCACAGTTGAGGTGTGCCCCTACCCCCCCCCCCCCCCCTTGCCCCCAGATGTCTGACAAAAACTTTTTTTCCATTTTTACACCCAGGATTTGAACTTATGGTTTCTGTTAATGCTTTACAGAAATTCTCTGCATGATTGTGATTTTCCATGTTTTTCTAGCATAATCATCCAGGATTTCACAGTTAATCTTTCCTATCCAGGGGAAGCTCCACCTCATATCAATCCAGACTTTTATTGGCATGGTTTCTTAAGGGTATTCACCCAGGCGAGGTGGGGCTAGGATGCAAAAGTTTGATTATCTGATATTGTTTTTGTCACCTGAAATCAGTTAGATAATCTTATTTCATTTTGGATTGTAAATAGATGACCTGCATAACAATATACCCCACTTAAGACGAGCAGCTGTGTCAAAATGAGCAACAGAAACAGGGGTTTTTAGATTCCCAGACTCAGTATCCCATGTGAATAAAGTTGGTTACATTCAAGGGTTTTTAAATAAAATGGTGTTTCTCTTTCCATTGATAGATTTCTTCTTTTTATTTTGTAGAGGGAGGAGATGGTACTAGCAATAATTGTGTGAGTATAGTCATCATGTCTGATAGTTCCTGCAGTCCTGCTTACATCTCCACAAATCATATAACAGTAGGAACACTAGCTGGAATAGACCAGCCAGACTCGCAAGATAACCAATCAGAGAATAAACCAGTAGAAAATACAATGGAGATGTCTCCAGAGCATTCTAAGCCTCTGACAACATGTATTCATGGTAACCAGTTTGAGGAGCTTGAGAGTCCTGGTATCCATAGTAACCAGACTGAAGAACTAGAAAGTCCTGATCTCTATGGTAACCTGCAGCAAGAGGATATTGAGATTTCGGGTATCCATAGTAACCAGACTGAAGAACTTGAAAGTCCTGATCTCTATGGTAACCTGCAGCAAGAGGATATCGAGAGTCCTAGTAATCGTAGTAGCCAATCTAAAGAAACCAAAAGTCCTGATCTCTGTTATGACCAGGTTGAAGATTTTGAGAGTCCTGGTGTCCATGGTAACCTATTTGAGAATATTAAGAGTCGTCGTATCCATGGTGATTTGACTCCTAAAAATTACAGTATTCATGGTGACCAGGCTGAGGACCCTGAGAGTCTAATTGTTCATGAAACTGTTAGAAATAGGATGGCTACAAGTGCTTGTGTCCATGGTAACAATCACATGACAAAGAGAGTTTCCAAGATTTATAGAACATCGAAACCAGTCGGAATGAATAGCACTCTTACCAAGAGTAAAAGAGGTAAAACTAATGTTCATGGTCACTAGCAAGATGATTGAGAAACATGTATGACAAAATGCATGAGAGATAACAATCCCAGTCAAAAAAATAAAGCAAATTAATCTAATCTAAATTGGGCTCCCTGTGGAGCCCAATTTCGATTAATTTGAGCCCAATGATAGGGTCCTTAAAGATCCTAGACTTGAGGTACATGTTGCATCATAGCCTTCCTCATAAGCTTCTCTTGTTATATCAACCCCTGTTCCTATTCCATGTGATCAAACTACAAGTAATTCTAGTAGACCCCTTGCAGCACATCGGAATGCAGCTCAATTTAGAGAACAAAACAATAGGTTCCAGTTCTCTGGAGATTAAAATTCTTTTGTTTTGTCCTCCAAATTGAGCTGCTTTGACGTCACGTGCAAGGGGTCTATACCCTCATAGGCAGTTGAATCAAAATCCCTTACCCCTCTCCCTGATAATGTAACGAAAAATTTTGTAAGCATTTTTTTTTATTCCTGAAAACTGTTCTCAAAGATTAACCCTGGTTCCGGCCTCGCGCTCTTTGGCGCCTGCGCGCCTCCCGCACAACGAGCAAGAGGACCTCGGGCACCCACCCAGGGGACCAATTATTTTTTTCTCGGCTAAATTTCTTTTTTACTTATCTTCAAAGGAAGGAAAAGAAAAAAGAGGCCTTCAGACGATGAATGGACGCCCACTAGGATACTCCGTTCCAGTACCATGGAGAGAAGGAAGGGGGAGACTGTGGCCAAGCCACGGTCTAGAAGAGGAGGAGAACTGACTAAGGAAATGAATGTGAGTTAACTTTTAAGGAGCAGACCAATCAGAGCGCGTGTTAGAACACAGTTATTTCTAATACCTTTATTCTTTACCTCATCTCAGCGTTGTGATGCGATTCTGACAATACTGTGGGCAGATGAGGACAGCTGGCCGTTTGTACACCTTGTTCACAAAAAACGCGTAAGTCCACTTTTCCTCTTGCTTGCACCTGGGGGGGGGGGGGGTACTACTAGTAGAGGGAGGGTTAAGAGTTCGGTAAGGAAGGAGCAAATAGGGACGTGTTCATCTCTTCTCTTTTCTATCTTGTTTCACTAACTAATGTAAGGGAATCAAAGGTGGTTTAGTGGTAGTACACTTGCCTCTTACCTAAGTCTAGGGTCTTGGGTTTGATTGCTAGACTCTTTGATTGCTAGAAAGTTTTTTTTGTGCCAAAAAGGCAATTTTTAAGCCCTCTGGCGCGATTTAAAAACTAGAACTCGGCCTTGAAGAGGACTGGAATAACATATAGTTTACATTGTGTTTCAAATTCATTACAGTGTCCAGAGTATTACAAGAAGATCAGTAACCCTGTGAGCCTTGACATTATCAAACAAACACTGCATTCCTATCAATATCGCTCTGTCTTGGACTTTGTACGGGACTTCAACCAGATGATTGAAAACTGTCACGTATTTAACAAGGTAAAAAAAAAGGGAGGGAGGGGAAGGGAGGGGAGGGGAGGGGATCTTTAGGTCTTAATATTATCAAAAAACGACTGCATTCCTACCAGTATCGCTTTGTCTTGGACTTTGTAAAGAAAAGTTGATTCTTTTTCCAATCATTTTTGTATTTTTTCCAGCCTGACAGCGATGTTCACCAAGCAGCCACTCGACTGGCACTAAGATTCAATAATCTTCTACGAGAATGTTTCCCTAATATCGAAAGTGTCTTCCAGGATCAAGAATTGATGGACTCCAGTCTCTGAAACCAAAGTATAGTATATAATTTTGATAGGTAGTCACGTGCAATCTCCTTGGTATCACGTGACTACGTGTCATCTATACGAATAATTCTATCAAATCAGCTCAATTCATATGAAATTATTGCTGTGAAAACTCACTTGACATCTTCCTCGCTATATGTTTTGCAGTGTGTTATTTTTAACAATTATGATTGATACACGCTTTTGTTTCTATTACAATATTGCTATGACAACCAAATGTCACGTGTCATCTTCATCTATCACGTGAGAGTTTTTAATTTCTATTGATATATTGCTATGACAACCAAATGTCACGTGTGATCTTCAGCTATCACGTGAGATTCTTTTTATTTCTATTACAATATTGCTATGGCAACCAAATGTCACGTGTCATCGTTTTATCTATAACGTGAGATTCTTTTTATTTCTATTACAATATTGCTATGACAACCAAATGTCACGTGTCATCTTCATCTATCACAAGATTCTTTTTATTTCTATTAACATATTGCTATGACAACCATATGTTACCATAACCGTGACCAATCAATTATGACTTCGTAGCAAGAATCCTTGACAAGCCGAGTAAAAAGTACGAAGATAGTAACTTTTTGTAAAGGAGCGGCTTGAAAAGCGGCTTGCACAAATACTTTAACTTAATTCCGCCTATCAGAGCATCCATCCAGAGTGTCTGGCTTATATAATTAGGATTAGCTGATAACATAAATCGCCTCAACGTCGCTAAAACGTCACATTGGCGGCGTCCAGTCTTTCTAAATGACAAACAGTCCAGCAGCATCAGGATGCTTGTGGCACGACGCCATCCAAATTTCGCAAGTTTGGTTTTTCTCGACTCAACAATATTTAAAAACAATCCAGGCTTATATAAATTATGTAGGATTGATGGAAAGGAGTCGAAAACATTTCGGAAAAGGTGTCATTAACGCGAGGAACGCGTAATTATTAATTATTATTAATTATTATATTAGTAATTATTTGGTTACTGTTTCTGTCAAGCGCATGCGCAAAGGATTGTCCTATAAAATTTGCAAGGATCGATTTTTTTGGTGTTTCCGAAAAAGAAACAGTTCTCGCCATAAAATAACAATGAAAAAAGTAACAATAATCAGCTGATAGTCACATTGTTTTTATGGATCAAATTCTTCTTTCTATCTTCTTGTTTTTCTTTTTTTCTTTTCCTTCGATCCCAAAAACTATCAGGTTTTTTTTGAAGTGTTAGTTGCTCACAGCCTGGTGTCGTCTTCTCTCCGCTGTTCTCTTGTATATATTCTTTCATTGTTAAGCTTAACGCTGATATTTAACACCGCGATAGTTCCAATCATCAAGGCTAGTTTAAATGAGGTCAACGATGCGCCATTTACCACTGCCCTTCTCTTCATCACTGCTCCTTTTTAAGGGCATCGTATTACAAAGAAACAAGCAGTGAAATAAAGAGTTATTGAACCTCGAATCTCAGCCACACATACATCTTTTCTTACGATTGTCTTTTTATTTCATTTTTCCTCTCATTTTCGTGTCGTTTCCGCTAAAGTGTCGATATAAGCCGCTCAATCATCTCGTGCTTTTGGACAAACAGCTAAACTGATAATCATTGACGTAGTGATATCCCTTTCCATTTACAACAGGATATGTTCATGGTATTACTGTCAACCGGTGTCTGATAGAACGTCGATAACAATCCACACGTCGGCAATGACTAAAACATAAGAGATTCAGTTGATTATTCTGGAAGGCTAAGTTTCAAGACAAAACCCTTCAGGTTGTCTGGCAGTTTGAAGTGCTGGTGTAAGATGTATGATATGCGAGTGTGGTTGAATTGATAACAGGTTTGACAATTATTAAATCTTTTTTTGTCCAGACAATGTACCATTGGTTCTTGATATTTGTCATAGCGATAATGTTGGCATAATTAAATTTAGAGCTTCTCGCATCTCCGTCTGTGAGGATAAAATCTAGAGCCTGAGAAAGTAGGGTCAGTATTTTACTCGAAGTGACCTGTCTGTCATTATTACTTTATTTTCTTTTCTTTGTTTGTTCGTTTGTTTCTTTCCTTCATCCTTTTCTTTGTTTGTTCGTTTGTTTCTTTCCTTCATCCTTTTCTTTGTTTGTTTAGGTTTTTTTTCTTTGTTTCTTTTTTTTGTTAGTTTTTTTTTCATTCTTTCTTTCATTCATGCATTCATTAATTTTTTGGATTTAATTTTCTTTTTCTTTTCTTTCTTTACTTGCCTTCCCTTCTTCCTTCCTTCTTTTAACTGATTTCTATCTTCCTTTTCTACTTTTTTCTTTTCTTCCTTCTTTCTTTTCTTCCTTCTTTCCTCTGGTCATGTGTACAACAGACCATGTTTTTTCCAGTAAGACTGCATGACACATGTAGCTCTAATTCTAGGGAACTCCTATTTAAACTTGTGTACAACAGACCATGTTTTAGCTCTAACTTTAGGGAACTCCTATTTAAGCTTGTGTACAACAGTGGGTTTTGATATGTTTCTTCTCATGAAATAAGTGCTTCTAGAGGTCTTTACTCACTAAGTACATTAGTATATCACTCGCTATCAGGCTTCGGTTATCTCTAACCGTTCATATCCTTTTAAATATACATATCCATCCTTCAATTAATATTTGACTCTGTTCCTCACTGATACAAAAAGCCTGATGAAAAGATGACTTTCTATCTATTTTTCATTCCTACTTTTCTCATTTTCTTGCCTAAATATCGATTTTCAAACTGAGATGGCGGAAGTGTTGACGTCACAGTCACATGACTTATTTTATCACGTGTCTTTCGTTGATTGGTAAGCTTATTCACGTGATATGCGTGAATTTGCGTGAAATGGCTTGCGATTGGCTGATTTGATCACGTGACTTAGTTTAAAAACCTATTTTAACCCACTTTTTTAAATATGTTTTTCTTAATAATTATCACGGATGTATTGCATCACTTCTCCTTCTAGCTGTTCTAGGTAAAATAATATTTTTTTCTGTACTTTTAAACTATAGGTATTGTGTTTGTAGTTAAAACTCTTACCCGAGCGAGCCGCAAGCTGTTTTATCCCACCGGAAAGATTTCTAGATAGCCAAAATGAACAAGCTTAAAAATGTGTGACAATTTTTTATTAGAATCCTTTGTCTTTTTCTTTCAGTTTTTTCTTCTTTTTTTTTCTTCTTTCTTTCTTTTTTTGATGTTCAAGTTTTGGTTCACGATATTAAGATATTTGACTCTATTTTTTTGTAAATTTTTCGTGATTCCTCTGACCTATCTGATTTTTTTCAAAGCAATCTTTTTTCCTTCGTTAACACAATTATTTATATTGTATTTCCCCAGCTAGGTTTCCTTGTTCTTTCAGTTCAAATCAAATGCCAAACAGTTAATTCCTTCACGCGATATTTGCTTTTAGAGAATTTTCCCTGATATTGGTCAAAGTATATCCTTCAAGAGATTGGTAATAGATAGTGTTGGCGCATGGTCTGTCGTTGTAACACTTCACTTTAGCTGTCTGATCTTCTGTAAAGGATTCTCTTGGCTGTCCTCTTATTTTAAACCCGAGAGACAAGGATTATAGTGTAAGGAAATGCGCCAAAGGGATTTGAGTTTCTTACGCAGTGATTGAAATAAGATGCTGGAAAATCCGTCTCGTTTTCAAGAGAAAAACAAAGATTTTCCTTGGCTCTAGGAAACAAAGTTTCCTTTCTGGAAATTTAGATAAAGAGGTTTAACACAAGCTCAAAAGAGTGGATTTCTTGATTATAAAATATAGACAAAGAACGGCGCTGTCAAAATCTAGCCCGCGGCACAGGGAATACGAAATATACTTTTACTCGCTTGCTGACATGACAAAGGAAGGGTGTATTAACAGAAATACAGAGGATTGAAAAACAACGTTTGAGGCCAGTGAATGATTTAACACAAAGTTACAAGACCTTCTGCAATTTTCAAGGCTACAAATCTAAATATCACATCAGTAATAAGGAGAAGAAAGTTGGAAATTCAATATCGATCATCAGAGGTAAAAACGAGTGTTCCAGCGTCATATTGTTAGAGTAATGAAACGTCTTGCATGAGAAAAGGAGGGAAAGGAAGATAATTGACATTCTGGAGGAAGGAAATACTTCAAAAGCTTCAGCAAAGAGCTTAAGATGTAAAAAAAAAAATACTCGTAAACTCCTTTACACATTGTAACTATGGAGCAAAGGCTTCTTCGAAAAGAGCAACAAAAATTCAAAGATTTTAGCAAATTAAGGAATTCAAGAAATGGAAGCAAGAAAACTGGGACGATAGAGGAGTGTTTTTAGTGAGAAAATAACTTGTTCAATGCAAGATATAATGCACTCCTCCATCGGTTTGTACATTGCTGTCGGGTTTGCATTACTAGTGGTATTTGCGGGAGTGGTTTTCAACATCTTTATTGTATTCATAATCTGTAAAACCCCACGTATGAAAGGAGAGAACCATGTCCTGATTGCAAACCTCGCCATTGCAGATCTTCTTCAGTCATTCAACATGGTTTTTATGCTTTTGTCTTTATTCAATGGCGGGCGATGGATGTTAAATCATATCGCTTGCCAGATTAATGCTTTTCTCGTCATGGAGTTCCTCCTCGCGGCCATGTTTACTATATGTTCGATAAGCGTGAACCGTTACGCGAAGATCGTGAAACCGCGTTGGTATTCACGCTTATTTAACGGTGATACCATCACTAAAATAATCCTGTTGATATGGACTTTGCCCCTGGTATTTGCCATTCCACCCCTTCTAGGGTGGTCTAAGTATGAATTTGACACAGGCAAGTGTATTTGTTTTTTCAAGGCGGATCACGTGGGTTCGTACGGTCTGACTGTGGGGGTCGTTACCATGGGGATCAACGTACCAATCATAATGTACTGCTATTTTTGGGTTTTCAAAGTCGTCGGAGTCCATTCGGGTCGTATGGAAAAAATCCGAACCCGACGAAGCTCCGAACTTTCGTCAAATATTGAAGAAATTCGAATCACTCGGACTCTTCTAGTTGTCATAGCAACGTTTTTGCTATGTTTCTTGCCTGGGACTCTAGTTGTTGTGATTCAAGTTTCAGTTCCTGGTTCGTTTGTTCCGGCTTGGGCTGAACTGATGTGTGTGCTGCTAGCGTTCGCAAATCAAGCGATCGACCCCGTTATTTATGGGTTCTTTAATTCACAGTATAGACGAGCCATGACCCAATTATGGACCAGACGACAGGCCCGTCAAGGTCAAACTAACGCCTCAGCTACAGAAGCTAATGTACAGAACTCGGTTACCATCCACGGTAGATACTCTGTGGGTGGTGCTCTTTTGGTGTTGTTTATTGCTACGGAGAATGAGTTACTGAGACATAACGCATCTATGAAGGGTACACCTGTCCCTGGGGTTGCTATGCCGGTTATGGGAATGAAACGAAGGAGACAGTCCGCATCTGATCAGCTGAAAGAAGCTTTGAAAGAAGACAGTGAGAGCTAGCGGTAGCTGATTGGTCTATTTATAGTTACTCGTTATAATCAACATCATGCATCATCGTCATCATGTATCGTCATCATGTATCATCATCATGTATCATCATCATCATGTGTCATCATCATGCATCATCATTGTATCATCGTATATCGGCATATCGGTTTAGAAGAATTTATTCGATTTCTTTGAACTTTATATCTATATATATCTATAGTATGTTATGATTAATATAATATCCAATACTTATAATTTACATCAATCTATCTTTGCTTGTTCGAAGCAGTTCAAATATCTGTTATTCTTTACAATAGTTTGTACAAACCGATTGACGCTAATCGATATATCATCGTAGATTTGACATTCGATTAGCTCCGAAGAAAAACAATCAATATTTCATCGTGTGTCACTCGGTACGAGTTAAAATTTGACACTGATTTAACATTGAACTTGATAAAAAGTAATCAATATTCTATCGTGTATCACTATCACTATCGATATATCTTCGTCCGGTCATCAGACGTCATTCAAATTCCGACAATGTATTGATCATTTGATGATAAAAATCGATATATTTTCGTCGTACAATCAAGAAACCAACCATACAATAAGAAAAAGTGCTATAATCTAACATTATTTTAGATATCAGTGAATGAAAACAATCAATACAACTTCGGATATCACTCGAGTCCTAAAATAATCAATATACTATCGTGTCACAAAAATGCACTCTTCTAGTTTGTAAGGTTCAACAAAGTTGCATTCATATTTCCTAGATATTTCACATGTATCAATCATACGGTATCCCCAACCCAAACTATCAAATAGCTTCCAACATCAATGTGTAAGGAAGCTTAACAAACTAAATCATACTCAAATAATCTAATCTATCAGTCTAAAAATTCTATTCAATATAGTCTAATAGGTGGGAGTACGATGACGAAATATTTGTTTTGGTTGATTGTTATTTTAATTGTCAACCAGAAATCTATTGGTTGGCACATTAACATCACAATGGCAATTTTTATAAACATTACGTCCGCCTATTGTCCAATCACAATTCTCAAAATTTAATGGCCGAAGAGAATTATGGGTAACGATATCACATTCAAATTCGTTTCCAGGATACGGCTGTAGTAATCAACACGTTTTTGGATTCAAATCTCGGGAGTTACAGTTGCAGTTATTATAAATCTGACAGGTGGAAAAAAAGCCGGAAAGAAATACAAATTATATTTTGACAGTGTTTTATCTTAGTTGGACAGTTTGATATTGGATTAACTACGAAGCGGTCTAAACGTCGTGGGAGACACACCCCCAAGGCAGTCACAAATCAAATTTCATCTGACACTTCGATAAAACAAATATAATTGTAATTCCCATTTTTTCTTTCTTTCGTTTTTCGTCTCGATTCTTCCTCGAGTCGTCATCCATAATACCGATGATTTTTTGGTCAATCTAAAACGTATGTTTGGATGTGTGACTCTCTAAAGATATAAACAAAGCGAACGGTAATTGGTTTATTTAGTCCACGTGGTTCCTATCATCGTTACTTTTATTAAAAGGTTTGTCGGGAGTTGGTTTGTTCATTTCTCTGAAGGCGAAGTAGTAGAAGACGCTTCCTATGGTCAGGAATCCGTGGATAATGGACAGACCAAGGAGAAACTTGGATTTGTTTGTCATGAATGCCCAAGTTAGAGCTGAAAAATGAAGAAATTGATAAGTAAATCTATGTGAAATTTACTCAGGTTAGCCTCATTTCAGTGTCAGAATATTCTCAAATACCAACGGTAAAGTAAAGAATGCACGACTTCAACAATACAAACACTTTGAAATTCAACGGACCTTCACTGGAACACATGAATATTCTAGACGAAAAGAGGCTAACCCTGAGCAACAGAGAACTCGAACCTTGAGTATTCGGTCCCATTATTCTTCGAGAGTTTTTGATATTTCTTCCTTAATAAGACACTTTACAAGAAGCTATTGCGATAGTAATGCAAAACGACTTCATTATACTCTTTCAAATTGAGGAAAATACTTGCATCCGGGTTCTTTTGCCTCCTACTGCGCATGCTTTATACCGCAAATTGGAAAGAACGTAGGCTCTTTTATACTCAAAACTGCGAGCAATGCTCGCTCAGGCGTAGAAAGTTCCTTAATGGGTTTGAGGTCGTTTTATAATGTAATGCGCATGCTTAACCTTACCGCGGACCGATAAGAATGTAGGCTCAGGCAATACTTACAGAATGTAGCGATTCCACTGTAGATATACTGCAGCATTAAAGTGTTCCTAAGTGCAAGCATGGAAGTGGGTTCTGTGTACCATGTCGTAGTAACAATAGCTGAAATACAAATATAGAATTTGTTTGAATGATTTCACAAGTATGCACGACGTTTTCTTCACGACCGAGGAGTAAGACGTGTAGAAACAGGAAGATATGCGGCGAGTAAACACACAATAACGTGCTAGCATGTTAACATGAAATGAAATCGAGTAATACACGAAGAACACACGTGCAAAACTCGTTAATTACTTAGGGAGGGAAACGCAAGTATTATCCGTGGGATACCCGAAGAAGAGACGAGGATAACACGAGTATTATGCGATGGAAACTCGACGATGAGACAGCTAAAATAAGAGGAAAACCCGACGAAGAGACGAGGGTAACACGAGTAATTTGCAATGGAAACTCCACGAAGAGACGATAAAAACACGAGTAAAATCCGATAAAAACCCGACGAAAACCCGACGAAGAGAGGAGAAAAATGCCTCAAACAAAGACGAAATTCACGAGGAGTACTCTTCAAAGGTACGGCAAAGACAATAAAAACTCCAAAAAAACACAAGAAAAACTGGAAGAGTACTCGAGTAATACACGAAGCATGAAGATACGAGGGACACGCAGAGGACTTAAGGAAATCACATGATAGTTACCACTTACCGAATAAAGCACCAGCTATGATACGACAACACATGTTGCCAATAACAGGATCTGCTTGAGATCCAACAATGGACAGCCAAGTTCCTGGAAAGACTAACCACTGAAAAAAATGGATAGGAAAGATGAGGGGAGGTGAGATGAAATGCCGATGAAAGAAGAGAAGAGAAGGGAAGAGAAAGAAATGGAAGGGAAGAGGAGAGCAGAGATAGGATAAAATAAGTTTTATAAATAGGCTGATGAACGAATGGAGAAATAGAAAGGAGGAAAAAGTGGAGAAAAGGATAAATGCCAGGAATTTCCTTTCAAGGGAACAATATACGACTACGAACAAAGCATTACTTACCATAGTAGCAAATAGAAATAAACAAGAAGCAATCATAAGTTGCCAAGTCCTAAAAGAAAAATATCTTATTAGTATTCTGTTTCTCAGGTTGCTATTACTCTCTTCTCTTCTCTTCTCTTCTCTTCTCTTCTCTGCTCTGCTCTGCTCTGCTCTGCTCTGCTCTGCTCTGCTCTGCTCTGCTCTGCTCTGCTCTGCTCTGCTCTGCTCTGCTCTGCTCTGCTCTGCTCTGCTCTGCTCTGCTCTGCTCTGCTCTGCTCTGCTCTGCTCTGCTCTGCTCTGCTCTGCTCTGCTCTGCTCTGCTCTGCTCTGCTCTGCTCTGCTCTGCTCTGCTCTGCTCTGCTCTGCTCTGCTCTGCTCTGCTCTGCTCTGCTCTGCTCTGCTCTGCTCTGCTCTGCTCTGCTCTGCTCTCCTCTGCTCTCCTCTCCTCTCCTCTCCTCTCCTCTCCTCTCCTCTCCTCTCCTCTCCTCTCCTCTCCTCTCCTCTCCTCTCCTCTCCTCTCCTCTCCTCTCCTCTCCTCTCCTCTCCTCTCCTCTCCTCTCCTCTCCTCTCCTCTCCTCTCCTCTCCTCTCCTCTAAGATTACAACTTACTCATATCCCCTCGGTATAACTAGAAGGTATGATTCATGTCGACCAAGAACTTGTAAAACCTGTAACAACAAAAAAAAAAAAATTAAATTTTTTTTTATTAACATATGATGTCTAATCATTGTTATCACAGTCATCATCTTTCTGATGTGTGCGAAGTAAAACTTATACATGATAGTATTCATAGCTGAATAGAGCGCAATTTCGGAACTTATTAATATTATTATAATATTATTAATATATTATGACTTATTATATTATCATTATATTATCATTTTATTATTACTATTATTATCTCTATTTATATCATTACTATTATGTTTACTATTAATACTTATTATTTTCATTATAATTATAATTATTGTTATCATCATCATTTAACTTTTTCATATTTGTTTTATTACTAGTATGTTGTTGTCATTGTCATAATAAATATAACATTAAGTCTAAGATAAAAAATATTTACATTTTGCTTAAATAAAATCACTATACGCAAAAAGAATGTTTAATCGCACGATCGAGTAATTTGTTTCCAATTACTGAACAATATACTAATTCTGAACCAATCGGAAGAAGGTGGTTTAGATTTTATAATCATCATTAATGACTGCTGACGCTTTTCCTTACTAAGTGCAATTTAAGCCTCCAGTCGGTGTATAAATATCGGATAAATGTCACTTAACCTAAGTAAACAAACCTTGTAATAGTCAGATAAGTACACGCTAAACCCTTCTAGCCGCCATCCAATCTAGAGCGTGTTGTCTTCTATGATTTTTCTAAGCTTAATTGGACGCAACTAATTCAAAAAATATTTTTTGTGTTCTTTCATTGTGATGCTTAAAATAAGCCCTGCAGCAAAGATATTAACCTGACATTTTAAGTAAAGTGGGCCGAAGATTGATCCCTGTGGCATTCCATTTTTAGCTCTTGAAAACCAGACGTTCTTGATGTATTTTTGACAGACTTAAACACTTATCCAAGTGGGCCTAATAGTGAGCCTAATAATAGTCTATATTTTAGTCTTCAAAAACAATTCTTAGTAGCCATAAAATAAATTCTGTGCCATTCCAATTCTTCTTTTTTGAAAACTAGGCATGAATTTTCCGGTGGACCTAAACTTGAACACTGTGGCACTCCACATTTATTTTAGCCTTGGAAAAACTACACATTTCTATTTTTCAGTGGTCTTATGTTTAACCCTGTGGCACTCCAGTCCTTATATTTACCTTCTGAAATAAATACAGACACTGATAAGAATTAATTTTTCTTTTGAGAGAGGAAAAAAGTACGTTGTTGCCAGAACATCTCAAATAGATATATCCGGGGTTAAGTTACAGTGTCTACAAGGAAAAACTTCCAGGCACAACAGATAGTCTAAGTGCGATAATGTTCAATGTCTACAGAGGAGGGGAAAATGAAATTTGAAGCAAACATCGGCCACATTCGGCTAATGATAACACGGTAGTCTGCTACTTTTTGGAATTTTTGCCACTGTCATTATTTCTTCTTGTACTGAGCGCAAATTATAACAAAATTGATCTCGATAGTGTGGTAATGAGAAAAGCTATCGCTGATTGTTATTAACATTAATCTGTTCTCGTGTGACGCAGTGAGAGGAAGGTAGAGGTAAATGAATACAAACAAGATTATACACTGATTATCTTCCTCTTCTAAAACCAAAAAAAGAATAATAAAAATCTCGACTGATTTTTACTAATCAGTTTTTACCAACTGAACTAACACATAAATCTGCTCTGATACGACGAAGTTTGAGTGGAACATCTTCAGCAAACAGCAACCACTTAAGATGCTTTTTCTGCTTTGAATACATTACAGAATTCATGAATTAGGAAGGAATTGGTGTGGAATGGTGGGTGTTTGAAGTGCCGCACATTCGTTTGCTTCAATTTAGAAAACTGCAGAGAGCTGAGTAGTTTTGAATGCGAAAAACTAGTGAAAATCTTTTGATGGATTTAATACCTTTTGAAGGTTAGCGCGACAAACGACGGTGTTCTTAAAACGAAGCCTCTGGAGATACAGGCATGAATGGAACACAAAGTGCTTTGTTGTGATGGACTTTTGCGAAAACTCAAATATATTTAATGTTTGTTTGTCGGAGTTAATCGTGAAGGTCCCTAACGCGTTCGAAAAAGACATTAAGATGAAAAATTGTTAAAATATATTATAGATAATAATAATAAATAGATAAGGATAAAAGATATGACTGCTCTCCAATCTAAGGCGAGATAATTAGCGAAAATCACATACAATATCAAAATGATTGATTATAATAACAATGATAATAACAATAGTAGTAATTAGATAAAAATAAAGGATAAAAGACTGATTTCCAATCTAAGGCGAGACAGAAAGAGAAAGAAAAAGAGAAAGAGACTAACGACAAGGAAAAACAAAGATATGATTAGTGAAAAACAGACATATACGACATCTGCAGTCCAAAGGATTGATATCTTTTTTCTAATCTTCAAAGCCTCAAACTGCGACAAAACATAAATACGATTTGCTGATGAGGGATTCTCTTTGAATATCATTTCCCGTAACAAACGTTTTTCACTCATTTTTTACCACCTGGTGTTTCAAAATTGAGATCTAGAATACGATCAAGTGGGAGATTTTCATTAAATCTCCCAGACATATCTGGAAACTAATCAGTTCTTGAAAGAAAAGAGAAAACCCACATTCTAATCTATGTTTGAGGATAATTTGTCGTTTCACAATAGCTAACAAGAAATCTATAGATTCTACAGCATATAGTGAGCAGCTCAAAACAATGTAGATGGTTTTGCTTTATTTGTGGAGTGTGTGAGCGGTCACCTGTGCAACCCTCTCTACCACCCCCTCGGGCATAACTATATACTAGTGAGGGGAGGGGACAGGGGAAAATGTCTCTTGATTTGAAAAAAATTTATTTTAAGGTTACTGGAGACCTTCAGAAATAATCTAAAAATCGAACACTTCGTTTCTCCTTAATAAGGACGGACACAAAACGAATGTAGAATTCCCAAAGGTATCGAAAGTATAGCGTATTCAAAACGAAAAGAAATCAGAAAGCGCCAGAGTTTCGAAGCGTGGTAGGACACGAATTTCATCACGCGGGAAAATCGAAAGAGTAACTGCCTCAAGTATAATAGGATTAACAAGGATCACGACGCCTTCAGTTTTAATTTATTTTCCCTTCAAATCATGTTTTTTTAAATAACTAACAAACTTTCAAAAATTTCGAAACAATTTTTATTCAAAAAGAAAGATTAATATAACAATTTTTAATTATTGAAATAATTTTTTTTAGAAACATTTTACCCGCGAAGGTCTCCAGTAACCTTAAGATAAAATGCCGCGTTTGTCAAACGTACATTGGGACAATTTACCAATCCTCAGTGTCATTAGTATACACTCGTTTACCTGCACAAACCAATATTTAGTTTCAAAATGCCTCAATGCAAGAATTCAAACGACAAAACAATGAATATGATAAAAAAAAATAAAACAAACTAAAAAAATCAGATATCTATATGGAATATACTGATTTCATGCTACATATTTTAGCAGATGAAGAGCTGTATTTGTTTATGGCAAAGCTGTTATAAATTATTATTATTGTTATTATTATCCGACCATCATTATAATCATTAAATTATTATTATTATTATTTATTATCATTAAATTATCATAGTCATCATTATTATTATTAATATTATTAGTGTCGAAATAGTGCAGAAAAAAACAAACTTCTGATATTATGTTAAACAAAATAACTAGTTGATTTGACAGGTTCTTGAGAGATGAGTTCGTATGTATGGTTTATAGCGAATTCATTTATCTCATCTATATATAAAACCGAGCTGAGATCGTGGTCTAGATGATAGACTGATTATTATACCTTCGATGGCTCTTTCCCGCCAATTCCCAGCACTTTCCTGCACTTAAAACGACTCTGTGCATCATCAAAGCTCCTCCTGTGAATAAAGATCAGAATAATAATAAGAATAAGAAAAAGTCAATTGAACACCGACTGTGCATGTTCTAATTTAGAAATTAAAGGAAATTTCATATTCTTGATAAAACTAAGATAACCTCAAGGTGCAAAATAGAAAAGATCAATCAATAATTAAAACAGAAGACAATTTCTAAATTACTGTGGCTGAATTGTTCGATTTTTTGAAATAAAAATCAGTACGGCTAAATCGCGAAACGATGTGGTTCTATAAAGCCAAAAACGCTTCTCTCTTCTCCTCTCATCTCTCCTCTTCTCTCCTCTCATTCTATTCTTTTCTCCCTTCTTTCCTTCCTCCTTTCCTCGCGAAAATTCAAAAGCATTGATGATCTGTGTTGAATACGAGAATCCCTAACGTCAAAACAAAAACGCCATTCGCTGAGAGTGGACAAAAATAACTTGTGTCAAAAACGGATACCAATCAATCTTGCTCACGGAAACAAATTCCCCAGTAAAAGAAACTTATTGTGATTTTGGTGCCAAGTTGGCTAAGGTAGTATCCTAATAGACTTGAAACCTTTTTTCTTACAAAAGACATGCCTTTTGTCTAAAAACTAAAAGGGGTTCCACACAGCTCATCATTGGGTCCACCAGTATTCAAACAAAGTGAAAGTAAATATATTTTTAGATACATTTTCAAAAATAACTCGTAAGATTATCCGTACGTGTTATGATTGCAAAAGCCGGCAGAAGTTTATAAAAAATATCTTGAATTGAATAAATATTATTAGAGTACTTTTGTTGTTTTCGTTGTGGATTGGTCGTATTTGGATTGTTGATTTAGTAATGGATAACTTTGAGAGTCTTTGTATTTCTTACAAGTTGATGATGAATTCCAGCCAACAGTATGTCAACGAGAAGACAATTCGGAAAGACTTACAGATCGAATAACTGTTTTGAAAAAACCCACAAGATCAAATCTATGCAATTGATGAATACAAAAATACAAACATATAAATATCACAAAATTTGATTTAAAAAAATTATTTATTGGAGTCATTTTCTGAGATCCTAGAATTAATTGCACGAGAATTATTTCTCGCCGATCGTTAGCTTTCAAAAGAAAAGATTTGTGAACAACATCATTTGACACCTTGAAAACAATACTTCTTCTTCCGTGACGATAAATTCAGCATTTTAGGTTCTTTACTTTGGAATGAAAATGAAGGATTGCAAAGCTCCTGAGATGATAACACACCACCTGTGCGAAAGTAAAACTATAAGTTTGTCCTACACTAGAGGAAGAAAGCAAGGGATTACTAAGGTTTACGCTTGAGATATATTTAGTGCCGAGGGCTCCGAATAACATGTAATTTTTGTCAAGCAAACAAGTGAACTTGCAGTAGAGCGTGAAAGTTTTAACTTAAAAAAAACAACCGCCACCATGAATTCATTAAGAAAACTGTTAAACTGATTTCAAGAATCGTACATATGATACAAAGAGAATATATTTCACGATACCGAAGCAATAGAACTTACAACTAACAGATCATTGTTGTTCGCTTAATGTGATCGAAATGTTTGACAGAATTATTTTCATACAATTATGTTTTCCCTCGAGTTTACCCCATAATTTGTTCAAATATCACGATTCACATCTGTGTTTCGAAACGACATCTACGGGAAATATCAAATCGAGATGCTCAGAATACCAACTTGAGGCACATCTGCTTTCGACACATCGTGGGCTCCAAACAACTATATATATGTAGATAATTCATAGACAATTCTTTATGTATGGACTAAGAAACCTGCTTGTACGTGTTCATAAAATATTATACATAAGGTTTAGATCTATTGGATTTGGTAGTAAGTGGACTAAGATTTTGTCGGTGAAGAAAATGAGTCCAAACTTGCCAACTTACTTGTCCGTATGAAGAAGGGTCGATTTTCTGTTCTCTTGAGCCATGTTCGCAAACACACTAAATCCAATTTAAATTAATAGCAAATAATTGTCCGACGATGGCTGGGTCTTTGAACTATTCATTCAGCATTTGTTGACAGAATCATTCCACATCACCGTGAATAAAGAGCGACTGGTAGCGAACGAGACGAAAGCGAAGCAGCGATCGTTGGAAACTACTGCTGTCAAAATGGAAATTACGCTTGATTTCTTTGTTCTTAGCTGTCAATCTTTCAAACAATCAACACTGCTAATGCTATTCGCTGTTTCTCTGGATCTAAATTCAAACAGACTTTCCGCTCGCGAACTTTCTTTCATCGGAGGTCAAACTAGATTGTTTTCGCGTTTGCTTTTAAACAATAGGAATCTTAAATCTTAATAGTCGATCCCAGGGAGAAAGATCGAACGATCTATGATATCAGCAAACCACGACGCTCGATAATCCGATCAAACTCCTTTGATTCCTGTAGAAAAAACCGCTAAGAAACATCCCAGAGAAAAACAGTAAACAATCTAAATATTAAGGGTTACGCAAGTCTAGCGCTCGGTTTATGCCAAATAAATTATAGGGGAAAATTTTGGCAAAAAATGTTCGTTCAATTTTTCAATATTGTGAACATTTTACGGTTAATTGAAAAAATTATCCACCATGAAAGTGATGCGAGTTGGAAGGAATTGGTACAGTTTTGGCAGCAGGTTTGATGATTGATTTGAGACCACAACAGTTTAAAAATTCAAGATGTTGATATAAATTATAAACTAGTTGAATAAGATTTCAACTTGGTTCAATCCTAACAACGAGTCAGTTTGTTTGAATATTTTATGCGAAAATGAAGAAACGAGTGGCTCTCGCCGCCATTAGTAATCGGATATCATTCAGTTTCACCTTGATTTCTGCACAGCGTCGCTCATTCCTCCTTATCGAAAGCAAACTCCAAAGATCCCGTTGTCGGCGCTTTTTCACCAAGTAAAGCAAATGAAATGGTGTGTTTCTATTTCAAGGCAGTATAGATACATATGGTTCGATTTGACATAACATCAATATTTGTTTCCAGAGTGGAAACAGAACAGTATTACAACCATGGCTAGGGATTACCAAAAAATGCTTAAAATACGAGCACAGGTTATCTGACTTTCAGTCGAGGTTTGACGTAGACAGAGCCGAGCGATAATCCACCTCTTTAGAGATCTAGCACCAAGAAAGATTGTTTATGATAAACTCTAGTCTAGCACTGAGTTCAAGGCAAAAAGAGCAAAAGAGAAAATATAGCAAGACATCACTACACTACTACAGACTTACTTCAATACTCGCAGCATGTTGGAAAAGAGATGAAGTTCCTCAGTTTTGCAGGCGAAAATCGATGTTTTTTTCGTGTGTTTTAGACACAAAATTTGCAATCAGCTATTTGAGAGCCTGTGTTTACTCTTTCCACGAGCCTAAAACAGGTTTAGATCTTGATTATGGATATTATTCCGGCAAAAACAACGATTAATTCGATTCTGCTCTGTGGTCATCAGCTTAGTCAATTCTGTATAAAAACAGGCGTGAATATGGCGCTTAGAAAATCGTTCAAATTTTGATAAATCTTTCCAAATTTTGATCAGAGGTTCTTGGGAGGTTCCTCTTTTCGATGTTTTGCTCATAAATAAATTTCTGGCCTCAGAGAATTTAAAAATCGGGTTTTTTTTAGCCTATTATATTCTGGTTTTCACAAGCAGGTGAAATCAAACTGCTTGAAGGACCCCGGATGTTTGGACGATAACCCATAACCCATTGCATGCACTATACGCACTATCATTACTAGAATGTATCAATGTATGTAGATTTCTTGATGTAGTTTTTATAAGGTACTGGTCACCACGCCAGATATATGAGGAACTCCGGACGGACGGACAGATTGATGAATGTGTGCGCGCAATAACAAGCGAATGGATGGACGGAGGAACGAATGGACGAATACTGGACAGTCGGATGGCAGAATCGAGCAGATTGGACGAACATATAAACTGCATAGCATGCAGAAAAAGAGAACTGCGGAGAAACTTCTCCCCCTTATCACCCATGAGCCACTGTGACGGCAGCTAATGGAAGGGTAAGCAAACCATCGGACGGACGGACAACCGAAAAAGAAAGAGCGATCTGGCGGACGAACTGACGGACGGTTAACCGAACAGACAAACTTATTGATGACAAGCTTTCTTTCTTCTCGGCCTGTCCTCGGCCTGCAGTGACAACTTTCAAGATAATCACTCACGTCCTCTGTCTGTTAAATTCACATCCAGACATCTCACGGACATTAATGACGTCAAGTACCGCTTTAATTCGTCATTGACTTAGCATGAGCAGTTAGTTTGGTCAGGTTTCAAACACAAGGCGGCGGAGAGAGGTCAAGATTAAAATCATAAGATGATACGTAATGAAGTACAATACAAGAAAAAAAGACAAAATGTTCTCCAGCATGGTTTTCTTTTGAAGGGCCGCCAATATCGCGACAATCGATCACTGAACAAAAATATGTAGTTAAGATACACGTACTTAGACAGAATAACACAGTATCTTAAAATGAAAGCTTTCAACCACTCAAACAACAACAGTTGTACGAATGGTTCCAGCCTACGTCGGTTTTAAAGGGTTTGATGATATATGTCCTACTGCCTTACTCTAATGTCAGAGCATCCATCCAAACCGAATCCGTGCTTCCTTCCGTCCATTCATTCCATTCTATCCATCCATTCGTACGTTCTTTCGTACGCTCGTTTGCTCGTCCGTCGTTCCTTCCATTCATTCAAATTCACTCTATTTCTGCACGCTCCAATTTCACTATGGATAAACTTCGTGGAGGTGTTCACAGAGCCAAAACCTTTGGCACAACACATTTCCTTACCCCTACCCCCTGAAGTCAGCCTTATAGTACCCTAGATAGTGTAAAAAGTTAATCTGCTACCAATAATCGAATGATTAACCATGGACAACAAATAGCTTTGTTGAAGGCTACTTATTACGCCAAAACAGCTTTCTTTCAAGTTGATTTATTCAACTCAACAAAATGTTACGATCATGGTGTTTTCTCGACGTAATAAGCCGATTATTTTTCTGGGAAAGTCAAACTACAACTAGTATTAAAAGCAAAATAAAAACTTTTGAAAATCAAATATATTTTTAGTGAAAGAGAATTGCGTTTTCCCTAATTGCCCTTTTTTTACTATTGCCGCCTGTGAGATTGAGAAGAAAATACTGCATGAATAATTATGCATAGCTTTTAGGAATGAAATCTTTCCTTATCAGATGATATTCTCGATATTAAACCCGTTAAAAGCCAAAGCACGAATATGTTTTTTTGGACGATAGTGAATCTAGCAATGATAAATTGAATTAGAGAGCAGAATTTCTATTTCAAAACCGTGATGAGTTGAATATATTTTCCATAGCCGGTAACCGCGCCAGGTATAAACTACTTACTACTTTTTTATGGAATAAAACTACGAATATGATCAGAATTTAATAGAAAAAGCTCTAAAATATAAGATTAATCCAGCGAAAAGAGCCTGAAGTTAATCCTGTTTGGATATGTCAATGATATATTAGTGTTAGGCTAGCGAAGAAGGCAATGAGTTCTCGCATTCATTAAGCCAGCATAAGCTTTTTCATGTTATTTGACATCAAAAATATTCCAGTTGTTTGACATTCACTCAGAATCAATTCATCTCAGAAAACACTCGCTTGAAATCCATCAGGAAAACTCGAATAATAGATGAAATGTCCAATCATGAAAATACAATGTTGCATTTTGCGGATCATACATCGAGTTTGAAGCGACGTAAATGAGGATTTTTTTGGCGTAAATTTGACAGAAATAAAAAAATGCTCTTTTCTGCCGAGGAACAGTGTACATGTGTGATTTGTTTACTATGCTAATATACAGGGATATTGTCAAAATTATTCCTTTTTGTTACCTTGTAGAAGAATCTTGCGGCATAGGTATTTCACTCATGTTGCTGAAAAGCTTCTGGATGTAAATCAATTATTCTAGATTTTCAGCTAGAAAACTATCTGACTCTTTTCACCTCCGTCGTGTTCACATAAACTGTAGACTTCAATATCTCACCAGTAGGCACTGACTTCAGAGTCAAAAGCTTTTGAATCCTTCAAGGACTGCTGGGACGGTTGGAAAGCTTTCTGTGAATTCGCTCGAGTTTCTAACTCTCTTCAAGAGATTGGAGATGTGGCTTCGAGACAATCTGTAAGCGATATTTCCAAACGCGCGAGTCTGGATAACAATGACAATGAAAGTGTACTAAGGATTCGAGAGACCATTAATCTTTGGTAAAAATATGCATTGATCTAAAAGCGATTGTGATGCTATATTATCCAAGTCTTATTCAATTCTTGCCTTTCAAGCTTACTTGCCTTTTCAACTACTCAACCTTCTTGGCTTTTCCTTAAAGGGTTCGTGTTATCTTCCCCCAGAATCCTGTGTAGTTTCTATAAATCTGTATATTCGTTTTTAGCAATATCAGTTAGGTCTGAAGTCTGGCCTTACAACTATTGAATCAAAGGATCTTGATATCGAGAGCTGTGATTGGCTGTTCACTTAAATGGCTTTCTCTTTCTGTCTTCATTCGCGTCATTGGAATTTCTTTTAGAGCAACATCAACTCGAAAGCCTGTCTCAATATAAGACATTCAGATTGCTAGAACTAAAAAGTCGAGCGGAGGCCGGCTAGCTATCTAGATAGATATGTTCAAATCGAACTCGGCAACACGAAGTACACTGACAAGCTTAAAAATTCCTATTTATGAAGATCTCAGCGCGCATTGACCGTTAAAAACGCACAAATATCCCGATAATTTCAAACTGTGCACATAAAACAGAATAGCGGAAAACGATTACAACCTAATCTTCTGATCTCATACTTTAAGATGTCATTAAAAGTTCATCGAAAGAGCACGCCTTCAAGGCAATCACTTTTACTCAAGAAAAAACCTCACAATCTTGGGCAAATTTTACCCTGTTATTTCCTACTGCGATATCAGTTTGTTTCAATGTTACATTAAGAAAATCTTATAACAAACGAAATAGTGTATTTTTCTGAGTTAATTTGCTGAGAGAGGTTATTTTTTTTGCGGGGTAAGGACGGCCTGAGGGTCGAATATTCTGGAGTAATTTTCATTCATTAATATAAATATTGACTACAATTCTGAGCTGCTTTGCAGGGTTTTTGGTCTCAAAGAGACCGATCTAAAACAAAGGAAGCCCAAGATCTAAAAAAATATTGCCTCACAACCAATGACATTCGAACGTCAGTTATAAACTTTCTTGCTCCCTGATTGGTGGAAGGAAAAATCAATTAAGTTGGAAGCCATTTGAGAACTTTTTGAAACTAATGAAATTCCGCGATGGAAATTTACAACAAAACCAGAGAAATTTAAAACGCAAAGTTAATCAAACTAGAAGTTTTTGTTTGAAGAGTTTTAGGAATAATTTTGACGAAAAATAAGGATGCTTTAGTCTGAAATTGAAAATATTTTGAAATATCTTTTGGCGTTTTTTGGTTCGAATATCAACATGGCTGTCGTGGAGGAAGCACTAGAGCAGAAAGGGAGGATATATTTACAAGCTTTCATTCGCTGTATCCTCTGGGGTGGATTCACCTTGAACAGTAGCACAGCTGAAGATGTCGTTGACAGATGATTGACATCTGAGTGTGAATCTTGATCTACTTATGCGCATCGTTTTTGTGCATCAGTTCTGCACATGCGCACTCGTAATATATATGCGAGGTACGCCTGAAAACCCTGATTCACCAATTTCCATACATCGGTTCACTGGTCAAATACAAAGTATTCAGTCGAGGCTGCAAGGCTCAAATTTGAGTAATTCTTTGAAAATACCTTGAAGCCTCGATTGAAGGCTTCGTCTGTGACCAGTGAACCAGTTTCAGAGTCATTTGCTCAGGGTTAGGCCTGGTTTAAAAGTCGAATTTTACATGTACCGAATCTAATGCAAATGAGCTCAAACAATAGGTTTTGCTCATTTTGCATTACATTTGGCACATGTGAAATTTGAGGCTTATTTCAGCATCAGAAAATTCACAAATACCAACGGTAAAGTAAAGAATGTACAACTTCGACAATACAAACACTTTGAAATTCAACGGGCCTTCACGGCAACGCGTGCCAGAATATTCTACACAAAATTGAGGCTAACCCTGAGCAACAGATAATTCGAAACTGGAGTATCAGTCACACTACGTGATCTTAAAAGGAGAATTTCTTTTCCCCGGACCTTCATTTTTACCCCCATGAGAAGCTAGATCGGCGCATGCTCACAATAATACGAATCATATATTCTCTTGCCCAGTATGCAGAGTTTCTCAGTAATTAAAACTAATTGAGAAGCTTTGGGTACCAGGATGAATACGAATTATCTCTCCTAGAGTGTGAACTCATTATGATCTCCAACATGCAAGTGAACAAGTCTAAATCACCCACAAGCGCTAGCCTCAGGCTACAAGAGTGCTAGCTTCGCTGTTTATGGTAGACCAAAGGGGAGAATAGAACAGCGCATGCTCAAGGTAAGAAAAAGGTTACCTTCTAATAGTCATGTCCATAGTACTAGAGGGTGTGTTCAATCTTAAGCTCTCCACTGCCGTGTCATCTTTAGATCCCATGCCATCAAATTAGAAAACCACGTGTGGACGAGCAGAACTGGGAACTACTGAATTGCAAACTGAAAAAAAGATTAAAGAAAACAATAAAAATTAGTCGGAGAGATAGCAAATACCGTCCGCTCAAACTGCCAATCACAACGCACTAGAATTCCTAGCTAGGATACCGGAACGGAAAAAAAAGATTCATGATATGGATTTTATCAGCTTTACATCGCGCGCGCGTTTTGGCGGGAAAGGCAGGTCTTCCCGCCTAAACCACAGGAACCCCATTATGTGCGTCATCGAGGGAACTATTTAGTAGCCTAGAGCTTTTTTTAATTCTCATATGAGTTTTTCTTAAATATTTTCGTCTTCAAAATTAATAAAACACCACTTGTTTTAAGAGAACCGCCTACACACTTCGCTGGTTGTTTTTTTTTTTTTTTTTACGAGAAACAGCTTCGATTTTTCTTTTTTTTTTCGATTTTTCATTTGTAAATGTACTTTTCGAAGTACATTTACAGCATGTTAGGCATACATTCTACAATAAGTGAACCAGACACGCCAACATTATTGAATAAATGAAACTGATAATTGAAATAATGACCGATAAAGAAGAGATTTGTAGCTTACTTCAAAAAAGAGAGGAGAGGAGCAGAAGAATAGAGAAGAGAACAAGCGAGAGATTTTACGCTATGCAGGTGAACTTGGTTAGTTAGAGCAGTATTTTCCAATACTGTAACCAGGAAGCCTAGCTTGATTTCTGCTTATCATAAATTAGATATAGAAAAAAACCTAATAGTTATATTTCGCATAGTTCAAATAGACGTACAGTGTAATTTCTGAGTTTAAGTTGTATAACAAGTGCACCAATCGTGTCGATATTTACAGTTTCTCAGTCGCAAATTAAAATCAAAATATGTTTATAAAACTACACCATGATTGTAGCAACTTATTCAGTATAATTTTATACATATAAAGTTATACTTTCTCAAAAAAAAAATATTTTGGCTCGACTTAAAAATATTTTTTCTTTATTGTTTAAGTTTTAAGGCGGACAATTTTACCTGGAAATCCTGCGACAAGAGCTTTTCAAACGTAGACGAGAGATGAAGGAGACCAGTTCAACTGCTTTACCCTGGAAAATCACAGGTGGTAAGATGTGAGAAACTCGTCAGTTGTCAACTGAATTCTTGATTCAAGTACTTTCAGATAAAATCTCTCGTAACTATAATAAGAGGAAAAAATCCTCCTATAAAACAAGCTTAGAAACGTGACAAAACGTAGGGAAAAATTATAAATATATAGAAAATAAATTATCAAAGTTTTAAACAACGTAAATATTTTTTTTTGTCTAATTTTTGTGATAATCATTGACAGCTTTCTTGATTCTTTTGCTTTTATTTTTATGCAAATTTTAGACAAAAAAACTGAACCCGGAATAAAGAACGAGTGTGGTAAATATATAATGAGTCTAAAAAAAACTCGTTAAATTAATTAATATCCGTGTAATTTGTAACAAGGAAATTTTTGAGTACACGAAAATTAATTGCTGTGGAAAAAAGAAAAAAAAAACCTTTTAAATGATTTTAATTCCGAAAGTTTTTAGATTAAATGCAATTATTTAATCATATATTTTCGATCATAAAACGAGAGGCCTGAAAATGTTCTTGTTTACAGTAGTAATTATAAATAATTATATGTAGAAATGATTTATATACCAATGATATCACTACTCGTTTTAGACTCTCGTGTCAAGAATACAGTCTGTTAAAAGCACCAGGAAAAGGCTCTAGAAAGTTATACATGTGGGTATAGATCTAGAGTTTGTTGGGTCTCTCCCTTGATTCGACGACTTTTCTCTGATTTTCTTCCCTTCGCAAAACCTTAGAAGCTAAATATGGTAATGTGCATCAAAGCCCACAATGCACACTGGGAAACTAAGTCCTGCAAAAATGCCGAAATCAAAGGAAATATTGTTGACATACTAGAAAATGTCGAAGAAACTGAAAAATTGTCAGATGATTTTTTAGAGGCGCCAAAAAAGCTTAATGGCTCGTTTTCTCATCATGTTTCACGCACGTTTGCTATTCCAATTCGATATGTTAGTTAGCCGTGCACTGACATAGATCAACCCAGACTGTTGTTTCAGGTTTCGATAAAGTTGATGTTTAGTTTTGTTTAGCGCGCGTTTTATTTTACATGGATCATATATCGGTAATCTGAGTATGTAAGGACGACCGTTTTTCTAGGATTATGAACATGTTGTATTTCTGCTCAGAAATGACCAGACCAGAGTTTGCCATTAATAGATATTTATCGGCATGATAAAACTCATCAAGGACTGGAGGGAAAGATTTAAATCTTTGTTGAAAGTATAGGCATTGATATAGGTCTACATGAGTACGTGTGTGATGGGGCTCATATCTCGCATTGATACTGTGGAGAACAGGCACTACATGTGATACTGAAAAAGAATTTGGATGTTTGATACTATACATTTGCCGCTGGATACTATATGAGATGTGGGAATTGATAGACATGTACATTAGATTGGATGAACGAACGAACATACGAGAGAACGAATATTGGATTAATGAATGAACGAACGAACGAACGCACGAATACATGGATGCAGGAACGGATGGATGGATGAATGAATGGATAGATGCTTCGAATGGATGGAGGGATAGATGGATGAACGAATGGATGGAGGGATGGATGTACGAATGGATGAACGAATGGAGGGATGGATGTACGAATGAATGAACGAATGGATGAACGAATGGATGAATGGATAAATGCTTCGAATGGATGGAAAAATGGTTGTACGGATGAACGAATGGATGGAGGGATGGATGGATGAATGGATAGATGCTTCGAATTGATGTACAAATGGATGAATGGAGGGATGGAAAAATGGTTGTATGGATGGAGTGGTGGATCTGAGGTAGGGTGGATGGATGAATAAATAAATAATAAATTCAATTTTCTCTTGATTATTAAAGGCAAATCCGTTACCTTAAATACTGAACGTTAACTGCGTAAAAATAAAGGAATTTCGGAACTAAATGAGTGGGCTGTTTACTCATATTACTAAATCCCACAAGCAGGCTTCACAATCATTATCTAAAATATGATGAAAGCCCTTTTGAATTTGTGAATTAATTGGTAAGATACAACACTTATTGACAAATAACAGCCTGATCTTAAACCAATTAAGCCTGTAAGGAATAATTTTAAAAGCTTCAATGCGAAATTCCTTTTTTCATCTTCAAATGTTTACGTATTTCATCATGTGTATTATAACTGCTTTAAGTGTGTTTAGGATTTGCCACTGACAATCGAGACGACGAGAAGAAGGGAAAATGCAAATAAAGACAAAAGAAAGGAAAGCTTAATTAGCTAAGAAAGAAAAAAGAAAGCATCGCATCACAAGAAATCTCAGTACGAGTGAATAGCGGTGACCATACCTGACTAGAATTCCTAGAAGTCAAAGTTCTCTGTCCAGAATTTCCAGATAAGTATTGTGTTCTCTCTAGAAAGCTCTAGAAGACTCATTCCAGATAGACTGACAACTTGAACTCGTAGCGGCTGCGTCACAGAGTCCTTGAGTCAGACTCTAATTTTCGTTAATAAAAACACTAATGTCTGATTCATTCGACGATTAAAGGCTGTTACTCATTGCCATGTAGACTTAGAGCTTCTTATGAAGGCGGTCGTCCAAGAGAGGAAAATTATCGAAGAAGTAGGTTTTTGAATCGTGCAGTGTGGTCTTATTCCCTTCCCACGTATCGCCTACTAACATGCTGGTCGATCGAATATTGCCCTTGGCTGTCTGTTAAACGCCGACACACAACTAGCGACCCACGGATCAACGTTTTACAGGAAATGGACGATCACATACAGATTATGGCTGCAAGACTGCGCAATAAACGCGGACATGGGAGAAAAAGGAAAACCGCAGAAGCTGTGTATCTTAGCTTGAATATTTATGTGGTAAGTCGTTTTGACACGTTATATATAAGTCTGATAGACAAAATTATAATATGTACATTGAAATCGACGTCGGTCATTGTTTTGACAAGCATCATGCAGTGTCTTAACTGCCAGGATGAAATCAACTGATGACGTCAACCGTTTCCATGGAAACGGTGAGACAGGAAGTAGTGTTCAAGAATCTTAAATATCTCAAGATCAACATTTTAACGTTATCTTTGAAGTACGTTCGTCGTACGAATTCTTTTGCCTCAAGAAACTTAGATAAATTATTTTGTTTTTTTTGCAAACAAAGTAGGCAATGATGTGTTGTGTTCACATCGATATCTAAAAACGTTTCACTCTGTTTTAGTTCTAGGTATATAACCAGGCCTGCCTCGTATCTTGGTAACCAGGCCTGATACAAATTATACAGGGTTATCCTCGTCTATAAGTCAGCTATTCAACGACACCATTACAAGTCTGGGATTTCAAAACAAAACACTGGCATTGTTCAGTTACATTACAGTTAACTTTGCTCTTAAACGAAGCTAAACCTGAACAAATGAGTCCGCAGACAAGGATGACAGCGGTATAAGTTTACAGAAGAAGTAAAGGTATTATTCCTGGGTTTTCAGTGACCTGCTAGCTTAGATGCGCATGCGCATTCAACGATAAGGATGCTGTGTAAGAAATCATTCATTTTTTTTTTAGAAAACAGAGAAAACGAATCAAGAATTATTTGTAGATGTACTCGAGCGTTATGGCGACCTTTGATAATCGTGAGCCTGCGATTCTCCTGGTCAGTGGTTAGCAAAAAAGGAAGAATCCGTGATATGGACTAAACCTCAAACCAAAATGTCAACATTACGAAACTATTAATTAACAGAACTTTGTCTATTTAATTAGTGAGCAGGGCCTAATACCGCTAAACTATCCGATGAAGGAAAGCTGTCGTAATCTTTTTGACAGACGGGATCAAACCATCGTCAAACAATTTGAAAATCCAAAGAAATGAGTTGATGTTTCCACAATATAAAGTTTGACGTGTTAGACTGAGTTGGTCAACAACTCACCTTGAAAGTAAACACAAATTCTTGATTACAAAAACTTTGAATTCAAGATATGTGAGAAAGGAATTAATGTGGATGAGTGATCATTGTGTTAGCGGCTTGGTTTCTTTGTCTTTAGCTCGAGCCGAGGGGAATTCTAAAAGTTTATTGGTAGTACATAATTGGAATACTAACTCGGCCTCATAAACATTTACATAGAAATCTCGTTCGTTAGTGGATGTGTTTGAATTCTGCAATTTTACAGCAAAGCAGAGGTTCTCTCCTTATCTTTCAGTTTGTGCTCTTTTTTCAGTGCTCTCTGCTCTCTTTCTTTCGTTCGTTCTCTCTCTCCCTCCCTATCTAGCTCTTTTCAAACATAACGAGTGGATCAAAACAGCCCACACTATCTAAACAAAGCATTCATAATGTTTCGTTCAAACAATATAAGCCGTTTATTGAATATTGCTAGACTGAATTCTTTCATCTGATTTATGTTTAGTCTTTAGAGACCACCAAGAAGTCAAATATTGACTGCAATACTTCTATATTTTTGTACCCAAAACGAAACAGCAGTGATACCGGACGCTTTTTCTCCTGAGTTTCCTTAATTATTATTTCTATATTGATTCACAGAATATCTGTCCCAAAACATTTCTCTTGACCTTCCGTTGTTTTTGTGACCTAAATCACTCGTATGTTCGACTAAATTCGCTGCAAATTTCTTTTTTCTTTCAGTATTTGATATTGCGGCGAGCTGAAATGTACGACAAACCCAACATTACTTGTTTCAACTGACTACAAATATCACTGAATATAAATAGCTATATGAATAGCTAATTTAAGAAAATAACTCCTAAATATCAAAATAATTAATTCCAATATTTTCTAACAGTTCGCTCAGTTAAAATACAAAATGGTGAAGTTTTGTATCGAAAGAAAAAAATTGGTACCCGTATTGTCCGTGGGTTAAAACTAGTCCGCTCAAGTAATGACAATCTTGAATATAACCAAGAATTCCAGTTTCTCGACTTACACTTTACGGTATGCTCGTTATTATTTTCGAATTCTTTTGTAAAGAGTTGGCAGTAATAATTAATTCGTATTTAACTTTTCTACATACAGAATTCCAAAGAGTTTTTTCATCTGTATATACTATTCGACTGTGACGGCCAATGCAACTGGCATTTCTATTTCAAATTTATAAACGAATTCGAGAATCTCGGCTGACACACTCAAGATGGAGGGTTATCTGATGGTTATATTTTGCCCTTACCTTTGATCCTAGAGTAGTAAGACTCTCCTAAGTTATCTGAGTCAAGCAGGAATAATATTTTGAAACTGTGCTCCAATCAACCAACCAACACACCGACTCATTCACCTTATCATGTGACTTAACCTAACCATGACGTCACAGTTGTCGTGGTTACGGTAATGAGGTATCGCCTTCTTTGTTTCAGTAATAAAACAACGAAAAACCAAAATCATTCTAATTGCGACTTTCAATTAAATCCTGAATCCAACTTGTATAACTTCCTGGCTTGACGTCACTGTTGTCATGGTTACGAAAAAATCATTGAAAGATGGTGCAGTTCTGAAGAATATTCGAGTCGCAAAATATGCCTGTTTCATGTTTGATGTGGGTAAGTTCCAAGCCAATTCAGAGAGGTAGTTTGAAACAAGTCAAGCTGAAGGCTCCTGAACTTGTCACTCCTCTCGGAAATGCTTGAAATTTATGAGCTTCATTTTCAAAAAAATATTTGTTTTTGGTATGTTATGTATGTCTCGAGTACTAGACACCGACTACGAACAGCATCGTATATATTACAAGGATTTCATCACGTCGTAACAAGGTCAAAATAACAGAGTACAGACGACAGGAGGGTAAGTTTCTCACTAGTTTGTAAAGTGCTTTGAAGAAAATCGCTTAAAATTTGATGCGATATAAAACGTTTCTGGTGTAATCTTTACAAGATTCCAATAATTACTTGTTCAAATATTTCTTCATATTCAAAGCAGAAAGGTCAGAATTTTAAGATTGTTTCCCGGCCTGCCCGTTAGGATCGCTGTGTCAAGCGTTTGGCTCAAGGAGAATGGGTCGAGTGAGGTATGACGTCATTTACTCAACTGAAACAAAAAAATCGTGGCTGACATCACTTCCAAGCTATGCAAAGTTTGACAAACTGATGAAAACTCTCCTCATTGCAAAAAATCTAAAAATGCCGCCAAAACAAGAAAATGTATGATCGTAAAGATGCTTCCTTGTTGACTAAAAGACGTCACAAGGTAAGACCGCTGAATGATAAATGACATGAGCTTGAAGAATAGTCTTAACTATGACATTTCTGGACGTAGCAGTGTTAACATGGTTAGCAACGGTAACTATGGGGCTGAACATAGCAACAGTAACTATGGGACTGGAAGTAGCAACGGTAACTATGACACTTCTGGACGTAGCAGCGTTAACATGGTTAGCAACGGTAACTATGGGGCTGAACTTAGCAACAGTAACTATGGGACTGGACATAGAAACGGTAATTATAAAAAATCAAATTTCATACTTCATAATAGGTGATAAAAAAATTTAATTGCATTCATCTAAAAATCTTCGCAGAGTCAAATTAGTGCGGGTTGTTCTCTACAGCGCATCTTTTCCAAGCTACTCTTCTAGTTTCGACTCTCTAAGTGTCTTCGCACCATTACTAGACTGGGCAAAGGTCACGTTAAACTTGAACTTTTGTGTGTTTTGTGTGAAACTTTTCCTTTTCGATTTAGAATCTTTTAAAAAAAAATAATGAGAAATGAAGTTACACCATTTTCATAATTACGCGGCCCAATCAACATGCTATTATTCGAGTCATGTGTTTTTGGCTTCCGCCAATCAAATTTTCAATGGTCTGAGCTAGTGAATTTTTAATTGACGGCAGCCAAGAACCTAGAACGTCTTGGGCTGTAGTTACTGTGTTGGTCGCGGAATTATGAAAATGGGTTTAACATAGTGGTTTAGTCTTGCAACACAATAGCCTTCAATCTTCGGCAAGGGGTTAACTAACCTATCAGTGCGCGATGGTACAGCTCGTCCAATCATAATGCTTGGACGTGGTGACGTCACGTTCACGTTACTTGAAGTGCGTGACGTAATATTTCCACAGTCACACGGACTCTCATATGTGCTAAGTGTTTCTGCTTGCTATTCTAAGTAATAAAAAATTATATTGATCATCTTAGTTCTCAGGGCAATGCGCGTTCACTGCTGCACCAGTAACCCTGGGCACTAGGATTATAAAGTCTTGTAAAACTGAATCTCAATCAGATGTCATTCATTGAGTGTTTTGAGGTGCAAATTATTGACTTTAGCGTCTTGAGGATGTGAAGATTCCCTTACTTCTTCCTCAAGCTGCAACATAACAAGACATGAAACACACGTTAGTATAACATGTCCTGAAGACGATAACAAATATGACCTATCTGACTTTATCCTTCACTAGACTCTGAAGATGACTTCCGCTCAGGTTGTCGAAACGTCAGTCGCGTCAAACAGTCCTTCTCAGGACTACATCCACCCGGATGATCATAATACAAATATTGTTTCTTCGACAAATATTATTATCATAACTTTCTCACCTGCGCTTTGGTGTACGGTTCACACCGCCACACAACAGTCTTGGCAGAATACACCTCTTTTTAGACGGTTGATACGGTGAAATGAAGGAGTATAACTGTAGAGAATTAAAAGAATTTAGTCATAATTAGAAAAATCGTAAATAGATGAGACATTATCATCACCAAAGATCACCGTTAACCAAAGATTTGTCGTTAGCTTCTCTTGTTATGTACACCAACATGGCTGCCATGCCTCTATTCTTGGTTAGCATGTGACATCATCACCACCATGTTGGTGTACCGTTAACCAAAGATTTGTCGTTAGCTTCTCTTGTTATGTACACCAACATGGCTGCCATGCCTCTATTCTTGGTTAGCATGTGACATCATCACCACCATGTTGGTGTACCGTTAACCAAAGATTTGTCGTTAGCTTCTCTTGTTATGTACACCAGCATGGCTGCCATGCCTCTATTCTTGGTTAGCATGTGACATCATCACCACCATGTTGGTGTACCGTTAACCAAAGATTTCTCGTTAGCTTCTCTTGTTATGTACACCAACATGGCTGCCTTGCCTCTATTCTTGGTTAGCATGCATGTGACATCATTACCACACTTTAAAGATTCTATTTAGACTTGTCTTACATTCCTAACGTAAATACGGTTTTGATCAAAGAATTAACAACAACTTACTTGATTTTCTTTTTCGTCAATCTTGATCTTCCTCTTCCGACCACGTGTCAACACCCCCGTATATTTGTCCCCAGTCTCCTGCCCATCTGAGCTCTCATCACCACTTGTGTCGCTATCTGAGTATTCGTACATTGAACCAGTGGGTGTTCCTGAGCTGTCAATCATTGCTTGGCTGTCAGAATCTATCAATCCACTTGGCGTTTTTGGTTCGTACCTTTTCTCGCCCTCCTCATCATCATCGTAATAATCATCATCATCACTATCAGCTTCAATAAGATTACTACATTCATCAGATTCATTGTAACGAACAGATTCCCCCGTGTCATTGGAGCCATCAAGCACACACCCTACGCTAGACATATCTGTGACATCATCTTCAGCAGTGGAGGTTCCCGATGCATTCTGGTTCATTTCTGACTCCTGGCTTGAGGTCAAAGTCCATTGTGGTTTTCTTGTCTTTGGTTCTGGTAGTTTGTTCGTGTATCGTTTTGGAGTGTTTGTTTTCTTGGCTTCATTTTTGATGGCTTTGTGTCTTATTTCTTTTCTCAGTGGGTAGAGACTGTCTTTGATGAAAGATGCTGGGCTCATACAATCAAAATCTGGTTTCTAAATAGATGAATAAACAAATGAATGAATGAATACATAAATGAATGGATGCATGAAAGAATAGATCGTTGAATGAATGGATGGATAAATGAATGGATGGATGGATGAGTGATTATCTCACCCATGTACCTCCCCCTCTCCCTAATGCCTACAAGTTACCATCATCATTTTACCTTGTTTTTCATGTCTTTCGGTGTTCTCAGAATCTTATTCTTCAGCAGGGCAGCTCGCCGCAGTGGTGTTCCTCTTTTCTCAAAACTTCCATCTCCACGACTCACCCTTCTCAAAGATGCACGACAAACCTTAAGTTTTCTGTAATATAACAATCATCCAATCAAAACCCTCCAATAATCACGTGATTGAGGATGACAAAATTTCTAAAACAAAAATCGTTATCATCCAATCAAAACCTCGCGAATAATCACATGTTTTACGCTGCAAACATTTTCCGTCCTCCAGCCCTGAACATACACGCTGTCTTCTTACCCAATGGCGTCTTTGATTGCATTGAACCATGAGGAAGCTTCTAGTTTTGACTTGGAGTAGACCAAAAGCGTCTTGTCTTGACATGATATCTGTGTGGGGGGAAAAACTTGCCTTCACATATAACCTTTGATAGACAATTCCTGGCATAATAAACATGGGGCATTGTGGTCTAGGTTGAGTACAAACATATTTTGTTCATCATGCCTTATATGGTGTTGTTACATAGCCTTTCCTAATTGGCTGACCAAAATACAGTCTCCTTTAACCAATGAAACACTTCTTTATAACTTTGTGAAATGTTTACGTAACCTCACCACAGGGATCCCAGTACTGACCTTAAAGAGAGACCCAACGTCTGCTGCACCGTCCGTGTCCAGTGAACTACCAAACATTTGCTCCACTTCACATTCATTTAACGGGAAAACACGCCGACAAGAGTACGTACTACAAGGTATTCAAAGACATGCTTTTCAATTTGATTAAATTTCACTCAAGCTTTTAAAAAAAAATTTTTTTGTCTACATTTAGTCATGCTTTTTGGTCAAACGTTTGTCATTTTTTTCACCAACTTCAACTTTTCTTTTCACAATAATTCTCCTTCTAATTAGTTTGACTTCTGTTGATATACAATACGTTTTTATTTACGATCTATTCTTTGAAAGTTCAATGTTTTTTTTTGTTCAAGAAATGCCAGTTAATAACTGCTATGTAAATTTTCCCTACCTTTCCCTCCCAAACCAAAAATGGAATTTTCTAAGAATGTACCTCTGGGTATAATGTTTTCCATTTCAGACCATGTGTCATTCCCTAGAGTATTATTTCTTTGTTTAACAGTTGCACACGAGAAGACACATGAATATGGATACAACTCAAACAAAGAATCAAGAAACAAAGAACAAAGAAACAAAGGTAAAGAGGGATATTTGTATTCTGCGATAGGAATATCAATTTGCTTTCAAGGTTACCTTTGATCTCGGTCCATTGTTCCACTCTTTTTTGCATAGATGAGAATATCAGAGAAGAGAAAGAACATCCTCTCTTGTGAGCCACGTTTGCATGCCTGAAACAAGCCAAAACGTTTCAGGTCTGTGTTCTCATACAAGTATATGAGGCAGGTCTAAGTTACTCTATGACATACTCATCTCCACCCCTCCCCTAGTAGAACAAAAGGTGCTTCCATGAGGGGAGGGGAAGAGAGAAAATACAACACTTAGTCCATTATACCTTGAGTAATGGTCCTTCTTTGATGAAAAATCTACCTATAAAACAAACGCAAAAATAAGTACATTTATGGCATGTTACAGTAATCGTATCATTTGTTACCATGCTTCTCACTTGAGTATAAAAAGAGACAGTTTTAAGATGTATATTTTGCTTTCAGAACTATAATGTTATATATATGTAGCGGCAATTAATGTTGTAATTTGCATTGACACAAGTTTTATGTACTTCTTGAAGAAAGAGCCTGGTGTTGACAAAGATAATGTCCTTTGCCCCACATCTCAAGAGTCTCATTTCCATACTCATTAAAGTGATAGTACAGCAAAGACCTCCCCAAAATTATTAAGATTGATAACTGGAGCTGAACTGACTATCAATTTTCCTTATCAGTTATTTACCATTTGATAATTAATTATAATCTACCTGGTGCTAGAATCTTTGGAGCGCCTTCTCCTGTCAAACTCTTCTGTATCATGAGCATCTTTTGAAAATTTTCATGTTGCCGAATATTGTCATTTATGTGTTCAGCAACTTTTGCAATCTCCTCTGTAGCCTCTGTAGGTAGAACATTTTATTTCTTTAGCAACAAATGTTATATTCAGTATGTGCTATCAAATATGAATGAATGGATGAGATAGGTGGATGAATGGATGGATGGGATAGCTAGGTGGATGCATGGACAATCACTTGATTGATGGATGGATAGATGGATGGATGAAAAATGGATGGAATGGTGGATGGATGGTTGGACGGACGGTTGGATGGGTGGTTGGATGGGTGGTTGGATGGATGGTTGGATGGATAGATGCATTGATGGAAGGATGGATGGATGGATGAATGTCATCTTACCTTCCAGCTTGCTGAAATCAGGGTAATCTCTTGGTGTTTTGTTCAAAAGACTCTCAAGTAACAGCTTATACCTAAAATATACAAGAAAAATATTCTTTAATTCATCAATCCTTCTCAGATTCTTTTTTCCTGGAATGTGAAAATGTTGTTTTTACCTTGGTACTCGTTGTACTGGTGTTATAAGCAAAGCTCTCAAGTTCAGTCCCTTACACTCCTCCATAGCTTCTTGTCTTGTAACGAAAGACACAAAATCTGGTGATTTTTTTTCCCATTCCTTAAAGAGAAATGAGTTGCAGATTTGTTTAGATTTAGTTAGATAGTAGAAATATGAAACTGGCTGTAATACCAGCACAATATAGCATGCACAGTGGTTAATTTACAAAGTTGAAGTATACCATACCTGTAACATATTACTCGCACACTCAAAATTATTTGCGTATGTGCTGTACAATTTGATGAAGGGTGCCATAGCCAGAAAAGCATCACCAACACCCAGTGTCTCCATGTGATTTAGCAGTTCTTTGTTAATTGCTTCAATGCCTTCGATGTTGGAGAAGATTGTATTCAGGACACTTTTTGGTAGAATATTTGCATTTCTGAGTTCTCCTAGGAAGATCTGGAAGATAAGTTGGAAGTCTCTTACATAAAATTTACTGTTATGACAAAATAAAAGGATCTCAATCAATAACAAAGCTTGTTCATAAGAGGGGAAAATGGTGAAGAACAATAAGTATTTCCGGCCCAATTTGAATCTGCATGCAGCTAAACTGATTCCTCTAATATTTTATCTCTGGTTTTCAAATATATATTGTAACTATAATTATTGCTTTATTAAGTTTTGAAAAAAATACATTTTTCACAGTTTAATCTTTGTGTTGTTGTTCTGTCCCCCTCGCGTAACAATGACTCATGAAAAAAAAGATTATTTCTTTTTTATGTGATTGAAGACATGACTTTAACTTGCAGTTCCAACAGCATGATCAATTCAAGCTGCACTTGTAATGATCAAATGTACAGTGAAATAATCTTCTACTTACAGTCGTCAGGGTGTGTAGCTGTTGCTGGTAAGTCTTTTCTGTGGTGAATATCTCATTAATAACCTTCTTGCGCTTCCTGGCCATTATCTGGGCTTGTAGTATGCCATTCATTTCCTTCGACAAAGCCTGTCCTGTCTGTGACACTTGTAAAGACAGGAACTTCTTGGCACTACGCACTGTAATCATGACAAAATAGTGATCAGTATATTATTTATATTATACAGGGCCCCTCTCGATACCAGCTTTTAACTGAATGGGCCACCCAGCTGTAAATAAAGGTTACATAACATAACATCAGAAATGCATATATATGTATGTGTATATGTACTTTTATCTCTGACAAACAATTGAACAATATTGTGATTGGCTGAGGTCAATGGGATACTGATTCTGCTCACTACTGATTGGCTACGGCCATCATGCAGGATTGGTTAACTTTCATGTGTGAGTGATCATAAGTGGTCCACTGTAATAAGTATAATTGTTAAAATAGTTTTACTGATGTAATATCATGATTACCTCGGGATCCATTGTTTCCAGAGGGATGTTTAAGGTCTAACATCCCCCTGGATGAATAGTGATGAGGGATATTTAGTCTAAATATCCCTCATGAATATAATCATGAGGGATATTTAGACTAAATATCCCTCATGAAAATAATCATGAAGGATATTTAGACTAAATATCCCTCATGAATATAATCATGAGGGATATTTAGTCTAAATATCCCTCACCACTATTCATGAGGCAAGGTCCCTCATATGACAATCACCGGGACCATGGCTGGGTCGCATTGACCCAAACGGAAATTTTTCGCAATGACTCTGCGCTACACACTATTCAACACCCCAGTACTTGTGGGACCCATTGAGTAATCTTTGCGCATGCGTTGACTAGCCGAGAGTTTTTCTTACTATGTGTGACGTAATCAAGACGGTTTGAAAACACTTCATTAATACCGCTCCTCTAGGCCAACCAAAGTGAATTAGAATAAAGCACCACGAATGAATGAATGCTGGTTCAATTCACCATTGTCGCATTTAACAAAGGCAAATTCCCTTAAGTATGCCGCATATCAACAGCTTTGTAAAACTTTGTAATTTATGCATCGTACGAAAGCTAACATATTTCCTAAGAGCAGTTTTATTCCTTGGTAATCATAATATTACGAACTAATAGCATGACATTTCGGGCGATTAGTGATTAAATGTCCCCTCAAGCCTCGGGAGGTTTAGTTAAAGTCCCTCCGCCTTCGGCGTCGGGACTTCAACAAAACCTCCCTCGGCTTTCGGGGACATTTAATCACTAATCACCCTCAAGTCATGCTATTACTTATAAATAAAGTATCTACAATGGGAGTTTTTCAAGGGAGCATTCACATTTCTTTGGGGGGGGGGGGGGGGCAGGAGAGCTAGAGCAGAAAAATCTGGGATAATTTTATTTAATTTTTTTCATTTTTCCATGCCAAAAATGGAGGGTATAGTAAGAGCAACATTCATTCACTATAAAAATAAAGTCGGGATAGTCAATCCCATATAGACCCCTCCCCCCCCCCCACCCCCTCACATACATGTACGGTTAACTTCCAGAAACTTCTGGAATGTTCGACATCACAATCCGTCTGTCTGGAACGAATGATTCATCACTCGAATCAAAAATTCTTTTCTTCAACGTACTAATTTGCCAATGATTCTTAAACCTCGCTTACAAGAAAACCATGTAATGCCTTCAACAGCTCAAAGTAGATTTTACTCGGGATTTGGTCGGGATTTCGAGATATTATATGAGCTTAAGATTAGCTTACAGTAAGCTCATTTTTCAACGTTTCTTTATCCGACTTTGAAGATCAATCCTTCGTGATTCGTTAACGATCAACAATTCTATTGCTAGATTTTGATTGCCTTTTTATGACGCAAAGCATATTCGTTATCTATGATAAATATACTCACACTTTGCGTTCCTTGTCCTCGAAGGACTGTTGTATCCGATGGACGCCATTCCTCAAAGATTCTTGGTAGGCGGTGCGGAAAAATGCTCTAAAAATCCAAAAATCCGCCTCAGATTAGAAAAAAAAATAGCTCAATAAGTCCAAAAAAGTAAAGATCTACTAAATTGAATGTAAGAAATAGTCAAAAAGAGATTGATTTGTGTTTTTTACCTTGTGATCGGCAGAGATCGGCTGCCGGTTTGCTTTTTTACTTTGTTTTGTTGTTCGTTGCAGATTTCAAATTTACCACTCAACGGTAATGGGGAAAACCGCTGGATTGGTCTTGAGCGACAACGAGATAACGTGAGGGGAGGGGAGGGGAGTGGTTTGTACTCGAATAAAGTTTGCATAAATTAGTAAAAATATAATATAATATTGAATATAAAGAAAGAAATTTAGAACTTTAAATAAATATAAAATTTAGGAATTTAGAACATCATTGATTTGTACAAACATTTTCTTAATTTTTTTATTACTATACTACAATCCTATCTTATTTTATTGATCCCATTTATTAATTAATTTTTTCTATCATTTCTATATTTTGATATTGTATTTTCTTATTTTTTATTGTCGGCCAAATGTAAGTTTAGCTAAATTGTTGTGTTTTTCTTTTTGTAAAAATATAAAGTTAGGTTCGTTTAGATTTGTTAATACACATAGATCGTATTGTTTCTCTGATTGGTCCTTATATTCGTATAACGCAAATCGCACACACTTATAGTCTTTAAATAATTTGAATCGTTGTAAAACATACTTTTCGCCCTGATGATGCACTAGAAGTGCGAAAGCTCGGTATTATATTAAAAAATAGTGGAAGAAACAAACGTAAACAATATTTAATATTGTTATTATTATTATTATTGTTATTATGATCTATATTTATCCATATTACAAATCCATGTGTAAAAATGAAGAGAGAATAAAAACAAGTTCTTTTTTAAGCATTTCTTTAAATTTATTCTTGATCAACCAAAAAAAGGCATTCATATTTTTTATAAACTTAAATGAAATTGAAAAGGTTTTTTTTAAATTTTCTTTGTAGAATAATAAAAAACACTGGAAAACATTAATGATAAATGAAACAAAACTAATATAAACAAGCTTTGATTTCTATCGCAAAGATATTTTCTTGTGTAATAAAAAGCAGGCTATTTTACTAAACTATCTATATGAATTAAGATTCCAGATAATATAACAGTTTATGTTACTAACAACAATAGAGAAAGGTCCAGAAAAAAACTCCGGGGGTAAAGTATGTGCTCGTCGAAAATTTTCAAAAATACCCCTAAAAGATACCGGAAGCTTTTTCAAAAGGGCGTGGCTGGGTAAATTTTAACCCCTAAGAGATACCACAAAAATAATACTATTAAAAAATAAACCAAGGCTTTTGAAATGTTTTTCCTTGAGTAATAATCTGAGTTTACGCAGGCATGCATATTGCATTATTATGTGATGGGCTAGTTCCTTTTTCAACACCCTAAAAGATACCAGAAAGTGCTGATTTGATAAACCTCAAATTTATGACCCTAAAAGATACCAAATCGCTGATTTTTACCCCTAAGAGATACGACGAGCATACTCAATACTTTACCCCGGGAGTTCCCCCCCCCCCCCCCCCGGGAAAAGTTACGATAAATGTACATGTTTCTGGACTGTACTGTATTGTGTGTAGGAATCAAGGGTGAAATATAGTAATAACTATAAGAGCACTGGACTCTCAATCACATGAGCAAAGTTGTTAGGTTTCTTCTTTGGATCAAAGGTTTTTCTCTCAGTTTTGTAGTTTTCCTCCCTGCACAAACCTAACATTGAAATTAAATTCTAATTTGATCTCAGAGTTAGCAATGTCATGACTTAGATCAGCCCAGAGGTTGTTTCAGGGTTTGATCTGTGAGTTAGCCATGCCCTGACTTAGATCAGCCCAGAGGTTGTTTCAGGGTTTGATCTGTGAGTTAGTCATGCCCTGACTTAGATCAGTCCAGAGGTTGTTTCAGGGTTCAATCTGTGAGTTAGCCATGCCCTGACTTAGATCAGTCCAGAGGTTGTTTCAGGGTTCAATCTGTGAGTTAGCCATGCCCTGACTTAGATCAGCCCTGAGGTTGTTTCAGAGTTCAATCTGTCAGCTAGCCAAGCCCTGACTTAGATCAGCCCAGAGGTTGTTTCAGGGTTCAATCTGTGAGTTAGCCATGCCCTGACTTAGATCAGCCCAGAAGTTGTTTCAGGGTTCCATCTGTGAGTTAGCCATGCCCTGACTTAGATCAGCCCAGAGGTTGTTTCAGGGTTCAATCTGTGAGTTAGCCCTGCCCTGACCTAGATCAGCCCAGAGGTTGTTTCAGGGTTCGATCTGTGAGTTAGCCCTGCCCTGACCTAGATCAGCCCAGAGGTTGTTTCAGGGTTCGATCTGTGAGTTAGCCATGCCCTGACTTAGATCAGCCCAGAGGTTGTTTCAGGGTTTCTTCTCTGAGTTTCAAGAACTGGGCTATCTAACCATTGATAGTGTTTATTTACAGTATCAATTCTAGATCTGTATTTCCTTTATTGTCATATATTAGAATAATATTTTTCTAATATATATTAACAAAGAATAACTGTGCAATGTTTTATAATAAATTGATGGTTACTAAAATACTTTTATTTATTATCTCTATTAAGTTACGTATGTTCACCAGCTCCTTCGGCAAGTCCCATGACATAGTTAGCAATTTCCCCTTTGCTAGGAGCATCAGGAATCTCCCATGAGTCTTTGTTCTTTACTTCATCACGACAGATGGGACACGTGCCATGTGAAACACTCCTGAAAGAATGGATGTTACATGTTTCATCATTATTCTCAGTCATCACAATCATAACTATGGTAATCACCATGGTTTCTGTCATCATCATCGTCATCATCATCATAACCAACACCAATCATCAAATCATCATTATCAAAATCATTTTCACATTCATCATCATCATTGAACGTCATCATCATTATCACTATCATCATTACTAGATCAACATCATCATCATCACTAAGTATCATCACTATGTATCATCATCATCATGATCATCATCACTACGTATCATCATCACCATCATCACTATGTATCATCATCATCACCATCATCATCACTATGTATCATCACCATCATCATCACTATGTATCATCATCATCACCATCACTATGTATCATCATCATCACCATCACTATGTATCATCACCATCATCATCACTATGTATCATCACCATCATCATCACTATGTATCATCATCACTATATGTATCATCATCACCAACATCCCTGTATCATCATCATCACGATCATCATCACTATGTATCATTATCACCATCATCACTATGTATCATCATCATCACGATCATCATCACTATGTATCATTATCACCATCATCACTATGTATCATCATCACTATATGTATCATCATCACCATCATCACTATGTATCATCATCACCATCATCACTGTATCATCACCATCATCACTGTATCATCACCATCATCACTATGTATCATCATCACCATCATCACTATGTATCATCATCACCATCATCACTGTATCATCACCATCATCACTGTATCATCACCATCATCACTATGTATCATCATCACCATCTTCACTATGTATCATCATCACCATCATCACTATGTATCATCACCATCATCACTATGTATGTATCATCACCATCATTGCTACGTATCATCATCACCATCATATTTCTTTGAAAAGCATTCCTACCATGTATCTATGCAGGTTTTGCAAAAGGAATGCACACAAGAAAGAATCACTTCTGAGTTCCTTTCCATGCATATACAGCACTCTTCTAAATCACTTTCTTCTGCCATGGCTTCATCAACTCTGAAACACAAATAATACCTACTATACCAATGCATTCATCATGTTTAGTAAGCTCAGTGTTGATTGGTTGAACTCAGCTGTAAGCTCAGTGTTGATTGGTTGAACTCAGCTGTAAGCTCAGTGTTGATTGGTTGAACTCAGCTGTAAGCTCAGTGTTGATTGGTTGAACTCAGCTGTAAGCTCAGTGTTGATTGGTTGAACTCAGCTGTAAGCTCAGTGTTGATTGGTTGAACTCAGCTGTAAGCTAAGTGTTGATTGGTTGAACTCAGCTGTAAGCTCAATGTTGATTGGTTGAACTCAGCTGTAAGCTCAGTGTTGATTGGTTGAACTCAACTGTAAGCTCAGTGTTGATTGGTTGAACTCAGCTGTAAGCTAAGTGTTGATTGGTTGAACTCAGCTGTAAGCTAAGTGTTGATTGGTTGAACTCAGCTGTAAGCTAAGTGTTGATTGGTTGAACAAAGCTGTAAGCTCAGTGTTGATTGGTTGAATTCAGCTGTAAGCTCAGTGTTGATTGGTTGAATTCAGCTGAAAGCTCAGTGTTGATTGGTTGAACTCAGCTGTAAGCTCAGTGTTGATTGGTTGAATATACATGCATGTACATGCCTACTAATAAGTACCTTGTAATGATCATTGACGCTGTTAGTGCTTGTCTTGCTTGCTGTAAATCTATTTTTTGGTATGTCTGGAATAGAGGGCATTGAACATGAAAGATAAATGGATTAATAGATTGATGAATGAAAAAAAGGAAGGACAAATGAATAAAAGGAAGGAAGGATGTGTGGGTGTGTGAGTGGATGGATAGATTGATTGATGAAAGGATGTATGGATGTATGGATGGATGGGTGGCTGGGCAGGTGGGTTGGTGGGTGTCTGGTTTGGTGGATGGATGGATAGAGATGGATGGATGAAAGGAACAAAGGATGGGATGAATGGATGGATAAAAGGAATGATAGATGGATGGATAAAAGGAATGATAGATGGATGAATAAATGGATAGGATCAGATCATCTACTTTACATTTATTAAAACATTTAAATTCTTTTCTCTTCTGATAAGAACCAAGCTAAACTAAAGCACATTTTATTCAAACATGAATATACATACCTCGCCATTCTTGTCAACCTCCTCCCACTGCTCATCCTCATCTAATGACTTTGTACATCTGACTTGTTTAAGAACATCTCTGTAGACTTTACAAAACTGCCGCAGATCCAGAACCTTTCTTGTCTTGATCATGCCACTTGATTTCTCTATCTGAAGTTGAATAATACTTTAGGTGAATTGGCCTTTTGCAACAAACAGTCACGTGACTGTTACTGGATGGCAAAAAAATTCAGACTTTTCTCAAGGGAATGCCATGTGGTCTGAAATGGGCAATTTGCATACAAAGCTAAAAAGGGCTTCAATCCATTTATCTTGTAGCTGCTCAATGCACAAGATAAGATTATCTTGTCATTAAAAAACTGAAGTTCTAACCCTTTCTATTATAGTCGATTTGTTTATTAATTTTTATGTGGAAAAAACAAACCTTGAAACAGTAAATCCTAACTGTTGCTTTCCATAAATAATTGTGGTCAGATAATTCCTTCACAGTGAATAGTATTTGATGTATGCTGTCTTCAGAGAAATTTTGCAAACTGAAACAAATATTGAAAATATATTTAGAAATTATCTAAAATTAATAAGTAAGAGTGAGCAAGTCTTTCAAACAAAAAAAGGTAAAAGTAAGTTGCCTTATTTTACGTCAGTAGCTCATAACAGTCATTGACCAATAAGTTCGAGGCTGAGCATTATCCATCAGTGCTCCGTTTTATGGGTATTAAAGCTACACGGAAAGGAAAAAAGTTGTAACAAGGATGCGAGGTCACTGGGAATCAAACTCAGACCTCTTGCAGTGAAGGCCATGCACTAATCAACTGTGCCATTCTTGCTACTCAAAACACCAAATGTGTGTTGTCTAAGACAGTGGTAGATTAATAAGTACTCCGTACAGAAACTCTCATGTAAGAAATACAAAAAAAAAATCACTTAAACACCAATTCCAAACATGGCAGATACAAATGGACCACCTGAGTTGGGGGGGGGGGGGGGGGGGCGAAAACAAGGCTAGTCAGTCTTCCGTGATCTGTGATCTTTGTGTTTTTTATTTACTGTCCAAGCTTCATCTTTGTTACTGGTGCTTTCATCCATTGAGAATTGTTTTTATGCTTCTAAGCAAAAAGCCAGGTTTCCACAGATCATGGACGACTGAAGATATAGCCTCATTTTCACCTCCTCAATCCAAACGGTCTTTTTGTGTCTGCCATGTTCATAATCAGTGTATTATATTATCCTTCTTACATTTTGTTAATGTGTTTTACTGTGTCTGAAAAAAATAAGAAAAAAGTCATGTTAATATACATGGATTTCTATACAAAAAATATTTACAGACTATGGTGCAAAAAAGTACAGCCATTTTATGTAATTACATACTTCTATACACAGGCGTTTTGCTGCCAAAAGAGCTTTTACTTTATTTATTTATTTATATTTATTTATAGTAACTTCCATCTACTGAACAAGAAAATTAAAGTAATTAAGTGAACATAATACTAAACACTAAATGAGGGACTAACGGATGGACTCGTGGTCCCAGCGAGGTCAGTCCCTTTTTGGTAAGACTGACAGCTTCACATCAAATATTTCAATTTAACGTACAAAAATCCATGCTTTGAAGTATGCAAAAACATCAAATGTGGTCATACATTTGCATGTGACTCTGTAAAGCAGTGCATAATTAGACAAACTAACCCTAAACTTCACTGATATACAGTATACATATATACAGTATATATATACACTGGTATTAAAATGTTTTTAGATATTCCAGTACAGCTGTATACTGTAGTTTTCATTCCCAGGTCCTTTGAATCATATTACTACTCAAATTATTGGCCATGGGTGTCAATCAATATTTATTTTTTGCAGAGGGAGGAAAATAATAGGATAACCATTTTAACAAACTAACATCCTTTAATACTGTTACCTTTGTAAAATATTTCATTCTATAAGTGTTACATAAAAAAAAAAGTTTATTATGAACACCAGACTCTTAACAAAAAGAAAAAGTCATTTGATCGAGTCGTACGAGGTTTTAAACTTTTCATTTCTCGTACAAAACAATAGAATATTCGGGTTTTTAAACCAAAAGACCAAAGCCATTATCAAGGAGAATGAAATCATACAATATAAAAAAAACATGACATCACTTACCAAGAAGTCCAGGATGGCTTAAAACAGCCAAATCCCGAAGGACTAAAGCATGGTCTTGAAGAACCTTCGTCGCAAAACTATACTGCTGTCCCATTACTCCAAAACTGGCTCGCTTCAACTGGGATCGGGCATTCTATAACCGTAGAAAAAGCGATCTTTTTCCCTATTTTTTTCTTGTTTTGTTTTTGGACTCGAGTTCAGCTATCTGAGCCTGCAGTTAATCAGCAGATACAAGCTTTATGACATGCGGCATTTACCACAGGAAGACCAATGCGAATAATATTTTATCCCCAATTTTTGTGCTATTTATTTGTTATTGCTTTAAAAAATAAAAATTATCAAGATTATTTAAAAAGTATTATCATTTTTTTTTTTACAATTTTAATGAGTTTTAAAAATATTTAAAAGCTATCTACAAAATGGAGCGTTCAGGAATAGGCTTGGGATACCTGTGATTTTTTAGATTCTGCAAGTTTGCACTTTTACTTCCGCTTCAAGTGAAGTGCTCATATAAACGTTTGCTCGACGTTAGACCAAACTATTTGTGGATTCTTTCCAAAAAACAGCGTTAGATGTGACCTTATCTCAGCCAAGTGTAGAGGACCTTCTTCTAAGGTTTCTTTCTGCATATTTTCTAAAGGATTTATCACTTTATTTTTGAGTCAAAGATAAGATTGAACAAGTCTTGCAGTGATAGGTAACCCCTTTTGCAAGGCCCCCCATATGTAGATGTAGAACAGTACAAGACAACGTTTGGTAAACGTTTCCTGATCCAGGGATAATCAAGGATTATGAAAAGAATTCTTCTTCACTGGTAAGTAGAAATAAGGCATTCTTGTTGTATATTATTTGGTTATTTGGAGAGGAAGGGTTGCTCCATACTCTCCGTACATTACATTGCTGTTTAGTTCACCCTGTCCTATGAGGGTTTTCTCACAGCTAGCAGGGATTTCATCGTAGTTTTACCTTGTTTGGGTAATGCTTTGGCAAAAAGAATTTCAATTGAACAATATACAAGTAATTTTTAGGGAGAAATTTGAAAGTACTATGATTTCCTTCCTCGATCAAGATTGGGAGAGTCAAAGAGGTTTGATATCTTGTGGAAGAATTTATCTATGGTTACATTACCCCTCCCCCCCCCCCCCCCCCCACTGGATGCTGGATCACTGCACATTTCCCCTCACTGACTTACCACTGAGGTACCCCCAAAATTTTGCTGGTACCCACTTGTGCACCTGGGTGGAGTGAGGTAAATGTGGAAGTAAACCATCTTGCCTAAGCTAGACTAGTCCAGAACTGGACCCCTTTTCTCAGTAATTGATTAATTTATATCGCAAAAATAGAAAGAAAACAGTGCACACGCACAAAATACACAGAATACCTAGTAGTGGAAGGAGACTGGTAAGAATCTTTACCTTTACTTGTATTCTTACCAGTCTACTTGGTTCATCCTTGCCGCACACACATAAATAAAAGTGGTCGTCCAGCTCTGGACTAAAGCTAGATTGCAATGCAATAGTCTAGGTCATAAAATCAAAGGTCAAGTATCACACCCACCATGTTGAGTCTGAATTGATGCTATCATATTTGAGATATAGTACATTACAGGGGCCGGGGTGAATGATGGTACCTTACGTCAATACCACAGGAAACCCATATAGAAGGAAAATGGTGAAAAAGGGTGTCTAAAATTGATAGAAATTAAATTTTATAGTTACAAGTAAACCAAATGAAAGTTTTATCCATATAGATGTTTTCAGCTAGTTATAAATTCATTCATTTCATTTGTGCAAAAATTGGGGGAGGGGGTGGGGGTGGTTAAACACCCCTCGCCTCCCCTGGATCCGAGCCTGCATTATTAATCCTTCCTAAGTTTTAGAAGGTTTCTGTCTGACTATTCTTTAGCAAAAAAGTAGAAAATTTCCAAAGAAAGGTTTTTACACAGAATTTAATGCTAACTGAAAGTAACAAAAGAAAAATGGGGTGCCCCAAGCTCATTTTTGAGATATTTTGATTGTCACAAGTTTTTGAAAGAAAAATATGGGCTGCACAAACCCAGCTTTGCTCAAATTTGAATTATTGTTAGAGTGCGCACTCCATAAATTAACTGTTTTTTTTTAAATTTTACTTGTGAAAAAAAATCCATTTCATTGTTTTGCAGCTGCATTGCCATTTTTTCGATTATCAAGGCAAATGTTATCCAGTATTGCAAGGGCTCTTTTTTTAAAGCAGTTTTTCAATCATTTATCACGAAAAATGTTCTAACCAATAAGAGCTCTTGAAATTCTATGGTTTTCCAGAGTCTGGCATTTTGTGAGCATGTGCAGTAAGAATGACAGGGCTGAGAATAATTAAAAACTTATACAATTGATCATCATTTTATAAATGTGTTGAGTATTTTGTATATTTTTATTTTCTTCAATTTCTCATTTTAAAAAAAACGTCATTGCTTGGGCTACCTGTGTGCTAACCATGTGATGCATTATTATTACGGGATCCCTGTGGCATGGCTAGAACACTGACAAGTAGACCTGAGTGACCGACAAAATAAAGTTAGATTTTCATTTTATTCCTAGATTGGAATTTACTACTTCAATTCCTTGTCAAGACTACTCCAGAATATTTCCTTGGAATGGATTATTTTTGGACATAGAATGGTGGAAAATACATGAAAAAATTAACAGTTCTGCACTGAAATAAATAAAATGAAAATATAACAGTCATTTAACAGAAACTAGTCAAGAGATATACAAGCGCTGTACCCTGAAGGGAATGCCGGTGGCCGATGAAGAATTGTCTTTGATTCCATGACAGTGCATGGTCTAAAAAATGGTGTACCTGGAGTAGTAGTACCAGTAAGGCATATTGAACTTGGGCAGTGTGGTGAAGAACTGTTCTGTCAGTTTGTGCTGTACGTTTAACACCATGGCTGACGTTTGTCAGTTCATTCTTGATAATGAAGAATTTAACTTGGACGAATTTGATGGGAAAGCTGCTTTGTTTCATGCTGCTCAAAATGACCTGCCTTTGGTAATAATAGAATTAGGAGGTAGAGGCTTTGAACTCAACACAACTGATGACGAGGGCAAAACTGCTGTGTTTCATGCTAACAAGAACCACAGTATTGGTGCACTTTGTCAGTTGATTGAATGGGGTGCCCAATTTAACTTGGATGAAATTGATGGAAAAGCTGCTTTGTTTTATGCTGCTCAATATAACCTGCCTTTGGTAATAATAGAATTAGGAGGTAGAGGCTTTGAACTCAACATAACTGATGACGAGGGCAAAACTGCTGTGTTTCATGCTAACAAGAACCACAGTATTGATGCACATTATCAGTTGATTGAATGGGGTGCCCAATTTAACTTGGATGAATTTGATGAAAAAGCTGCTTTGTTTTATGCTGCTCAATATGACCTGTCTGGGGTAATAATAGAATTAGGAGGTAGAGGCTTTGAACTCAACATAACTGATGACGAGGGCAAAACTGCTGTGTTTCATGCTAACAAGAACCACAGTATTTGTGCACTTTGTCAGTTGATTGAATGGGGTGCCCAATTTAACTTGGATGAATTTGATGAAAAAGCTGCTTTGTTTTATGCTGCTCAATGTGAACTGCCTTTGGTAATAATAGAATTAGGAGGTAGAGGCTTTGAACTCAACATAACTAATGACGAGGGCAAAACTGCTGTGTTTCTTGCTAACAAGAACAACTGTATAGGTGCACTTTGTCAGTTGATAATTCATGGTGCTCAATTTAAGTTGGATGAAATTGATGGAAAAGCTGCTTTGTTTCATGCTGCTAAAGATGACTTACCAGAAGTTGTGAAGCCATTATATGATGCGGGGATTGACCTCAACACAACTGATGACGAGGGCAAAACTGCTGTGTTTCATGCTAACAAGAACCACAGTATTGGTGCACTTTGTCAGTTGATTGAATGGGGTGCCCAATTTAACTTGGATGAAATTGATGGAAAAGCTGCTTTGTTTTATGCTGCTCAATATAACCTGCCTTTGGTAATAATAGAATTAGGAGGTAGAGGCTTTGAACTCAACATAACTGATGACGAGGGCAAAACTGCTGTGTTTCATGCTAACAAGAACCACAGTATTGATGCACATTATCAGTTGATTGAAATGGGTGCCCAATTTAACTTGGATGAAATTGATGAAAAAGCTGCTTTGTTTTATGCTGCTCAATATGACCTGCCTGGGGTAATAATAGAATTAGGAGGTAGAGGCTTTGAACTCAACATAACTGATGACGAGGGCAAAACTGCTGTGTTTCATGCTAACAAGAACCACAGTATTTGTGCACTTTGTCAGTTGATTGAATGGGGTGCCCAATTTAACTTGGATGAATTTGATGAAAAAGCTGCTTTGTTTTATGCTGCTCAATGTGAACTGCCTTTGGTAATAATAGAATTAGGAGGTAGAGGCTTTGAACTCAACATAACTGATGACGAGGGCAAAACTGCTGTGTTTCTTGCTAACAAGAACAACTGTATAGGTGCACTTTGTCAGTTGATAATTCATGGTGCTCAATTTAAGTTGGATGAAATTGATGGAAAAGCTGCTTTGTTTCATGCTGCTAAAGATGACTTACCAGAAGTTGTGAAGCCATTATATGATGCGGGGATTGACCTCAACACAACTGATGACGAGGGCAAAACTGTTGTGTTTTATGCCGATAGCGATTTCTTGGACGCATTGATTGCAAATTATGAAGTTTTCATAAATGCAAGAGATCTGTATGGTAGAACTCCACTCTTCTATGCTCTGAAAGAACTTAATGCAACAAGAGCTCGGTATCTTATTGAAAAAGGAGGAAACCTTCAATTAAAAGACAGCTGCAATGTAAGCATCTTTTCTTGCTTCGTCGAAAACTGCATTTTAAAAAATATACAAGCATTGCAACTATTCAAGCATGAATTTTTCGAAGAAAAGCAACAACTGAAAGTGTTGACTCTTGCAACATTGGACATTATCTATTGTCAAGCTCCTCTGTTGTCTGTCAGTGGTTCTCTTCATTTGCCAAAGTCATACATGATTTTTAACAAAACAAATGTTTTAAAGGCTTTAACTTTCGTTCGAGCCCAATATTCAAATCAGGATGCTGATAAGGTAGAGGACATTGACAAGATATCGTCAATGATAAATGAAAACGAGATCGATGTGCCACGTATGCTTTCTTTGCTCAACCAACTGGGTGCCAATCCCATCGCTGCCGATTCGGATGGAAATACAGCTCTTCACTATGCGACCCTTCTACCGCTTTTTGGCGTAACACAGGAAACCGTTATGGATATATTTAAGAAGCTCAGGAAGTTTGGGGCGATATTCAATGTGAAAAACCACCAGCGTCAATCGCCTTTACAGTTCTGCTTGTCATCAGTTACCTGGAAAGTTTTTACTGAAAACAACAAATGGCAGTCGTCGATCAGAGGATTGGTAGAGGTCTGTAGATTTTTATTGAGTAATGGATGTAGTATCAACGACACATCACAAGACGGCGAGTCTGTTTTTCATCGAATAATCGCCCTTATCCAACAGGGTCTGGAACTGAATGATGAAGCCTCAAGAAAGGTGGTTTCACAAGTATTGATCAACATTTTGAAGTTGCTCCCGCCTTCAAAAAAGGCAGTTGTGAACGTTGTGAACAACACTGACAATCTGTTAAACTCACCACTGCACCTTTGGGCATCCATTACGTTAAAATCATCTCAAGATTACACAAGCACTTTGACTGGAGACAACACGTCTGAGAACATTTTGCAAATAATTTCTGACCATCTTTTAAAATGTGGAGCAAAACTCAATCCACGAAATGCGAATGAAGAAACTCCAATGCATGTGTGCAAAACATGGACCGCTGTGAAGTTGTTGTTAGATGCTGGAGCAAACCCAATCGATGTGGATTCATCAGGACGTCCACCTCTTCTTGTTGCAGCTAAGGAGAAAAGCTTTCTTAAAAAATCGGATTGTTTTTATCCTGATGTTACAGAAGACCCAGAAACATTTTGGAGAAATGCTCTCGAAAAGGGACTTGATCCATGGACGGTTGACAAGCAGGGCGAGTCTGTTTTGAGTGTTCTTATTAAATCAGAGGCCTATATTCTTGCTAAAGCTTTGGTTGAAGTTGCTTGCAAGGAACACTACACTACGAATGACGTCAAGCTTTCGCTTTTAAATGCCATTTGTAAGGACGAATCCAGGCGTACACATTGGAAGACCAATTTGGTTAAAGGCATCCTAACGTCAGCTAGTAAGAGCCATCTTTCTGTGGTTTCACCACTTCGTCTTTGCTGTACAAACATTGTTCAATTTGATGAGCTTGATGAAAAGCCAGATTCTTTTCAGCAAAAGCAAAAAGACGAGCCAAGCAATGATGATGGACAACCACCCTCTAAGAAAAGAAGAAAAGACGAATCATCAAAGAACGAGGAAGAAAAAGAAGAGTCAAGTAAAGAACAAGCGACTTACGATTCTGTTCACTGTGAAATTGCAAAACAGCTACTTTTGTACTGCGGAAAGGATATTAGCGTTCGTGATTCGACTGTGAATTCTTGCCTCGACATTGCAGAAGCTTACACCCCTCTTAAAGATCTTCTGAAGAAACCCATAGAAATCGATACTATTCCGATTCGTATTCCCTGGACCTCCGTTTCTGACAAATATAAAGGCATACTGGCCAAAATTGCTAGACGTCAAGAGTGTGAAGTGGTTGGTCAAATTTGGTACCACAGAGACCGCATAGGAAGTGGCTCGTTTGGTTCTATTTTTGCTGGAATCATTGAGAAGGATGGCAGAGAAGTAGCTATAAAACGCATTGAAAAATTGCGTATGCCGAAACCACAAGACAGGCGAGAAATAGAACATCTCACCGCTCTTGCTGACTGTGAACAAGTTGTTCGTTATATATTCTTTTTTGAAGGTGGACAGTTTTCATACATAGTTTTGGAACTGATGGAGGGAAATCTCAAGGAGTTTCTTAATGGAACCACAACTCATGCCACCCAAGCCACTCTTCTTTGTAAAGATGTAGTTATGGGGTTAAAGATTTTGCATCAACAAAATATCCTTCATCGCGACCTCAAGCCAGAAAATATTCTTTATAAAGCTCACCCAAAACTGTGCTTGAAAATTGCAGACTTTGGTCTAAGCCGTATTATTGATAGCGTGTCTACCACAGTGTATGGTACGCATGCTGGTACCAGATGTTGGATTGCTCCCGAAGTGCTGAACTCCAAAACGAACAAGGTTGACAAGAGTTGTTTTGCGCCAGCATCAGACATGTTTTCGTGTGGACTGATCCTTCACTACATTCTTTCGGGACAAAAACACCCATTTAATCCCACTGATTGTGCGAACAAAAGTGAACTGAAAGTTGCTCATGAAACAGAAGACAACATAATGAATAGTATAATGAAAGGATGGGATGACTCTCTTTCTCCCGAAGCCACTCACCTGGTAGAGAGGATGCTTGAAAGTAACAAAGGGAATCGGCCAAGTGCAGAAGAAGCACTAGAACATCCTCTGTTCTGGTCGAATGAAAAGAAGGTGGATTTCCTAGAAGCTGTTGGTAATCAGGAAGAATTCAAGAATTCAACGTTGCCCAATGAAGTTGGGGAAATGTTACAAAAGAACTTCCGTACCATAGTCAAACGTGGAAGCTGGTGGGCACCTAAGCACATGCATACTATCTTCACTGGATTGACGAAAACAGGAGAAGGAAGCTTTCGAAAGTATTACGATAAACGGTCTGTAGTGGACTTAGTACGATTCATACGAAATGTATACGAACACTACAGAGAGAAGACGTTTGTGACACCAGTACCAATCCAACAGATGCTGTTTGACGACTTCTTGTTTCTGGAATATTTTCCTGATCTTGTGATGGAAGTCTACAAGGCTGTAACCACTTATCGCTGGGATAAGACAAGAGATGATATCAAATCCACCATAAACAAGAAGTGATGTTCAAGGTAAAGTAAAAATGCATAAGAACTTTCAAGTTGGGGTGGTTTGTTGTTGTTGCTCGTAAATTATTATAGTGATTTGAAGTTGTTATAATTTGCATCATTTTCAATCCTATAGATCAGGTTCCTTTGGGCGGGATGTTTTTTCCAGTTTCAGACCACGTTTCAGCGAGGGAAGAAAAGCAAATGCAAAATGAAGCAAATTAATACAAGTGAAATCCTCAATTGTGCGTAAATATTTACGGTGTTCAGCTTACCCATGAGATTAATATCGCACTGGACCCCCACAGTTGCCACATATACAACATTGCCTGGCTGCGTAACCAGCGTGGTTGGTCCTTGTAGTGTAGTGGTTAACACGTCGGACTAGTATACCGAAACCGTGTGTTCGAGTCTTTCCAAGGGCATATGATATTTTTCTCTTAATTCTTTCTTTTTATCAAATTAATAAAAAGTAATTCTAAACGAAAACAAAAATATTAAGGGAGCAGAAATTATTGTACCCTCAAACTTTAGTCTTCACTAAGTAGTTCTTGTCCATTTTTTAGGTTATGTGTCAGAAAAAAAAGCGATGAAAATTCATCAGACATGGATTTCCTGTTATGGATGTCACCTGATGATGTGCTAGTACACTGCCAAGGGGGATGGTATGCAACAACAGAAAAGATTGTACATATTTGAACAATATTCATAGTTTAATAGCCATGGTTTTCATGAGCAAAGTTAAATCAATAGTTAATTAGTAGTAGTAATTATTCTATGGTTAACATTTTGTTTTGATATTTTAGCTATCCAATACCTCTTCAACACCATCATCATCATCGCCACCATCATAATCATTATCATTCATAATCATAAAATTTGCCTTTTCCCACTCATGCGAAAACCGCTAGTATATTGTAGTAGGCCTTTATACTTTGATAAGGTATGGCACAGTGGTGCTAATAATAATCATGACTAGCTGATGTAATAGATTACAGTAGTAATATCCACTAGTATATTGTAGTAAGCCTTTATACTATGATAAGGTATGGCACAGTGGTGCTAATAATAATCATGACTAGCTGATGTAATGGATTACAGTAGTAATATCCACTAGTACATTGTAGTAAGCCTTTATACTTTGATAAGGTATGGCACAGTGGTGCTAATAATAATCATGACTAGCTGATGTAATAGATTACAGTAGTAATATCCACTAGTATATTGTAGTAAGCCTTTATACTTTGATAAGGTATGGCACAGTGGTGCTAATAATAATCATGACTAGCTGATATAATAGATTACAGTAGTAATATCCACTAGTATATTGTAGTAAGCCTTTATACTTTGATAAGGTATGGCACAGTGGTGCTAATAATAATCATGACTAGATGATGTAATAGCTGGTTTCCGTAGTAATAGACATTACCATTTTGAATTAATATATTATAGTGTAAACAATATGAATACTAGTATTGGTTTCCAATTTGGCCCATTTTCACTCACACACTCTACCACAAAAATCAATCATGATATCATTTAACAAAGGAAGCCCAATGCAAATAATCTTTCGTTCCCTCTTACATCATGCATGCCCTGTACTCATATATAACAATGGTTGGGATACCTGTGTTTTCTATGGATTCATTAATATTGACAAAGACAGTTACAAAGACCACTTTCTCATTGATTAGTTCAAAAAGTCTTCGGATATTTTGGAAACTACATACATTATTTCGTATCCTTTTAAAACACCTTGTTGTATCCTTATTCAACTACAAAAATGTTATTTTTACCATAATTGTGAAATTTCTCTCGCGCTGATTGGTCGAGAGCCGTAGTAAATAAGAGGATATACCACGCTAACATCGGAAATTTGTTAAATTTTATGACGTATTTCCAGATCCAACTTTTCATAAGAACTGCTGAGTTCGAGTCAAAAATGTACAAAACATACTCGGCTCTACCAGCAACAAGAAGAATTTCAAAAACAAATCCAACTCTGTAAAAAACTGCAAGAAAAATCTTGACAAAAGTGATTTTTATTTTGAACCCGGAAGTAATGCGTTCAGCCCGCGAATGACGTCACTCTATACAGAACAATGAATTTCCAAATAAGGTAAAGTGGCGTGATGTTGATCAACAGGTTTCACTTTCGTCCTTCAGCCACTCCTTCAGCCAAGTTTGAAAAAAGTTAAAAAAGTCCCAGCGAGGAGTGTTTGGTTCCTCGTTATTTCTTTTGATATTTCTTGCCCCACGACTTTGAAAGTGATGTAATTATTACTTAACCACTTGAAGACCATTGACTGTTAAATGTTTTGGATGTTTTAAGCATCCTTGAAAGCCTAGATAAGAGATTCGGTCTGATCCATGTAGCTTGGGAGGAAAAGGTAGCTAGTCGGTTATAACACGGAATCAGTAGTCACTCGATGCTCAAGTTAAACTGAGAAGGACAAGAAGTGAATCATATTCTACTCTTTAAGGTAAGAATGAAACACTTTTTCGTTTGTTTTTAACTTTTGATTTCTCCAACCAAACCAAGCGCAACCTTTGTTGTATTTGTTTTTCTTGTTCCTCGCCGTTTGCACAAAGTTGAATCTCGCGAACTCGAAACCTCGGTAACTGGAATCTCGCGCTACTGCTAACTTGAATCAACATGGATTTCCCTTGATTTACGTCATACTTTTACTGTAATTTTACCCTCGGTAACTCGAACCCTCAACAACTCAAACTTCCGCTAACTCGAAGCGACTTTCGTTTCCCTTCAGGTCGTTTTCTATATAATTTTACCCTCGATAACATACGCTAGAATATTAATTGACAAAGCTCTCCCGAATCTTCGACAAAAATAAAGTCGCCAAAAAGCGTCAAGGCCTTTTAACAGACTATTTATGTAAAGAGAAACTTTTTTCATTTCCCTTGGAGAGTTCGAGTTCGAGTTATCTGGATTCAACTGTAGTTTTTTTTTGTTTATTTTTCGTAAAATTATTGGGTTTTTGTGTGTTTCCCTCCTGTTTTCATGGCAACCGTACCAAACATTTTGAGCGGCCGTTAAACTAACTTTCCTTAGTTTGATTCTTATGAAATTCACACAAAATATTTTACTTAGGTTAGAGTTCATAAAAATGAAAAGTTTAAAGAAAATTGAATTAAGATAGCGGCGATAAACACGAATCGTTGAATTCATCTAAACCTAAATTCTGAGCGATTACGACGTTACCTTAAAAAACCTATTCTGTTAAACTATGGTGTATGGCAAACAAAATATCTAGAAACTAGAAAATTTATTTGACCGATTTTGAGTAAATCATAAAAACATTTTGGAATCCGAGATTTTGCGCGCGTATATGTCGTAAGTTGCTTAGTTTGGTTTATAAATTTTTAACAACCTTACTTCTAAATCACGAAAAAATGTTTCTTTAACTTATAAAATGAACCTTGAACGTTTTAAAATTTCTCCTTTGCAGTTTTGAAATTAAATATTCTCTTTGATGCATGGTTGTGGTGTCAAGCATCAAAAAGGTAAACAAGACATTCTAGCATAAGAGGAAATTTCACTCTCTGATTGGCTGCAAAGCGTTGTAAAAATAAATAGGTTTGTGAAAATGTTAATTTCTGAAGACAGACGAGTGACTTGTTGAAATGACCTTAGCTCCTCGATCAGTTTTATTCGTTTGTGATAGCACTGAAAAAATCTTATTACATAAAATCAAGATAAAAGAAAGCAATAACAAAGAAAGAAAGAATTATATGTGTAAGAAATACTTAGAAAAAAAGAATAGAAAATGCTTAAACAAAAAGAAACAAATCAGAAATAAATCAATAAGTTAAAAAACATTCGCAACATACTGGAGCAATCAAAAGTAAATAAATGTAATGGAAAAAACAAAATTGTTATCTGATAAAGCATCTCAAGATTAGTAAGTCTGAAATCTGAACATGATCGAATGAAAAGAACCAGAATTATTGGCATTCAAAAGTGTCAAAAATTTACAAAGAATGTATGGATACAGGGAATAAGCGTCCCATGTAACCATACATTCTTTGTAAATTTTCAACACATTTGAAGGCTTGTAACTCTGCTTCTTTTTAACGAATCACCTTCAAATTTGCCAGACTTACTAATCATGAGATGCTTTATCAGATAACAAAACTATAAAATAATAAAATAAAATTCAAAACTCGCCCCAGTCCCTTGCTCATTTCCAAAGTGGACATTACAAGATGAATATTAGATAACTAGATAACTAGATAACTAGGTGACTGATTGACAGTTGGAGGGTGTGTCCAGCTGATCTCGATTTGACAGCTCATCAAAAATCAGTTAATCAGCGCACAGGAAACCCATAAAAGGAAGGAAAATGGTGAAAAGGGGTGTCTAAAATTGACAGAAATTAAATTTTATAGTTTCAAGTAAACCAAATGAAAGTTTTATTAATATAAATGTTTTCAGCTAGTTATAAATTCATTTATTTTCTTTGTGCAAAAAGTAGGGGGGGAGGGGGTGTGGTGTTCATAAGAACTGCTGAGTTCGAGTCAAAAATGTGCAAAACATACTCGGCTCTACCAGCAACAAGAAGAATTTCAAAAACAAATCCAACTCTGCTTTTTATTTTGAACCCGGAAGTAATGCGTTCAGCCCGCGAATGACGTCCCTCTATACAGAACAATGAATTTCCAAATAAGGTAAAGTGGCGTGATGTTGATCAACAGGTTTCACTTTCGTCCTTCAGCCACTCCTTCAGCCAAGTTTGAAAAAAGTTAAAAAAGTCCCAGCGAGGAGTGTTTGGTTCCTCGTTATTTCTTTTGATATTTCTTGCCCCACGACATTGAAAGTGATGTAATTATAACTTAACCACTTGAAGACCATCGACTGTTAAATGTTTTGGATGTTTTAAGCATCCTTGAAAGCCTAGATAAGAGATTCGGTCTGATCCATGTAGCTTGGGAGGAAAAGGTAGCTAGTCGGTTATAACACGGAATCAGTAGTCACTCGATGCTCAAGTTAAACTGAGAAGGACAAGAAGTGAATCATATTCTACTCTTTAAGGTAAGAATGAAACACTTTTTCGTTTGTTTTTAACTTTTGATTTCTCCAACCAAACCAAGCGCAACCTTTGTTGTATTTGTTTTTCTTGTTCCTCGCCGTTTGCACAAAGTTGAATCTCGCGAACTCGAAACCTCGGTAACTGGAATCTCGCGCTACTGCTAACTTGAATCAACATGGATTTCCCTTGATTTACGTCATACTTTTACTGTAATTTTACCCTCGGTAACTCGAACCCTCAACAACTCAAACTTCCGCTAACTCGAAGCGACTTTCGTTTCCCTTCAGGTCGTTTTCTATATAATTTTACCCTCGATAACATACGCTAGAATATTAATTGACAAAGCTCTCCCGAATCTTCGACAAAAATAAAGTCGCCAAAAAGCGTCAAGGCCTTTTAACAGACTATTTATGTAAAGAGAAACTTTTTTCATTTCCCTTGGAGAGTTCGAGTTCGAGTTATCTGGATTCAACTGTAGTTTTTTTTTGTTTATTTTTCGTAAAATTATTGGGTTTTTGTGTGTTTCCCTCCTGTTTTCATGGCAACCGTACCAAACATTTTGAGCGGCCGTTAAACTAACTTTCCTTAGTTTGATTCTTATGAAATTCACACAAAATATTTTACTTAGGTTAGAGTTCATAAAAATGAAAAGTTTAAAGAAAATTGAATTAAGATAGCGGCGATAAACACGAATCGTTGAATTCATCTAAACCTAAATTCTGAGCGATTACGACGTTACCTTAAAAAACCTATTCTGTTAAACTATGGTGTATGGCAAACAAAATATCTAGAAACTAGAAAATTTATTTGACCGATTTTGAGTAAATCATAAAAACATTTTGGAATCCGAGATTTTGCGCGCGTATATGTCGTAAGTTGCTTAGTTTGGTTTATAAATTTTTAACAACCTTACTTCTAAATCACGAAAAAATGTTTCTTTAACTTATAAAATGAACCTTGAACGTTTTAAAATTTCTCCTTTGCAGTTTTGAAATTAAATATTCTCTTTGATGCATGGTTGTGGTGTCAAGCATCAAAAAGGTAAACAAGACATTCTAGCATAAGAGGAAATTTCACTCTCTGATTGGCTGCAAAGCGTTGTAAAAATAAATAGGTTTGTGAAAATGTTAATTTCTGAAGACAGACGAGTGACTTGTTGAAATGACCTTAGCTCCTCGATCAGTTTTATTCGTTTGTGATAGCACTGAAAAAATCTTATTACATAAAATCAAGATAAAAGAAAGCAATAACAAAGAAAGAAAGAATTATATGTGTAAGAAATACTTAGAAAAAAAGAATAGAAAATGCTTAAACAAAAAGAAACAAATCAGAAATAAATCAATAAGTTAAAAAACATTCGCAACATACTGGAGCAATCAAAAGTAAATAAATGTAATGGAAAAAACAAAATTGTTATCTGATAAAGCATCTCAAGATTAGTAAGTCTGAAATCTGAACATGATCGAATGAAAAGAACCAGAATTATTGGCATTCAAAAGTGTCAAAAATTTACAAAGAATGTATGGATACAGGGAATAAGCGTCCCATGTAACCATACATTCTTTGTAAATTTTCAACACATTTGAAGGCTTGTAACTCTGCTTCTTTTTAACGAATCACCTTCAAATTTGCCAGACTTACTAATCATGAGATGCTTTATCAGATAACAAAACTATAAAATAATAAAATAAAATTCAAAACTCGCCCCAGTCCCTTGCTCATTTCCAAAGTGGACATTACAAGATGAATATTAGATAACTAGATAACTAGATAACTAGGTGACTGATTGACAGTTGGAGGGTGTGTCCAGCTGATCTCGATTTGACAGCTCATCAAAAATCAGTTAATCAGCGCACAGGAAACCCATAAAAGGAAGGAAAATGGTGAAAAGGGGTGTCTAAAATTGACAGAAATTAAATTTTATAGTTTCAAGTAAACCAAATGAAAGTTTTATTAATATAAATGTTTTCAGCTAGTTATAAATTCATTTATTTTCTTTGTGCAAAAAGTAGGGGGGGAGGGGGTGTGGTGTTCATAAGAACTGCTGAGTTCGAGTCAAAAATGTGCAAAACATACTCGGCTCTACCAGCAACAAGAAGAATTTCAAAAACAAATCCAACTCTGCTTTTTATTTTGAACCCGGAAGTAATGCGTTCAGCCCGCGAATGACGTCCCTCTATACAGAACAATGAATTTCCAAATAAGGTAAAGTGGCGTGATGTTGATCAACAGGTTTCACTTTCGTCCTTCAGCCACTCCTTCAGCCAAGTTTGAAAAAAGTTAAAAAAGTCCCAGCGAGGAGTGTTTGGTTCCTCGTTATTTCTTTTGATATTTCTTGCCCCACGACATTGAAAGTGATGTAATTATAACTTAACCACTTGAAGACCATCGACTGTTAAATGTTTTGGATGTTTTAAGCATCCTTGAAAGCCTAGATAAGAGATTCGGTCTGATCCATGTAGCTTGGGAGGAAAAGGTAGCTAGTCGGTTATAACACGGAATCAGTAGTCACTCGATGCTCAAGTTAAACTGAGAAGGACAAGAAGTGAATCATATTCTACTCTTTAAGGTAAGAATGAAACACTTTTTCGTTTGTTTTTAACTTTTGATTTCTCCAACCAAACCAAGCGCAACCTTTGTTGTATTTGTTTTTCTTGTTCCTCGCCGTTTGCACAAAGTTGAATCTCGCGAACTCGAAACCTCGGTAACTGGAATCTCGCGCTACTGCTAACTTGAATCAACATGGATTTCCCTTGATTTACGTCATATTTTTACTGTAATTTTACCCTCCGTAACTCGAACCCTCAACAACTCAAACTTCCGCTAACTCGAAGCGACTTTCGTTTCCCTTCAGGTCGTTTTCTATATAATTTTACCCTCGATAACATACGCTAGAATATTAATTGACAAAGCTCTCCCGAATCTTCGACAAAAATAAAGTCGCCAAAAAGCGTCAAGGCCTTTTAACAGACTATTTATGTAAAGAGAAACTTTTTTCATTTCCCTTGGAGAGTTCGAGTTCGAGTTATCTGGATTCAACTGTAGTTTTTTTTTGTTTATTTTTCGTAAAATTATTGGGTTTTTGTGTGTTTCCCTCCTGTTTTCATGGCAACCGTACCAAACATTTTGAGCGGCCGTTAAACTAACTTTCCTTAGTTTGATTCTTATGAAATTCACACAAAATATTTTACTTAGGTTAGAGTTCATAAAAATGAAAAGTTTAAAGAAAATTGAATTAAGATAGCGGCGATAAACACGAAGCGTTGAATTTATCTAAACTGTTGAGCTAATTCTGAGCGCCTTAAAAAACCTATTCTGTTAAACTATGGTGTATGGCAAACAAAATATCTAGAAACTAGAAAATTTATCTGACCGATTTTGAGTAAATCATAAAAGCATTTTGGAATCCGAGATTTTGCGCGCGTATATGTCATAAGTTGCTTAGTTTGGTTTATAAATTTTTAACATTACTTCTAGATGACGACAAAATGTTTCTTTAACTTATAAAATGAAACCTTGAACGTTTTAAAATTTGTCCTTTGCATTTTTGAAATTAAATATTCTCTTTGATGCATGGTTGTGGGGTCAAGCATCAAAAAGGTAGACAAGACATTCTAGCATAAGAGGAAATTTAACTCTCTGATTGGCTGCAAAGCGTTGTAAAAATAAATAGGTTTGTGAAAATGTTAATTTATGAAAACAGACGAGTGACTTGTTGAAATGACCTTAGCTCCTCGATCAGTTTTATTCGTTTGTGATAGCACTGAAAAAATCTTATTACATAAAATCAAGATAAAAGAAAGCAATAACAAAGAAAGAAAGAATTATATGTGTAAGAAATACTTAGAAAAAAAGAATAGAAAATGCTTAAACAAAAAGAAACAAATCAGAAATAAATCAATAAGTTAAAAAACAAGACGCTGGCGGCAGCGTGCACTGGGTTACCTGGAGGGGGTGGGACCAGGGGGGAGGGTGAGGGTCCTAGTGCCCTTGACCCACCCTTTGTGGAAAAAGAGTGATCAATTATAAAATAAGCTGGACTGTAATTTGGTTTTTAATATTTCTGATGGATCGTACTGTCGAGGCCCTCGTTTCCTTTTTTCGTCGTTTTTCAAAAGACAGTCAGAGACTGCCTACTATAAATGTACAGTGAAAGCCATTTTGGAAAAAGAAAATTAAATCAAAAACTAAATCTTTGAAAATACCCATTTAGGTGAAGTCCAAGTTCCATATCTCCGATTCCAGTCCGAGTTTTATCATACTTAATTAAGTCGCAGACAGAAAGTCGGCAAAGCGAGCTGACGGAGACACGTTTGCTTGAGGTCAGCATTATTTGTTTACTACATGAATCCTTCGTTTAGAACGGTAAGCGAGCAAATAATTGCTCAAAACTACCTTCAGAATTGCTTTACATTTTACAATTTTTTATGTTCATATATATTTGTAAATCAATCGACAGTTCGTAAATGTTTGACGAGTGAGCCGCGAGTTGAATGACTTTATAAGAGATCGATCTGAGCGTCAAAATACATGTGTTCGATTTAACAATATTTCTCATTACTCTTCAGTTCTTAATATCAAAATGAAAGCCCGAATAACTCGAATGAAGTCAGGACATCCCATCGGTTTGATTTAGCTTGGAGCGCGTAGAAATTCTTTAACACAAGAATTAAATATTGGCCTTGGCTAGCTTTTTCCTTTTGTACTGATACTACAGATAATACAGTATTAAATAGCTGAGTGAAAGCACGAGTAGTTAATCAAAGTTAGCCATTTGCCGTGAGCAATGAAAATTCTTCAGAATTCCTGGCTCGATTAGAATTATCCTTGTTTACGAATAAATTAAAATTTCTGACTGGGATCACTCTTGAATTACAGCAGTCAACGAAATAGAGCATGCGTAGACACTAAATTATGTCACGTGATAAACTAGCTCCGCCCTCTGTTAATTACTTAGCAACGTAGTGGCATTGATTGACAGGTGACACATGTTAATTAATCGGATTCATAGATGGGAACCCTGTAGCAGATGCCCGGTAAGGACTGTTGGGTAAGGCCGCAATGACCCTCTGGGTAGTATTGCGCAACTTTGCCATTTTGTCGCGAAGGAATCAGGAAAAGAAAAAACGAAGGTATTTTATGACTGGTTTACCACAGGTAACCCAGTAAAAAGAATAGAAAATGCTTAAACAAAAAGAAACAAATCAGAAATAAATCAGTAAGTTAAAAAACATTCGCAACATACTGGAGCAATCGAAAGTAAATAAATGTAATGGAAAAAACAAAATTGTTATCTGATAAAGCATCTCAAGATTAGTAAGTCTGAAACTCTGAACATGATCGAATGAAAAGAACCAGAATTATTGGCATTCAAAAGTGTCAAAAATTTACAAAGAATGTATGGATACAGGGGATAAGCGTCCCATGTAACCATACATTCTTTGTAAATTTTCAACACATTTGAAGGCTTGTAACTCAGCACGCTTTCCAAGAATTTACAAGAATTTTAGTGAGAAAATAAATGCTTGTTTTCTCCAAAAATACAAAAACGTTCGTGGGTATACTTTTGTGAGACCCAGATACTGTATTAATAAAGGCAATATGAAAGAATTAGCCTTAAGTTTTAAGAACTAACTTTAAGTTTTGGCATTTTGTAAAGACTATTCTTCAGGCAAGTGTGAAAGTCAAATTTGCATATTTCTACAATAGCACAAAAACGCTTTTGACTAATTTGCATGCGGACGTAGCAACCTGGTATGTAATGCGCATGCTCAAATTCGAATTATCGCTAGAGCACGCGCTCTGTAAATCAACAGTTTTATATTTTACTTCTGAAAAAAGTCTGTTGTTATTGCTTTACAGCTGGACTGCCATTTTATCGACTATCAAGGCATTTGTTATCCATTATTGCAAGGGCTCTTGTGTATTTCTTAGAGGTTTTTTTTTCTCAATCAGTTATCACGACAAATATCCTAACCAATCAGAGCTCTTGAAATTCTAGGGTTTCAGAGTCTCTGGCATTTCGTCGAGCATGCACAATAAGAATGACAGGACTCTGTAGGGTCAAGAGTGAGTTATTCAAGTAAGACCACAAACACTAAGAAAAAGGCATTTTGACGTTTTGCTGTGCTGAGAATAATTACAAATTCATACAAATCATTATTTTAAAAATGTGTTGAGTGTTATGTATTTTTTCATTTTCCTTAATTTCTTCAATTTCTCCTATAAATAAAAAACGTCATTGCTTGGGCTACCTGTGTGCTAACCATGTCCTGCATTATTATTACGGGATCCCTGTGGCATGGCTAGAACACTGACAAGTAGACCTGAGTGACCGACAAAATAAAGTTAGATTTTCATTTTATTTCTAGATTGGAATTTACTACTTCAATTCATTGTCAAGACTACTCCAGAAAATTTCCTTGGAATGGATTGTTTTTGGACATAGAATGGTGGAAAATACATGAAAAAATTAACAGTTCTGCACTGAAATAAATAAAATGAAAATATAACAGTCATTTAACAGAAACTAGTCAAGAGATATACAAGCGCTGTACCCTGAAGGGAATGCCGGTGGCCGGTGAAGAATTGTCTTTGATTCCATGACATGTACAGTGCATGGTGTAAAAATGGTGTACCTGGAGTAGTAGTACCAGTAAGGCATATTGAACTTGGGCAGTGTGGTGAAGAACTGCTCTGTCAGTTTGTGCTGTACGTTTACCACCATGGCTGAAGTTTGTCAGTACATTCTTAATAATGAAGAATTTAACTTGGATGAAATCGATGGAAAAGCTGCTTTGTTTTATGCTGCTAAAACTGACTTGGAAGACGTAGTGAAGAGATTATATGATGCAGGCCTTGACCTTGACATAACTGATGACGAGGGCAAAACTGCTGTGTTTTATGCCAATGAGAGCCACAGTATGGGTGCACTTTGTGAGTTGATTAGTTGTGATGCTGAATTTAACTTGGATGAAATTGATGGAAAAGCTGTTTTGTTTTATGCTGCTAAAAATGATAAACCTTTTGTAGTATGTGAATTGCATCCTAAAGGCCTTGATCTCAACACGACTGATGACGAGGGCAAAACTGCTGTGTTTTATGCTAACAAGAACCACAGTATGGTTGCACTTTATGAGTTGATTATTTGGTATGCTGAATTTAAATTGGATGAAATTGATGGAAAAGCTGTTTTGTTTTATGCTGCTAAAAATAATCAGCCTGGGGTTGTATGGGAATTGCATGAAAAAGGCCTTGATCTCAACACGACTGATGACGAGGGCAAAACGGCTGTGTTTTATGCTAACAAGAACCACAGTATGGAAGCACTTTGTGAGTTGATTGGTTGTTATGCTGAATTTCAATTGGATGAAATTGATGGAAAAGCTGTTTTGTTTTATGCTGCTAAAAATGATAAGCCTTTTGTAGTATGGGAATTGCATCCTAAAGGCCTTGATCTTAACACGACTGATGACGAGGGCAAAACGGCTGTGTTTTATGCTAACAAGTACTACAGTATGGAAGCACTTTGTGAGTTGATTGGTTGTGATGCTGAATTTAACTTGGATGAAATTGATGGAAAAGCTGTTTTGTTTTATGTTGCTACAAATGATAAGCCTTTGGTAGTATGTGAATTGCATCCTAAAGGCCTTGATCTTAACACGACTGATGACGAGGGCAAAACTGCTGTGTTTTATGCTAACAAGAACCAAAGTATGGGTGTACTTTGTGATTTGATTGGTTGTGATGCTGAATTCAAATTGGATGAAATTGATGGAAAAGCTGTTTTGTTTTATGCTGCTAAAAATGACCAGCCTGGGGTAGTATGTGCATTGCATGAAAAAGGCCTTGATCTCAACACGACTGATGACGAGGGCAAAACGGCTGTGTTTTATGCCGGTAATGAGTTCAGGGACGCCTTGATGGCAGCTGGTGAAATTTTCGTCAATGCAAGAGATCTGTATGGTAGAACCCCATTGTTTTATGATCTGGAGAATCACACTACGGAAAAAGCTCGGTATCTGATTGAGAAAGGAGGAAACCTCCAATTAAAAGACAGCTGCAATGTAAGCACCTATTCTTTCTTCATCGAAAAATGTATTTCAGGGTGGTGGAATGTAGAGTCACGGTTACAATTATTTAAGTCTGAATTATTTCAAGAACAGCAACAACTGAAAGCGCTGACTCTTGCAACATTGGACATTATCTATTGTCAAGCTCCTCTGTTGTCTGTAAGTGGTTCTCCTCATTTGCCCAAGTCATACATGATTTTTAAAAAAACAAATGTTTTAGAGGTTTTAACTTTCGTTCGAGCCCAATATTCAAATCAGGATACTGATAAGGTAGAAGACATTGACAAGATATCGTTCATGATAAATGAAAATGAGATCGATGTGCCGCGTATGCTTTCTTTGCTCAACCAACTGGGTGCCAATCCCATCGCTGCTGATTCAGATGGAAATACAGCTCTTCACTATGCGACCCTTCTACCGCTTTTTGGCGTAACACAGGAAACCGTTATGGATATATTTAAGAAGCTCAGGGAGTTTGGGGCGATATTTAATGTGAAAAACCACCACCGTCAATCGCCTCTACAGTTCTGCTTGTCATCAGATACCTGGAAAATGTTTACTGAAAACAACAAATGGCAGTCGTCGATCAGAGGATTGGTAGAGGTCTGTAGATTTTTATTGAGCAATGGATGTAGTATCAACGACACATCACAAGACGGCGAGTCTGTTTTTCATCGAATAATCGCCCTTATCCAACAGGGTCTCGAACTGAATGATGAAGCCTCAAGAAAGGTGGTTTCACAAGTATTGATCGACATTTTGAAGTTGCTCCAGCCTTCAAAAAAGGCAGGTGTGAACGTTGTGAACAACATTGACAATCTGTTAAACTCACCACTGCACCTTTGGGCATCCATTACGTTAAAATCATCTCAAGATTACACAAGCTGTATGACTGAAGACAGCACGTTTGAGAACATTTTACAAATAATTTTTGACCATCTTTTAGAATGTGGAGCAAAACTCAATCCTCGAAATGCGAACGAAGAAACTCCATTGCATCTGTGCAAAACATGGACCGCTGTGAAGTTGTTGTTAGATGCTGGAGCAAACCCAACCGATGTGGATTCATCAGGACGTCCACCTCTCCTTGTTGCAGCTAAGGAGAAAAACGTTCTTAAAAAATCGGATTGTTTTTATCCTGATGTTACAGAAGACCCAGAAAGATTTTGGAGAAATGCTCTCGAAAAGGGACTTGATCCATGGACGGTTGACAAGCAGGGCGAGTCTGTTTTGAGTGTTCTTATTAAATCAGAGGCCTATATTCTTGCTAAAGCTTTGGTTGAAGTTGCTTGCAAGGAAAACCACACTACGAATGACGTCAAGCTTTCGCTTTTAAATACCATTTGTAAAGACGAATCCAGGCGTACACATTGGAAGACCATTTTGGTTGAAGTCATCCTAAAGTCAGCTAGTAAGAGCGATCTTTCTGTGGTTTCACCACTTCGTCTTTGCTGTACAAACATTGTTCAATTTGGTATGTTTGATGAAAAGCCAGATTCTTTTCAGCAAAAGCAAAAAGACGAGCCAAGCAATGATGATGGACAACCACCCTCTAAGAAAAGAAGAAAAGACGAATCATCAAAGAACGAGGAAGAAAAAGAAGAGTCAAGTAAAGAACAAGCGAATTACGATTCTGTTCACTGTAAAATTGCAAAACAGCTTCGTCCCTACTGCCCAGAGAAGGATATTAGAGCTCGTGACGCGTCTGGAAAGTCTTGCCTCGATATTGCAAAAGATCTTAAAGATCTTGAAGATCTTCTGACGAAACCCATAGAAATCGATACTATTCCGATAGTTATTCCCTGGACCTCCGTTTCTGACAAATATAAAGGCATGCTGGCCAAAGTTGCTAGGCATCAAGAGTGTAAAATGGTCGATCAAATTTGGTACAACAGAAACCAAATAGGAAGTGGCTCGTTTGGTCTCATTTTTGCTGGAATCAATGAGAAGGATGGCAGAGAAGTGGCTATAAAACGCATCGAAAAATTGCGCATGCAGCAACCACAAGACAGGCGAGAAATAAAAAATCTCACCGCTCTTGCCGAGTGTGAACGAGTTGTTCGCTATTTATCCTTCTTTGAAGATGAAGACTTTTCCTACGTTTTTTTGGAGCTGATGGAGGGAAATCTCCAGGAGTATCTTAATGGATCCACAACTGATGCCACAGAAGCCACTATTCTGTGTAAAGATGTAGTTATGGGGTTAAAGTTTTTGCATGAAGAAAATATCCTTCATCGCGACCTCAAGCCTCAAAATATCCTCTATAAAGTTCATCCAAGACTGGGCTTGAAAATTGCAGACTTTGGTCTAAGCCGTATTATTGATAGCGTGTCTACCACAGTGTATGGTACGCATGCTGGTACTAAATGTTGGATTGCTCCTGAAGTGTTGAAGTCCACGACAAACACGTTTGACAAGAATTGTTTTGAGCCAGCATCAGACATGTTTTCGTGTGGATTGATCCTTCACTACATTCTTTCGGGACAAAAACACCCATTTAATCCCACTGATTGTGCTAAGAAAAGTGCAATGCAAGTTGCCAATAAAACCGAAGACAACATCATAAATGGTAAAATGGAAGGATGGGATGACTCTCTTTCTCCCGAAGCCACTCACCTGGTAAAGAGGATGCTTGAAAGCAATGAAAGAGATCGGCCAAGTGCAGGAGAAGCACTAGAACATCCTCTGTTCTGGTCGAATGAAAAGAAGGTGGATTTCCTAAAAGCTGTTGGTAATCAGGCAGAATTCGAGTGTCCACGTTCATACAGGACCCCACCTTTGACCCCAGTCGAAACAGACTTAGAGAACAGCTTCAGTACCATAGTTACACATGGAAGCTGGAATGGCTCAAGGTATAAGCACATGCCTGGTATTTACACGGGGATGACTAAAGGAAAAGGAAGAAAGAAATACGACACGTCGTCTGCAGTGGAGTTAATACGATTCATACGAAATATATACGAACACTACAGAGAGAAATCGTTTGTGTTTGCAACACCAGTATCAACCGTAACCCCGGTAACAATCGAACAGCTGCTACTGAAGGACTTTGTGTTTCTGAAATATTTTCCTGATCTTGTGATGGAAGTCTACAAGGCTGTAACCACTCATGGCTGGGATGAGACAAGAGATGATATCAATTCTGCCATGAACAAGAAGTAACAAGCTAAGGTAAAGTAAATATGCATAAAATCTTTAAACTTGCATCTTTTTCAATCCTATTACCAAGTTTGTTTGAGGGGGGGGGGGGGGGATGTTTTTCCAGTTCCAGATCAAATCAACATTCAATGTTATATCTTTATTAATGCACATTTTCAAGCGTTATCGGTGGTGAACAAAGACATAGTACTCAAGAGAATGACACGTGGTATGAAAATGGAAAACAGAGATGATATTAGATATTTCCATAAATGAAAAAAGTAACAAAGTGCATTAATAAAGGTGTTCATGGCTAGCTATCATTGCTATCATTGTCAAAGCAGCTCAACTTGGAGGACTTATCAAAAGAATTTCCTGAGAGTTGAAACCTATTGTTTTGTGCTCCAAATTGAGCTGCAATCCGACGTGCTGCAAAGGGTCTTTCATTGTCAGTACTAAGAATGTTTCCCACACAGTTATACGATAGCTTTTCCAGTAGAAGTGTAGTAGATAATTTATAATGTTAGATTTTTGGGAGGGAAAACTTGAGCATTCTCAGGAAAGGCAAAATGGATCAGAAAATCAACAACAACCGAAACGGAAATATAACACTAAAGGAGCATTCATTTTTTAAGAGAGGGGGGGGGGGAGGAATTAGAGAAATCAAATAGAAAAAAAATGCTAGCCTCCATGGTAAGGAATTGAATATTTCGATAACCCCCCCCCCCCCATCTTCCAAATATAAAAATTTTCTAGCCCCACCCCCCCAGAAAACGACTAAAAAAGAACACTGTATTTTTATGACTCATGACTCCCCCTGGTTCAACGTTTAAAAAAATGTGACCCCCCCTTTTTATCTAGTAATTTTTTAATGACCCCCCTTAATTCCTCCGCCCCCCCCTCTCCTAAAAAATGAATGCTCCCTAAAAAAAAGGAAAAAAAAACAAACGCAAGGAAAGCAAATATTACAAACCAAACAAAACGACGAACGTGTCATTCCCTAGAGTATTATTTCTTTGTTTAACGGTTGCACATGAGAAGACACATGAATATGGATACAACTCAAACAAAGAATCTTATTCTCAAGACCACGTGTCATTCCCTAGAGTATCATTTCTTTGTTTAACAGTTGCGCATAAGAAGGCACATGAATATGGATACAACTCAAACAAAGAATCTTATTCCCAAGAGAATGAGACGTGGTCTGAAATGGGACAACATTATGCCCAATGTAAAAAGGTCGATACAAAGCACTCATCTAAAAAAAAAACGATAACAAGTGAGCAGAAATTATCGTACCCTCACTAAGTAGTTCTTACTTGTCGATTTTTTAGGTTATGTGGAACATATACAGCGATAACAATTCATCCCACGGGATTTGCTGTTATGGATGTCACCTGATGATGTGCTAGTACACTGCCAAGGGGGATGGTATGCAAAAACAGAAAAGATTGTACATATTTGAACAATATTCATAATTTTAATAGCCATGGTTTTCATGAGCAAAGTTAAATCAATAGTTAATTAGTAGTAGTACGCCTTTATACTTTGGTAAGGTATGGCACAGTGGTGCTAATAATAATCATGACTAGCTGATGTAATGGATTACAGTAGTAATAGAAATTACCATTTTGAATATCTACTAGTATATTGTAGTACGCCTTTATACTTTGGTAAGGTATGGCACAGTGGTGCTAATAATAATCATTACTAGCTGATGTAATAGGTTACAGTAGTAATATCCACTAGTATATTGTAGTAAGCCTTTATACTTTGATAAGGTATGGCACAGTGGTGCTAATAATAATCATTACTAGCTGATGTAATAGGTTACAGTAGTAATATCTACTAGTATATTGTAGTAAGCCTTTATACTTTGGTAAGGTATGGCACAGTGGTGCTAATAATAATCATGACTAGCATAGCTGATGTAATGGATTACAGTAGTAATATCCACTAGTATATTGTAGTAAGCCTTTATACTTTGGTAAGGTATGGCACAGTGGTGCTAATAATAATCATGACTAGCTGATGTAATGGATTACAGTAGTAATAGAAATTACCATTTTGATTATCTACTAGTATATTGTAGTACGCCTTTATACTTTGGTAAGGTATGGCACAGTGGTGCTAATAATAATCATTACTAGCTGATGTAATAGGTTACAGTAGTAATATCCACTAGTATATTGTAGTAAGCCTTTATACTTTGATAAGGTATGGCACAGTGGTGCTAATAATAATCATTACTAGCTGATGTAATAGGTTACAGTAGTAATATCTACTAGTATATTGTAGTAAGCCTTTATACTTTGGTAAGGTATGGCACAGTGGTGCTAATAATAATCATGACTAGCATAGCTGATGTAATGGATTACAGTAGTAATATCCACTAGTATATTGTAGTAAGCCTTTATACTTTGGTAAGGTATGGCACAGTGGTGCTAATAATAATCATGACTAGCTGATGTAATGGATTACAGTAGTAATAGAAATTACCATTTTGATTATCTACTAGTATATTGTAGTACGCCTTTATACTTTGGTAAGGTATGGCACAGTGGTGCTAATAATAATCATAACTAGCTGATGTAATGGATTACAGTAGTAATAGACATTACCATTTTGAATATCTACTAGTATATTGTAGTACGCCTTTATACTTTGGTAAGGTATGGCACAGTGGTGCTAATAATAATCATTACTAGCTGATGTAATAGGTTACAGTAGTAATATCTACTAGTATATTGTAGTAAGCCTTTATACTTTGGTAAGGTATGGCACAGTGGTGCTAATAATAATCATGACTAGCTGATGTAATGGATTACAGTAGTAATAGAAATTACCATTTTGAATATCTACTAGTATATTGTAGTACGCCTTTATACTTTGGTAAGGTATGGCACAGTGGTGCTAATAATAATCATAACTAGCTGATGTAATGGATTACAGTAGTAATAGACATTACCATTTTGAATATCTACTAGTATATTGTAGTACGCCTTGATACTTTGGTAAGGTATGGCACAGTGGTGCTAATAATAATCATTACTAGCTGATGTAATAGGTTACAGTAGTAATATCCACTAGTATATTGTAGTAAGCCTTTATACTTTGAAAAGGTATGGCATACTGGTGCCAATAATAATCATTACTAGCTGATGTAATAGGTTACAGTAGGAATATCTACTAGTATATTGTAGTACGCCTTTATACTTTGGTAAGGTATGGCACAGTGGTGCTAATAATAATCATAACTAGCTGATGTAATGGATTACAGTAGTAATATCTACTAGTATATTGTAGTACGCCTTTATACTTTGGTAAGGTATGGCACAGTGGTGCTAATAATAATCATTACTAGCTGATATAATAGGTTACAGTAGTAATATCCACTAGTATATTGTAGTAAGCCTTTATACTTTGATAAGGTATGGCACAGTGGTGCTAATAATAATCATTACTATATTTACGATTACTATCAGTTACATTACTATATTACCATTTGGAATAGGCCATTTGAATTACGGTGTCATGTACTACAACTACCAGAATCCCTTGCACACTTTCTTTTGTTCAGATAATTAGCACCAATTGTCTTACTATTCTCATGAGGAAATACAAATTTGAATAAGAAAGAAAATTCGCCAAGTAGTAGTAGTAAAATGACGTCATCATTCAAAGTGGCTATACACACCAGTATAGCTGGGTTTCAATAAGCTGATAAAAGTCTTTGAATTTCATTATCTGCTCGAAATGGTGGTCAAACACTGACCACCATGTGCTGTCAACCAGAAAGAATTCTATTGAAAACTTGCGATTGAGCTGAGGAACATTCCGCACGAGACAGGAAATGACGTCAAGTGAAACCCAGCTATATTGTAGTAAGCCTTTATTACTTTGCTAAGGTAATTGGAGGCATTTTGATTATGGTTTGTATCTGTATTAGAATAAAGCATAAATGTTATGCATTAATAATAGTAATAGTTATCCTTTTGCATTTTCCCAAAATATATTACAATTCCTGTCTACCCTAATGCTTTGCCTTGCAGTCCCCGAGCAGCAGATTAACACGAGGAAAATTTTCAAACAATATAATTGTCTTCTATAAGCTATAAGCCAGTTCACAGTTTAAGAATCGTTATCAGTGCACATGTGATCTTATCCCGAATTTCTCACCTTTTGTTTAAACCTTTTGTTTTTAATTAAACAAAAGAAGGTGAGAAATTCGGGATAAAATCGCATGCGCACTGAAAACGATTCTTAAACTGTTAATTGGCTTATTGCCAAAATGAGCTAACTCGAAATTGAGACTGGTAACGATTTGACTCGCGTGGGATTGTGGGACAGAAACCCCAGTCGTCCGCCATCTTGGTTTACGGTCTGAAAAGTTTATTGGTCGTTCCTGGTCGTTCCTATTTTGTTTTCCATCAAAGAATATTGCAGTCTGTAGCAGAATTATTACATTTTCTGTTTACAGTATTAGTTATCGCAATTTACGTCTTTTACGGCGTTTCCACGAGAGCTTAATGAAGTTTCCACTGAGTAAACCTACACTAGCTTATCTCTAAACCAACATCCCATATAATTGGTCACGTCGGTGTTACCCTGCTATGACGTCACAATGGCAACATAACTTGAATACTTGTCTGTAATTTGTCTGGAGCGTTTGGTGGTTTTCGGCGGGAAAACTCGCCGTCTGTTGGTCATTAGTGGTTATAGATGCGAATGAAGAGTTTCTTGAGAGGTAAGATGATAACAGTATTATGCTTTTTGGTTAATGGAAAACTTATTGAATGAATGACGTAGAACAACAAGTGGCTTTATATAGGTGATACGTACAGTGAGAGATTTACTAGGGGAGGGGAGGGGAGGAGGATTTGTTAATATGTGTACCATATTGGTATATAATGTTGATACCAAATAGCCAATATCCTTCAGTGGACGAACCGGTAAGAAGAGGAAGGGAGGTAGGTGTCTGAAGGCTGGCCCGTTTTCCATATTTATGTCCAAGTATAAATGGAGCCTTTTACTTTGAAATTTACAAGTCTAATTCGTTCGTTTCCTCGTTCCTTCATTCATTCATTCATTTCTTCATTTCTTCATTCATTCATATTGGGGGAGGGGGGCACCTAGAACTCCCTACGCCAGTGGCATTATCATCCATCAAACCAAATAAGGCTCGATCCGAAAATTTTAGGGGGCCTTGTCCCCTCGCTACGCCACTGCTTGCTTCATTGTTTCCTTGCTTCAGTGCCGGTGCTAGCTTGCATCCTTCCTTCCTTCTGCTTCTCTCCTTAAATCGTATTTTTTTGTTTATAAGTAACGCTTTAAAAGTAGAACCGATGACTTTCTCGGAATAACCTTCATTTCTATTCAGTTTTGTTTAAAGAATTAATTGTCAGTAGGTCTTATTTTCAAGGCTTGAGAACACACATTAATATTGATGATACTGAAACAAACAATCTCATTCACTGGAGACATCCTCATCCATTTTGTCAAAAGAGGAGATTCGACACTCACTTTCCAAAACTGCATGATTGATTCTGTATTACAAATTCAATTCTTCCAATGTAAGGTTTGGCAAACAGACCGCATGCAGTAGTATGAAAATTCAATGCTAATAAATGATAAATATATCTTAACATCCATTAATATTTAAAAAAACACCGTAAGAAAACCTAATGAAGATACACCTAATTGCAAGAACGTTGTCATATCAAAATAACAAATAACAAATAGGAATTTTGCAAAACAGATGTAATTATTTCACTGTTCTGAAGGTATAGACTGCCATTTTTGAGATTATCTTGTTGGTATATATACTAAAATAAATATATTCTCATCAATCTAGGGGGCTTTAGAATCAAAATAAAACTGTAATATTTCTAATTAATTCCTATTTATCTTTTTTATTTTCATATGACAACCTTCTTGCAATTAAATAATAATCATGACTAGCTGATGTAATAGGTTACAGTAGTAATATCCACTAGTATATTGTAGTATGCCTTTATTTAGCAGTTATTCGCCGAAGGCGAAGTGATTATCGATGAATATTTACCGAGCGGCGAGTCTTCGAGCTGCGAGGTAAATATTCATCGATAATCACTGAGCCTGAGGTGAATAATTGTTTTAGTATAAATAAAAAGGTGATTATTTCAAAAAAGAAAGAAGGAAACAACATTGAAAGTGAAAATATTTTATCTTTTAAAAGCGCGACGGTCACGCTGACAGCCATTTTGTCCGAAAAGGTGATTATCGGCTGATAATCCGAGATAGAAAACCAATCAGAGCGCGCGATTTTGCATAATCACCTTTGTATTTATACTAAACTTTGATAAGGTATGGCACAGTGGTGCTAATGATAATCATTACTAGCTGATGTAATAGGTTACAGTAGTAATATCCACTAGTATATTGTAGTACGCCTTTATACTTTGATAAGGTATGGCACAGTGGTGCTAATAATAATCATTACTAGCTGATATAATAGGTTACAGTAGTAATATCCACTAGTATATTGTAGTAAGCCTTTATACTTTGGTAAGGTATGGCACAGTGGTGCTAATAATAATCATTACTAGCTGATGTAATAGATTACAGTAGTAATATCCACTAGTATATTGTAGTAAGCCTTTATACTTTGATAAGGTATGGCACAGTGGTGCTAATAATAATCATTACTAGCTGATGTAATAGGTTACAGTAGTAATATCCACTAGTATATTGTAGTAAGCCTTTATACTTTGATAAGGTATGGGACAGTGGTGCTAATAATAATCATTACTAGCTGATGTAATAGGTTACAGTAGTAATATCCACTAGTATATTGTAGTAAGCCTTTATACTTTGATAAGGTATGGCACAGTGGTGCTAATAATAATCATTAATAGCTGATGTAATAGGTTACAGTAGTAATATCCACTAGTATATTGTAGTAAGCCTTTATACTTTGATAAGGTATGGCACAGTGGTGCTAATAATAATCATTAATAGCTGATGTAATAGGTTACAGTAGTAATATCCACTAGTATATTGTAGTAAGCCTTTATACTTTGATAAGGTATGGCACAGTGGTGCTAATAATAATCATTACTAGCTGATGTAATAGATTACAGTAGTAATATCCACTAGTATATTGTAGTAAGCCTTTATACTTTGATAAGGTATGGCACACTGGTGCTAATAATAATCATTACTAGCTGATGTAATAGATTACAGTAGTAATATCCACTAGTATATTGTAGTAAGCCTTTATACTTTGATAAGGTATGGCACACTGGTGCTAATAATAATCATGACTAGCTGATGTAATAGGTTACAGTAGTAATATCCACTAGTATATTGTAGTAAGCCTTTATACTTTGATAAGGTATGGCACAGTGGTGCTAATAATAATTATGACTAGCTGATGTAATAGGTTACAGTAGTAATATCCACTAGTATATTGTAGGACGCCTTTATACTTTGGTAAGGTATAGCACAGTGGTGCTAATAATAATCATGACTAGCTGATGTAATAGGTTACAGTAGTAATATCCACTAGTATATTGTAGTAAGCCTTTATACTTTGATAAGGTATAGCACAGTGGTGCTAATAATAATCATGACTAGCTGATGTAATAGGTTACAGTAGTAATATCCACTAGTATATTGTAGTACTCCTTTATACTTTGGTAAGGTATGGCACAGTGGTGCTAATAATAATCATGACTAGATGATGTAATAGATTACAGTAGTAATATCTACTAGTATATTGTAATAAGCCTTTATACTTTGGTAAGGTATGGCACAGTGGTGCTAATAATAATCATGACTAGCTGATGTAATAGGTTACAGTAGTAATATCTACTAGTATATTGTAGTAAGCCTTTATACTTTGATAAGGTATGGCACAGTGGTGCTAATAATAATCATTACTAGCTGATGTAATAGGTTACAGTAGTAACATACATTACCATTTTGAATTAATATATTATAGTGTAAACAATATGAATACTAGTATTGGTTCAGTTCCAGTTTGGCCCATTTTCACTCACACACTCTACCACAAAAATCAATCATGACATCATTTAACAAAGGAAGCCCAATGCAAATAATCTTTCGTCCCTCTTACATCATGCATGCCCTGTACTCATATATAACAATGCTTGGGATACCTGTGTTTTCTATGGATTCATTAATATTGACAAAGACAGTTACAAAGACCACTTTCTCATTGATTAGTTCAAAAAGTCTTCGGATATTTAGGAAACTACATACATTATTTCGTATCCTTTTAAAACACCTTGATGTATCCTTATTCAACTACAAAAATGTTATTTTTAACATAATTGTGAAATTTCTCGCGCGCTGATTGGTCGAGAGCCGTAGTAAATAACTAGAGGACATACCACGCTAACATTGGAAATTTGTTTAATTTTATGACGTATTTCCAGATCCAACTTTTCATAAGAACTGCTGAGTTCGAGTCAAAAATGTACAAAACATATTCACCTCTACCAGCAACAAGAAGAATTTCAAAAACAAATCCAACTCTGCTTTTTATTTTGAACCCGGAAGTAATGCATTCAGCCCGCGAATGACGTCACTCTAAACAGAACAATGAATTACCAAATAAGGTAAAGTGGCGTGATGTTGATCAACAGGTTTCACTTTCGTCTTCAGCCAAGTTTGAAGAAAGTTAAGAAAGTCCCAGCGAGAAGTGTTTGGTTCCTCGTTATTTCTTTCGATATTTCTTGTCCCACGACTTTGAAAGTGATGTAATTATGACTTAACCACTTCAAGACCATCGACTGTTCAATGTTTTGGATGTTTTAAGCATCCTTGAAAGCCTAGATAAGAGATTCGGTCTGATCCATGTAGCTTGGGAGGAAAAGGTAGCTAGTCGATTATAACACGGAATCAGTAGTCACTCGATGCTCAAGTTAAACTGAGAAGGACAAGAAGTGAATCATATTCTACTCTTTAAGGTAAGAATGAAACACTTTTTCGTTTGTTTTTAACTTTTTATTTCTCCGACCAAACCAAGCGCAACCTTTGTTGTATTTGTTTTTCTTGTTCCTCGCCGTTTCAACAAAGTTGAATCTCGCGAACTCGAACCCTCGGTGACTCGAATCTCGCGCTACTGCTAACTCGAACCAACATGGATTTCCCTTGATTTACGTCATACTTTTACTGTAATTTTACCCTCGTTAACTCGAACCCTCAACAACTCAAACTCTAACTCGAAGCGACTTTGGTTTCCCTTCAGGTCGTTTTCTATAATTTTACCCTCGATAACATACGCTAGAATATTTAATTGACAAAGCTCTCCCGAATCTTCGTAAAAAATAAAGTCGCCAAAAAGCGTCAAGGCCTTTTAACAGACTATTTATGTAAAGAGAAACTTTTTTCATTTCCCTTGGAGGTTCGAGTTATCGGGATTCAACCCTTATTTTTTTGCTTGTTTGTAAAATTTTTGGATTTTAGTGTGTTTCCCTCCTGTTTTCATGACAGCCGTACCGAACATTTTTGAGCGGCCGTTAAACTAACTTTCCTTAGTTTGATTCTCATGAAATTCACACAAAATATTTTACTTAGATAATAGTTCATAAAAATGAAAAATTTAAAGAAAATTGCATTAAGATAGCGGCGATAAACACGAAGCGTTGAATTCATCTAAACCTAAATTCTGAGCGATTACGACGTTACCTTAAAAAACCTATTCTGTTAAACTATGGTTTATGGCAAACAAAATATCTAAAAACTAGAAACTATTTATCTCACCGATTTTGAGTAAATCATTAAAAACATTTTGGAATCCGAGATTTTGCGCGCGTATTTGTCATAAGTTGCTTAGTTTGGTTTATAAATTTTTAACATTACTTCTAGATCACGACAAAATGTTTCTTTAACTTATAAAATGAAACCTTGAAAGTTTTAAAGTTTCTCCTTTGCATTTTTGAAATTAAATATTCTCTTTGAGGCACAGTTGTGGGGTCAAGCATCAAAAAGGTAGACAAAACATTCTAGCATAAGAGAAAATGTCACTCTCTGATTGGCTGCAAAGCGTTGTAAAAATAAATAGGTTTGTGAAAATTATCATTTCTGAAGACAGGCGAGTGACTTGTTGAAATGACCTTTAAGCTCCTCGATCAGTTTTACATGTTTTTTTTTTATTCGTTTGTGATAGCACTGAAAAAATCTTATTACATAAAAACAAGATAAAAGAAAGCAATAATACAGCCACTACAGACATTGGAACGATCAATCTATAAACGCTACCCTCTTAAGGACAAATCAGATATAAGAAAAGCCTGTTTTAACAAAACTCTCTTTAATATTGGATAAGTCTAGTATACTCGAGTAGAGTAATTCCTAAATGTTATTCATAGAATGATAAGGAATAAATTGATTGATTGATTGAATAAAGAAAAAAAGAATTATGTATGTAAGAAATACTTAGAAAAAAAGTATAAAAAATGCTTAAACAATGAAGAAACAAATCAGAAATAAATCAAGAGAGAGTAAATTCCCTTTTTCTCTTTCAGAGTGTCATTGTATTACTAACCTAAATTCGGTTAGTATTAATTTTCGCAATTAAAAAATTTATAGGTCTGTTCAATGCGATCTTGACGCCCGTGTAAACACAGCAAGATCTAGAAACGCGGAAAACCACAGCGTGACTCCAGTGATCTTTGTTATGATGTTTGGTCTGTTTCACATTATTGCATCCAAACATGGAATCTGATTTGAAACCTACTCTCATTCGTGCTGTTGAAAGTAACAATGAAATTGAAGTAAAGAGACTGCTCGTTGATGGTGTTGATGTAAATGAAACTGACGACCAGGGAAAAACAGCCTTGCTTTATGCTGCACAAAATGACAATGAAAGTATTACCGTGTTATTAATTGAGGCTGGTGCTGATGTTGATGCAAAAGATATTGAAGACAAGACGGCTTTGTTTTATGCAGCTGCCAATAAAAGCATAGAAGATGCATGTGGTATTCTCGTGGCATTGGTTGAGAAAGGCGAATCCTTGGTCAATGAGACGGATATCTATGGTAGGACCCCACTGTTTTATGCCATCACAAATTCCATTCCATTTACTCGATATCTTCTTGACCATGATGCAAATCTCCACGAAGAAGACAACTGCAATGTGAGCATTTTAACATGTCTCATTGAATACTGCTTGATGAGACAACAGAGCTCTGCAACTAATCCTACGTTTCTGTTTGAAGTCCTTTCTCTTCTTCTTGAGAAAGGATTGGAAAGGCAGAGTATTGTTCAGTCGATACTTAACCTTGTCTTCTGTAAAGCTCCCCTTTTATTTTGTTCAAATGAAAATGAAACTGCAATTCCAGGGTTACTGAAGATCAGGACAGATGATATTTTGAACGCCTTGAGAGTAGCTGTTGAATATGCAGATGAAAGTTGCAGTGCAAAGAAGGAACTGATTCCAAAGGTGGAGGAGAAAATCAGAAGCGGCGAAATATTTGCTGCTCTTGACTTACTTTCGAAGATGCGAACAAGTTCAAACAGCACTGATTCTGCTGGAAATACTGCTCTTCATTATACCACCGTTCTACCACTGATGGGTGTGCCTCAAGAGTCAGTCATAAAGATGTGTAAATTTCTAAGGACAAAAGGAGTACATTTCAGCAAACTTAACCACCAAAGTCAAACACCTCTTCTCTTTTGCTTGTCTGCAAACAACTGGAAAATGACAAGTCCGAGTAATCACGGGTCGAGAATCACGACGTTGGTAAAAGTTTGTACACTTTTGCTGAAAAACGGATCCAAGTTGGGTGAGACTCTAAAGAGTAAAGAGACTGTCTTTCATTTAATGATGAAGCTTTTCCAGCTAGTGTTCAATATTCATGATAAAGTCGTTAGAAAGAACGTACTTCATGAACTGATGAAACTATTGGAAGTATTTGCTGTAAAAGGAGAAAAACAGGGAAAGATTGGTAACAAACATGATGACAGCGGTAACTCACCACTTCACCTTTGGGCAACACTTATCTTACCATCACCCCAAGATTACACCAGCAATATTTGTGAAAATTACACATTTGAGAAGGTTTTGGAGTTAATCTTGGACAGTCTACTGAAATGTGGAGCAAACGTGAATGACAGAAATAATGAGAATGAAACTCCATTGCATCTGTGTAAAACCTGGACCGCTGTGAAGCTGTTGTTAGATGCTGAAGCAAACCCCAACGATGTGGATTCATCAGGACGTTCACCTCTCCTTGTTGCAGCAAGGGGCAAGACATTTCTCAAACATCCAGATAGATTCTATCCAGATTTTACAGATGACCCGAAAGCATTTTGGAGAAGTGCTCTTGATAAGGGACTTGATCCTTGGACTCCTGATAAAAAAGATGGGTGCGTTTTGAGTGTTCTACTCGAATTAGAGTCTTTTCTTCTTGCTAGAGATTTAGTTGAAGCCGCTTGCGACGAAAAGCAGGGTAAAACTGACATCAAATTGTCTCTTTTGGTTGCTATCTGTAAAGATAGATCGAGGCAGACACGTGGGAAAAGCATTCTCGCCAAAACAATCTTGGAATCAAGAAAAAAAATTCCTTTTCCAATCCATGAAGCACTTCTGTGTTGCTGTAGAAATATAAAAGAATTTGAAGTGTTTAAAGAAGAGGCTGATGGTGCTAAACCATTACAGGCAAAAGAAGAAGAGGAATCCAACAAGACAGTTGATAGAATCTCGAAGGAGCAAGATAGAAAAGCAACTGAAAGAGCATTCGATTCTGTCCATTGTGAGATTGCCAAGCTACTTCTCTCTTCTGGAGCAGATATTAACGTTCGAAATTCAAGTGGCGAGTCTTGCCTTGACTTAGCAGAGAATTGTCCAGCGCTAAGAGATCTTCTGACGAAATTTAAAACCGTAGATGTGGATGCTGTTTCTATTATTCCTTGGACTTCTGCATCCAAACGTTATAAGAACATCCTAGATAACGTTACCAAGCAACAAGAGTGTGATTTTAGCTTGGGTTCATATTGGTATCACAAGAACTCTATAAAAAGCGGAAAGTTTGGTGAAATTTTTGCAGGAATCTGCGTTAATGATGGAAGAGAAGTGGCCATTAAACGTATTGAAAAATTGCGCATTAAAAAATTGCAACGACCACGAGACACAAGAGAAGTAACCAGCCTAACCGCTCTTGCTGACTGCCAACAAGTTGTTCGTTATTTGTATTTCATCAATAATGAACATTTTTCCTACGTAGTTTTAGAGCTGATGGAGGGAAATCTCGAGGAATATTTTACTGAGACTTTCGATCCAAATCAAAGTATTCACCTTTGTCAAGAGGTTGTTATGGGAGTTGAATATCTACACAAGCACAATATCCTCCATCGCGACCTCAAGCCTGGTAATATCCTCTACAAAGTCCATCCTGAACTGTGCTTGAAAATCGCAGACTTTGGTCTCAGTCGGCGAATTGATAGCAGTGGCTCTAACACAGTGTATAGTATTAATTCTGGAACTAAATGCTGGATTGCTCCAGAAGTACTGAGCTCGTCCGTGGATGATTACCAACATTCTAAATCATCGGATATGTTTTCGTGTGGTCTAGTTCTTCACTATATCCTGTCTGTGAGAAAACATCCATTTTCTCCAGCTGATTGTGCCAACAAGGGAGAATCACAAGCTGTAATCGAAACAGAAACCAACATAAAAAATGGAAGGATGGAAGGATTGGATAACACTCTTACTCCTGAAGCCACTCACCTCTTGACTGACATGCTTGGCAGGGATGTAAACAGACGGCCAAGTGCAGAAGGAGCATTAGAACATCCTTTGTTCTGGTCAAATAAGAAAAAAATCGATTTCCTAGAAGCTGTTGGTAATCAGAAAGAATTCGAGTATTCACGTTCAAAGAGGAACCCACCTTTGACCCCAGTTGAGATAGACTTAGAGAACAGCTTCAGTACCATAGTTACACATGGAAACTGGAGTGGCTCAAGGTATAAGCACATGCCTAATATTTACACGGGGATGATAACAGGAAAAGGAAGAAAGTCTTACGATACCTCGTCTGCTGTGGAGTTAGTACGATTCATACGAAATGTATACGAACACTACAGAGAGAAGACGTTTGTGTTTGCAACACCAATAACAACCGTAACACCAGTAACAACCAAACAGATGCTGTTTGAAGACTTCGTCTTTCTGGAAAATTTTCCTAATCTTGTGATGGAAATCTACAAGGCTGTAACCACTCATGGCTGGGATCAAAAAAGAGATGATATCAGTTTTGCCATGAACAAGAAGTAACAAGTCAGTTCCAATTTGGGATAGTAACACTCAATAGAATCGTTCTTTCCAAATGTTCCATTCAGTATTCATTTTTCCTCATCGAAAAACTATTCAAGTATCCCAATAATAACTGTCATCTCTCATCCCTATAGCTCATGATCCTGAATCTGTAAGTTATCGTAATAGTGTTTGTTTAAATTCTATCATCATTAGTTTTTAGGTGGCTCGATGGGGTTTTACCTGAAGTTCCAACTTCATATCGCAAATGCGAGGACGCAAACAATTCAGGAGGGGAACTTTTCAAGGTTTTAAGTGAAAGTATGTTCATTGGAAAATTTCATTTTTCCCTTGTATCCTGATTAAAAAGTTTTTTCCCCAACGAAATTGGATTGTGTTCGCTCATTTACGATAAAATGAAATGTATCACGCCAAAAAAAAAAAAAAAAACATCGATCGAGCTTATTAAGGTTACCATCTTGAATTTCTTCAATACAGGTAACTGTATTACTAGCTGATGTAATAGGTTACAGTAGTAATAGACATTACCATTTTGAATATCCACTAGTATATTGTAGTAAGCCTTTATACTTTGGTAAGGTATGGCACAGTGGTGCTAATAATAATCATTAATAGCTGATGTTATAGGTTACAGTAGTAATATCCACTAGTATATTGTAGTAAGCCTTTATACTTTGGTAAGGTATGGCACGGTGGTGCTAATAATAATCATTAATAGCTGATGTAATAGGTTACAGTAGTAATATCCACTAGTATATTGTAGTAAGCCTTTATACTTTGGTAAGGTATGGCACGGTGGTGCTAATAATAATCATTACTAGCTGATGTAATAGGTTACAGTAGTAATATCCACTAGTATATTGTAGTAAGCCTTCATACTTTTAATAAATAACTTTTTTATAAATAACTATGTTATTAAATCAGGGTTGTCTAAAATGAATGAAATTTAATAATGAAAATTCATTGGTAGGCTCAATTGGTTGAGGATGGTTTATAGTAATGTAAGCCTGGATTTTCCGGCCTGGATATTCGTCCCTACGATGAAGTAGAGTTTATTTGGAATGCGAAAGTTTGAAATAGTTAAATCAGTGCAAAAGCTCTTCAGAGTTTGTACCGTTCGAAGACAACCCTAGAATGCAGTTTTACAGACAGCTTGTCTTTGATGCGAGGTTGTCGGGTCAAACATAAAGTGAAAAGCTGAACTAGGAATGATTTATTTCAAGCTCTGATGGGCTACCGGTTAGCAGAAAAACTTCTTAATATAAATTAAAGAATTTTTTTGTAAAGAAATAAAGAAGAATGAAGGACTGAATAATGAAAATATGATAAAGAGAAATAGTAAATAAGCAATAATAACAATAGAAACATAAACAATAAATAAACAAGCAATGAAATAAATTAATAAGTAGTTACTAACCAATAATTAAATGAATAAATAACAAAAGCCTTCATACATTAATTAATTGCCGATTGATTGATTGATTGATTTTAATGGTATTAATAACTATTAATTAATTAGAAAATAAATATGTGAGCAATCAAAACTAAAAGAAGGAATGAGGAAGTCAGTAAAGAAATAATGCCGCTTTCTTTAGTTTTTGAAATGAGAAATAAAAGGAAAACAAAAATATGTAAGGTAAAATAAAAATAAAAAATACAATTAACTGATCCGGTATTAATTTTCCCAATTAAAAAAATTATAGGTGCCTTGTACTGCGATATGACGTTCGTTTGTCGGCGTAAAACAACGAGAAATGACAACCACAGCATGACTACAGCGAACTCTAGTTGGACTGTGACACTAAATTGTATCCAAATATGGAATCTGATGTGAAACCTACTCTCATTCGTGCTGTTGAAAGTAACAATCAAATTGAAGTAAAGAGACTGCTCGTTGATGGTGTTGATGTAAATGAAACTGACGACCAGGGAAAAACAGCCTTGCTTTATGCTGCACAAAACGACAATGAAAGTATTACCGTGTTATTAATTGAGGCTGGTGCTGATGTTCATGCAAAAGATAATGAAGACAAGACGGCTTTATTTTATGCAGCTGCCAATAAAAGCATAGAAGATGCATGTGGTATTCTCGTGGCATTGGTTGAGAAAGGCAAATCCTTGGTCAATGAGACGGATATCTATGGTAGGACCCCACTGTTTTATGCCATCACAAATTCCATTCCATTTACTCGATATCTTCTTGACCACCAAGCAAATCTCCACGAACAAGACAACTGCAATGTGAGCATTTTAACATGTCTCATTGAAAACTGCTTGATGAGACAACAGAGCTCTGCAACTAATCCTACGTTTCTGTTTGAAGTCCTTTCTCTTCTTCTTGAGAAAGGATTGGAAAGGCAGAGTATTGTTCAGTCGATACTTAACCTTGTCTTCTGTAAAGTTCCCCTTTTATTTTGTTCAAATGAAAATGAAACTGCAATTCCAGGGTTACTGAAGATCAGGACAGATGATATTTTGAACGCCTTGACAGTAGCTGTTGAATATGTAGATGAAAGTTGCAGTGCAAAGAAGGAACTGATTCTAAAGGTGAAGAAGGAAATCAGAAGCGGCGAAATATTTGCTGCTCTTGAATCGCTTTTCCAGTTGCGAGCAAGTTCAAACAGTACTGATTCTGCTGGAAATACTGCTCTTCATTATACCACCGTTCTACCACTGATGGGTGTGCCTCAAGAGTCAGTCACAAAGATGTGTAAATTTCTAAGGGAAAAAGGAGTACATTTTAGGAAAATTAACCACCAAAGTCAAACACCTCTTCTCTTTTGCTTGTCTGCAAACAACTGGAAAATGACAAGTCCTAGTAATCACGGGTCGAGAATCAAGACGTTGGTAGAAGTTTGTACACTTTTGCTGAAAAACGGATCCAAGTTGAGTGAGACGCTACAGAGTAAAGAAACTGTCTTTCATTTAATGATGAAGCTTTTCCAGCTAGTGTTCAATATTCATGATAAAGTCGTTAGAAAGAACGTACTTCATGAACTGATGAAACTATTAGAAGTATTTGCTGTAAAAGGAGCAAAGCAGGGAAAGATTGGAAATAAACATGATGAAAGTGATAACTCGCCACTTCACCTTTGGGGAACACTTATCTTACCATCACCCCAAGATTACACCAGCAATATTTGTGAAAATTACACATTTGAAAACGCTTTGAAATTAATCTTGGACAGTCTACTGAAATGTGGAGCAAACGTGAATTACAGAAATAATGATAATGAAACTCCATTGCATCTGTGTAAAACATGGACCGCTGTGAAGTTGTTGTTAGATGCTGGAGCAAACCCCAACGATGTGGATTCATCAGGACGCTCTCCTCTCCTCGTTTCAGCGAAAAATGGCTTCTATTCAGATGTTGGAGAGCTAAAAGATCCTAAATTATTCTGGAAAAATGCTGTCAAAGTTGGACTTGATCCGTGGAGAGTCGACAACAACGGTGAATCTGTTTTGAATTTTCTGCTTGACTCAAAAGCTTTTGTTCTTGCCCAAGCCTTGGCTGACGTGAATTGTGAGGAGAATTTGAAAGATTGGTCTGAACAGGAAAGAGGAGAATGCGTTGAAAATGCTTTGGAAAAATCAGTTACTGAAGCCGAGAATAAAACACCTAAGGAAATGTCAACGTTTGACATACGGGATTCTTCAGAACACTCTAATTTAGGCGATGCAGAGACGCCAATCGAAGATCGGTTCTCGAAGCCTGAAGAGAGATGTGCTAAGCGTAGCGTCTGGCGTTCTGTTTCTGAAAAGCATAAGGAGAAATTAAAACAAGTATCCATTCAGCAAGAGTGCGAAAGAATCCAAACAATTTTGTATCACAAAGACCATATAGCAGATGGAGCATTTGGTTTCGTGTTTATAGGAATCGACGAGAACGATGGTAGAGAAGTGGCGATTAAGCGCATCCAAAATTATAAATTTGACGAAGAGGAAATGAAAAATCTGATACGACTCGCAGACTGCGAACAAGTCGTTCGCTATTTATACTACATCCCAGAAGATAACTTTTCTTTCATGATTTTAGAACTGATGGAGGGAACACTCGACGAATATCTGGAAGGAGATATTGACAAAGGTAAAAGTGTTCAACTATGTAAAGATGTGGTGATGGGACTGAGATATTTGCATCACCAATCCAAAGTTATTATTCATCGTGACCTCAAGCCAGTTAATATTCTCTATAAAACACATCCCAATCTATGTTTGAAAATTGCTGACTTTGGTCTAAGTCTTCTTATTGATAGCGGTAGTAATAAAGGTCAAAAAAAGCATCAAAACGTTGGCACAAGATGTTGGAGAGCCCCTGAAGTCTTCAGTGCCTCAAACTGTCATTCCGGCTTGGCATCAGGCGACGTGTTTTCGTGTGGACTGCTCCTTCATTACATCTTGTCAAGGGGAAAACATCCTTTTTCCCCTGCTGACTGTGCAGATAAAAGCAGACTGCATGTTATTAAAACAGAAGAAAACATAACGCAAAACAGACAGGAAGGATGGGATGACTCTCTTTCTCCCGAAGCCACTCACTTGGTGAAGGGAATGCTTGAAAGCAATGAAGGGAATCGGCCAAGTGCAGGAAAAGCACTAGAACATCCTTTGTTCTGGGCAAAGGATAAAAAGATCGATCTGCTAGTTGCTGTTGGTAATCAACCAGAATTTGCATGCCTATCTACTCCAACAGCATTCCAGAAAGAGTTGGATGAAACTGCCAGTACTGTAATTAAACATGGAAGTTGGAAGGACCCGAGGTATTCGCACATGAGTGATATTTACGACGAAATGACAGAAGAGGGAGATATCTACAACACTGGCTCTGTTGTAGAGCTAATACGATTTATACGATGTGCATACATGCGTTTCTCTGACAAAACACGTTCAGTGTCAATCAAAACATGGCTACATCAAGACTTCGTGTTCCTGGAATATTTTCCTGATCTTGTGCTGGAAGTCTACAAGGCTGTAACCACTCATGGCTGGGATCAGACTAGAGAGGTAATATCCAAACTGATGTTTGATCATGAACATCATTTTTCACAAAAGGTCAGTTTGACTTCTCTTGTTCTTCCGTCTACCGTGATTCCTTGGACCTCTTTTTCTAAAGTGCATCATAACAAGCTGGTCAAAGTTGCTAAAAAAGAAGAATATGAGGAAGTGGATCAATATTGGTACCACAAAGATCCTATTGCAACTGGACAGTTTGGTCAGATCTTCGCAGGAATCAACAAGACGGATGGTCGAGAAGTGGCTATTAAACGTATAGACAAAATGCGCATACATAAGCCAGAAGACAGGCGAGAAATAAGAAATCTCACTTTACTTGCAGACTGTAAACAAGTCGTGTTTTATTTGTTGTTCTTCCAAATTAAAAAATTTGCATACGTGATTTTGGAGCTTATGGAAGGAAACCTTGACGAATTGCTTAATGAAGAGTTTGATAAAAGCAAAAGTATTCTGCTTTGCAAAGATGTAGTTACTGGGATGAAATATTTGCATTGGTTGGGTATCCTTCATCGTGACCTAAAGCCAAGTAATATTCTATACAAAGCTTATCCTAAATTGTGTTTGAAACTTGCTGACTTTGGTCTTAGTCGTCGTATCGACAGTACAAGTTCCATTTCAGTGTGTGGCAGTAATGCTGGTACAAAATGTTGGATGTCTCCCGAAGTGTTGAAGTCCCCTCTTAATCATTCTAAGTCATCGGACAATTTCACTTGTGGGCTTATCACTTTTTACATTTTGTCTATGAAAAGGCATCCTTTTTCGCCTGTTTCCTGTGATAATGAAATAACTTCATCTCGCGAAACGGAAGCCAACATAGCCAAAGGTGAAATGAAAGGAATGGATAATTCTCTTTCTCCTGAAGCCATTCACCTTTTGAAAAACATGCTTGACAACGATGTAGACAAACGCCCAACTGCAGAAGAAGCACTAGAACATCCTTTATTCTGGTCGAATAAGAAAAAGATCGATCTGCTTAAAGATGTTGGTAATCAACCAGAGTTCGAGTTCCCACGTTCAAGGAGGACTCTACCTTTGACCTCACTGGAGGCAGACCTAGAAAACCGCTTCAGTACCATAGTCAAGTATACAAGCTGGAATGACCCGTCGTATTTGCACATGCCTGCTATTTACGCTGAAATGGAGAAAAATAGGTCCTACGCCACCAACTCTATAGTAGAGTTAGTCTGCTTCATAAGAAACGCGTACGAAAACGTCTCTGTAGAAACGCAACCAGAATCAATCGAACAAATGCTATTCAAGGACTTCGTGTTTCTGGAATATTTTCCTCATCTTGTGATAGAAGTCTACAAGGCTGTAACCACGCATGGCTGGGATCAGAGAAAAGAAGAAATTACTCAAATGATGTTTGATCATGGAAAGCTTGGTTCGGAAAAAGTCCCAAGCACTAATTATTTTGTTGCATCCAAAGAGCGTGTCTCATCAGTGCCTTCGTTAAAAGAAATCCATATCCCGATTGTTATTCCCTGGACCTCCGTTTCTGACAAATATAAAGGCATACTGGCCAAAGTTGCTAGGCATCAAGAGTGTAAAATGGTCGATCAAATTTGGTACAACAGAAACCACATAGGAAGTGGCTCGTTTGGTCTTATTTTTGCTGGAATCAATGAGAAGGATGGCAGAGAAGTGGCTATAAAACGCATCGAAAAATTGCATATGCATCGACCACAAGACAGGCGAGAAATAAGAAATCTCACCGCTCTTGCTGACTGTGAACAAGTTGTTCGTTATTTATCCTTCTTTGAAGATGAAGACTTTTCCTACATAGTTTCGGAGCTGATGGAGGGAAATCTCGAGGAGTATCTTAATGGATCCTCAACTGATGCCACCGAAGCCACTCTTCGGTGTAAAGATGTAGTTATTGGGTTAAAGTTTTTGCACGAACGAAAAGTCCTTCATTGCGACCTAAAGCCTAGTAATATCCTCTATAAAACACATCCAAGACTGTGCTTGAAAATTGCAGATTTTGGTCTAAGCCGAAGTATTGATAGTCTCTCCACCACAGTTTATGGTACTAATGTAGGAACGAGGTGTTGGATAGCTCCTGAAGTGTTGGTGAGTACTCACTGCGATAATTCCATGGCATCAGACATATTTTCGTGTGGAATGCTCCTCCATTACATCCTTTCGGGACGAAGACACCCATTTAATCCCACTGATTGTGCGAACAGTGAAATGCAAGCTGCTCATGAAACAGAATACAACATAATTAGGGGTAAATTGGAAGGATGGGATGACTCTCTTTCTCCCGAAGCCACTCACCTGGTAAAGAGGATGCTTGAAAGTAATGAAGGAAATCGGCCAAGTGCAGAAGAAGCACTAGAACATCCTTTGTTCTGGTCGAATAAAAATAAGGTAGATTTCCTACAATCTGTTGCTAATCAGCCAGAATTCGAGTGTCCACGTTCAAAGAGGACTCCACCTTTGACCCCAATCGAGACAGACTTAGAGAACAGCTTCCGTAACTTAGTTACAAATGGAAAGTGCAAGTGGCCATGGGATGACCCGGGGTATTTGCACATGCCTGATATTTGCACAGAGATGACAACAGGAAAAGGAAGAAAGTATTACGACACCTCGTCTGCCGTGGAGTTAGTACGATTCATACGAAATGTATACGAACACTACAGAGGAAAAGCGTTCGTGTTTGCAACACCAGTAACAACCGTAACACCAGTATCAACCGTAACCCCGGTAACAATCGAACAGCTGCTACTGAAGGACTTCGTGTTTCCGGAATATTTTCCTGATCTTGTGATAGAAGTCTACAAGGCTGTAACCACTCATGGCTGGGATCTGACAAGAAATGATATCAAGTTCACCATGAACAAGAAGTAACAAGGTAAATTCAAATGATTATTATTTGAAGATAAAATTATTTTAAGTGTTGTAATGTATCAGGGGGGGGGGGGGGGGTTGGACACAGCGCGCGAAGCATCAAGGTAGTGAAAACTGACCAATAAGAACCCTCTATTTCGAGAGAGAGAAAAACAAAAATGGCAGAGAGAACTGAGAAGGCAAGTGCTAAAGTTAGTAGGTTTTATAGCATTTTTTTATTTTTTTTTAGGATGAAATTTCGTAGGATTAAAGTGTATGCTATATTCAAGGTGTCATAGAAGTTTGGCTTCAAAATATTGCTTATGAATATTTTTTATCGTCATTCAATTCCGTGTGTTAATTTTGATTTCGAGTCATTTTGTCTAAAACTGCTTGCTTCACACTACTGTCGTTTACTCTTGAAATATAAGGGATCTCATATTGAAACGATAACAAAATGTAAAGGAGGAAAGTACCTTTCATGTGATATACATATATATAAACGCTCCCCGGGGATCCCCAGTACTTTTTGAGATATAAAGACTCATATTGAAGCCTTTCTTGAGCTAGCCTTCGTATAGCAGGTAACTCAGTTCTTCCAGAATTTGACGAGGAATATTTTATAGTGTTGTACCACTTTGGTCAGATAAATGTCGAAATAATATCAGTTTATCATCATGCAAATACACGATATGTACAGTACCTTCTTGTGTAAAAAAATTAAGCTTGTCAAGGTGAAATTGGTGAGATAAAAGTTGACATCTCATTGTTGTCTTTTAACTTTGCTCCAAATGGGCGCCTTTTTAATTGTTTTTCTTTTTCTTTTTATTCATTGTAATTGAAAAGTTCTTCTAAAACAATATTTTATTGTTTTTAAGTTTATTAACAGTGAAATCGATTTCATTCTACTTCTTCATTACGAGTTGAAAATACTATTTTGCTTTCGAAAAAGGATGGAATTCTATAACTAGTTTTAGATGTTTTAAACCAATAAATACTTTAATAATATTCTATTTATACTCTTATATTGATTTGAATTTTTTTAATCATTTTTTTTTTTGGGAAAGCTTGATATTTTGATTGTTCACATTGGTTAATATGTAGACAGGTTTTCACGATTACGCGATACTGTTTTTCACTGAACTAACAGAGATTTTTATGATCAGAATAGGCGGTTATATTTGCTTTTTTTTATTGTTTCTATATGATTTAATTTTCATATTACACTTTGCTTTTTTGAGATTTCATGTTTTGTTTTTCAATTTTTACCTACTATCTGTGGTGACACTTGCAGGGCTTTTAGTCTGCTGCTGATAATTTGGGTAATTTTACGAACAGGCAAGTAGTGTTCTGATATTTTTTAAACAGAGTTTTCTTGCCATAAGTAAAAAACTTTTTTAGTACTTTATTTTCGTGTCATATAAGTTTTAGTTTCTTGACTTCTAGCAATCTGCGCTTGCTTGACAACTCAATTACGCTGGCAGTTTTCTAAAGTTTTGAAATTTCTCATCATATTATTTTAGTCGATTCCTTTAAAAACCTCAGTATAATTTTCTAGCATTCCGTTGCCAAAAGGATCAGAATCAGTTATTTCCTTGTTAAAAGCTGAATTACTTCAACATATTAGGCATCGAGCATCCTAGCAATCATATGAGCTGAAAGATTTTCGGATGAAAAACTGCTCGGTAGTTTGTAAGACTCGGCTACAAATAATTTGCTTTATTTAGTTTTGAATTTTATTCAATAAATTCCAAATTTTGTGTATAATATATAAAATAGCAAATTAACTTCGATACCCGTTTCTCCATAAACTTTTGATATTCTCGTGTCCTTTGTTTGTTTACATCAAGTTTCAAACCGTCGGGAGCTCTTCACTTCTCGACGTCCAGGAGCAAATGAATTCAAATTAACGTTTTGTCCCTTGATGCTTCACGCGCTGTGTCCATCCCCCCCCCCTCCCGAATGTATCTTCTGCAATTTAAACACAGGGATCCCAAGCTCAGTTTTTGTGTCAGTATACAGTGTAATCCCTCAATGCAGACAACCCTGTAAGGCGGACACTTTTGCCTGGTCTAGGCCGAATTGCCATATATTCTCTGTAATGAAACCCCCTCTAAGGGGAACACCTCTCTAAGGCGGACACTAAGAGCTGGTTTCGAAGATGTCCGCCCGGCTTAGAGGGAGGTTACTAAGCACGATAGAAGCGTAAGAGTCGCACGGGGCGCAGCCGAACTGGATATACGCACAGCTAAGCATTGACCATTGCTTTTATGATATATCTGTTCATTTCATGTAGATGGATTGAAGTCTCTTTCCAACTTACGCGCGCGCGCAAAAAATAAGATAAAAATTCAAAGTTTCTTTAAACAATGTCACCAAAAAGTATTTCCATCAGAAATTTAAAAGAACAAAAAAAAAAAAAAAAAGATTTTAGAAATGCTTTTTCTCTCGTGCACAATCCATTCCTTGTTCATGGATATCCAACCAATCAGAGAGCGCGTTATATCGTGGCTATGTTATAAATACCATTCAAATTTGAAAACAGCTATTTCAAAAAACGTTGAATACTGAACACTGAATAGTGCATTCCAAGACCAAAGGGCATTGTGGGTCTCATTAATTTGAAATTAAAAGTAAATATACAGCAATTTGCTCTCTATATGTAGCTAGTATATTGTGTGTAAATTGATGGAATGCACTAAAAATAGAATAAATTATTATTATTTATTTTACATTATAATAATAATAATAATAATAATAATAATACAATGTTTTCTATAGCGTCAATTCATATACTTTCAACAACGCTTTACAAATGGATATAATTAAGATAAAAGGAGAAAAAATTAAAGTTATTTAGTATTTTGCAGAATCTCAACACTTTTTTGTAATTGTATATATTCACTTGACATAATATAACAATATCATTTAGCTTATTAGATTTATTAAACTAAGAAGGAAAAACAAAACAAAACAAAAAACAAAAAACTACTAACTATTAAAAAAACACTAATACCTTAAGAAAATTTGTAAAAATTTAATGCACCTTTCCGTAGTCTTCCCACAATCCCTTATGATCCCAGCATGAGCTCGAGGTCAAGGTAAAATTTGCGTATTTTTTATACATTTTTATACAAATTTTACCCTGACCTCGACCTCATGCTGGGATCATAAGGGATTGTGGGAAGACTACGGAAAGGAGCATAAGAACAATTTAAAATATTAATAAAAATTCAAAATTGGACGGATACATTGTAGAAAATGGAAAATTAAGGCATGTTATAAGCACGACTGAAAAGCCAAGTTTTTAGTTCACGTTTGAATGAGGAAATTGTCTTACAAGACCTGATGTTAGGAGGAAGCTTATTCCATAATTCTGGGGCAGCATTTGAAAAAGCCCTCTTACCATATGTTTTAAGGTTAAACGAAGTCTTCGTTAAAAGGTTTGATGAAGAGGATCGCAAGGAACGAGAAGGAATGTAGGGTTTCAGAAGATCAGCGATGTAAGAGGGAGCCGCATCATTTAAAGCTTTAAAGGCGAGAAGAAGTATTTTGAATTCAATACGATATACAACAGGCAACCAATGTAAACGATAGAGAACTGGTGTTATATGGTCTTGTTTGCGGTTATAGGAAATAACTCTCGCAGCAGAATTTTGAACAATTTGAAGTTTTTGTAATGAAGATTTAGAAAGACCATACAGTAGAGAGTTACAAAAATCAAGTCTTGAAGAGATCAGTGCATGAACAAGAGTTTCACAAGCCTCAAAACTGAGATATTTTCTGATTTTCCATTAGACAATATTACATGACCCAAAATGCATTTCGGTCTTGGAGTGCACTATTCAGTATTCAACGTTTTTTGAAATTAAGCTGTATACTATTGAAATCTGAAAGTGCATATCATTTTGATTATTACTTGCAAAACATATTTCTTATCAATTCGTAACTTATTTCTTCTTATATCTATATTGTAGTATCGTTGTCATTTATTAAAGGAATATTTTAAATTACAAAAGAAAAATAAGATTACAGATTCTGCTACCGTGTGCTAGGGTTTCCCAGAGTCCCTGGCATTTCGACAGATATTATAACTTGTCACTTCAATGAAGTTCATTTTTATTGAAAAAGATAAAGTGCACCGAGACTTAAAACTTTATGATTCTTGACAAAGTTGTTTTCTTGTTGTTTTGTAGGCGAAGTACAACGAATGGAAATCCACACTGGACATACAGCAGTTGAGTGTAACCGACGGACAAACATTGCTGATGCAAGATAGTGCATAAGAGTAAGCAGTTTAGAACATTAGATATGTATCAACAAACATTATAATTTGGTAATTTAGGTATGGCACAGTGGTGCTAATAATAATAATCATTATTAGCTGATGTAATAGGTTACAGTAGTAATATCTACTAGTATATTGTAGTAAGCCTTTATACTTTGGTAAGGTATGGCACAGTGGTGCTAATAATAATCATGACTAGCTGATGTAATAGGTTACAGTAGTAATATCCACTAGTATATTGTAGTAAGCCTTTATACTTTGATAAGGTATGGCACAGTGGTGCTAATAATAATCATTACTAGCTAATGTAATAGGTTACAGTAGTAATATCCACTAGTATATTGTAGTACGCCTTTATACTTTGATAAGGTATGGCACAGTGGTGCTAATAATAATCATTACTAGCTAATGTAATAGGTTACAGTAGTAATATCCACTAGTATATTGTAGTAAGCCTTTATACTTTGATAAGGTATGGCACAGTGGTGCTAATAATAATCATTACTAGCTGATGTAATAGATTACAGTAGTAATATCCACTAGTATATTGTAGTAAGCCTTTATACTTTGATAAGGTATGGCACAGTGGTGCTAATAATAATCATGACTAGCTGATGTAATAGATTACAGTAGTAATATCCACTAGTATATTGTAGTAAGCCTTTATACTTTGATAAGGTATGGCACAGTGGTGCTAATAATAATCATGACTAGCTGATGTAATAGATTACAGTAGTAATATCCACTAGTATATTGTAGTAAGCCTTTATACTTTGATAAGGTATGGCACAGTGGTGCTAATAATAATCATTACTAGCTGATGTAATAGATTACAGTAGTAATATCCACTAGTATATTGTAGTAAGCCTTTATACTTTGATAAGGTATGGCACAGTGGTGCTAATAATAATCATGACTAGCTGATGTAATAGATTACAGTAGTAATATCCACTAGTATATTGTAGTAAGCCTTTATACTTTGATAAGGTATGGCACAGTGGTGCTAATAATAATCATGACTAGCTGATGTAATAGATTACAGTAGTAATATCCACTAGTATATTGTAGTAAGCCTTTATACTTTGATAAGGTATGGCACAGTGGTGCTAATAATAATCATTACTAGCTGATGTAATAGATTACAGTAGTAATATCCACTAGTATATTGTAGTAAGCCTTTATACTTTGATAAGGTATGGCACAGTGGTGCTAATAATAATCATGACTAGCTGATGTAATAGATTACAGTAGTAATATCCACTAGTATATTGTAGTAAGCCTTTATACTTTGATAAGGTATGGCACAGTGGTGCTAATAATAATCATTACTAGCTGATGTAATAGATTACAGTAGTAATATCCACTAGTATATTGTAGTAAGCCTTTATACTTTGATAAGGTATGGCACAGTGGTGCTAATAATAATCATTACTAGCTGATGTAATAGGTTACAGTAGTAATATCCACTAGTATATTGTAGTAAGCCTTTATACTTTGATAAGGTATGGCACAGTGGTGCTAATAATAATCATTACTAGCTGATGTAATAGGTTACAGTAGTAATATCCACTAGTATATTGTAGTAAGCCTTTATACTTTGATAAGGTATGGCACAGTGGTGCTAATGATAATCATTACTAGCTGATGTAATAGGTTACAGTAGTAATATCCACTAGTATATTGTAGTAAGCCTTTATACTTTGATAAGGTATGGCACAGTGGTGCTAATAATAATCATTACTATATTTACGATTACTATCAGTTACAATACTATATTACCATTTGGAATAGGCCATTTGAATTACGGTGTCATGTACTACAACTACCAGAATCCCTTGCACACTTTCTTTTGTTCAGATAATTAGCACCAATTGTCTTACTATTCTCATGAGGAAATACAAATTTGAATAAGAAAGAAAATTCGCCAAGTAGTAGTAGTAAAATGACGTCATCATTCAAAGTGGCTATACACACCAGTATAGCTGGGTTTCAATAAGCTGATAAAAGTCTTTGAATTTCATTATCTGCTCGAAATGGTGGTCAAACACTGACCACCATGTGCTGTCAACCAGAAAGAATTTTATTGAAAACTTGCGATTGAGCTGAGGAATATTCCGCACGAGACAGGAAATGACGTCAAGTGAAACCCAGCTATATTGTAGTAAGCCTTTATTACTTTGCTAAGGTAATTGGAGGCATTTTAATCATGGTTTGTATCTGTATTAGAATAAAGCATAAATGTTATGCATTAATAACAGTAATAGTTATCTCTTTGCATTTTCCCAAAATATATTACAATTCCTGTCTACCCTAATGCTTTGCCCATGCAGTCCCCGGGCAGCAGATTGACACGAGGACAATTTTCAAACAATATAATTGTCTTCTATAAGCTATAAGCCAGTTCACAGTTTAAGAATCGTTATCAGTGTGCATGCGATTTTATCCCGAATTTCTCACCTTCTTTTGTTTAAAACTTCTTTTGTTTTTAATTAAACAAAAGAAGGTGAGAAATTCGGGATAAAATCGCATGCGCACTGATAACGATTCTTAAACTGTGAATTGGCTTATTGCCAAAATGAGTTAACTCGAAATTGAGACTGGTAACGATTTGACTCGCGTGGGATTGTGGGACAGAAACCCCAGTCGTCCGCCATCTTGGTTTACGGTCTGAAAAGTTTAATGGTCGTTCCTGGTCGTTCCTATTTTGGTTTCCATCAAAGAATATTGCAGTCTGTAGCAGAATTATTACATTTTCTGTTTACAGTATTAGTTATCGCAATTTACGTCTTTTACGGCGTTTCCACGAGAGCTTAATGAAGTTACCACTGAGTAAACCTACACTAGCTTATCTCTAGACCAGCATCCCATATAATTGGTCACGTCGGTGTTACCCTGCTATGACGTCACAACGGTAACATATCTTGAATACTTGTCTGTAATTTGTCTGGAGAACCTACATAGCACTTAGTTGATGTAATGTATTTATAAAATCTATTGTATTCTATTGTCCTATCTATTGTATGAGGTGTGATGTATTGTATTTTTATGAATACATTACATCAACTGCTTGCTACGTAGGCTCTCCCGTAATTTGTCTGGAGCGTTTGATGGTTTTCGGCGGGAAAACTCGCCGTCTGTTGGTCATTAGTGGTTATAGATACGAATGAAGAGTTTCTTGAGAGGTAAGATGATAACAGTATTATGCTTTTTGGTTAATGGAAAACTTATTGAATGAATGACGTAGAACAACAAGTGGCTTTATATAGGTGATACGTACAGTGAGAGATTTACGGGGGGAGGAGAGGGGAGGGGAGGGGGATTGTTGATATGTGTACCACCACCGTGTTGGTATATAATATTGATTTCAAATATCCAATATCCTTCAGTAGACGAACCGGGAGGAAGAGGAAGGGAGGTAGGTGTCTGAAGGCTGGCCCCTTTTCCATATTTATGTCCGAGTATAAATGGAGCCTTTTACTTTGGAAAGTCTAATTCGTTCGTTTGTTCGTTCGTTCGTTCGTTCGTTCCTTCCTTCCTTCCTTCCTTCCTTCCTTCCTTCCTTCCTTCCTTCCTTCCTTCCTTCCTTCCTTCCTTCCGCTTCCTTCCTTCCTTCCTTCATATTGGTGGAAGGGGGGCACCTAGATTTCCCTACGCCAGTGGCGTTATCATCCATCAAACCAAATAAGGCTCGATCCGAAAATTTTAGGGGGGGGGGTCTTGTCCCCTCGCTACGCCACTGCTTGCTTCTTTGTTTCCTTGCTTCAGTACCGGTGCTAGCTTGCATCCTTCCTTCCTTCTGCTTCTCTCCTTTAATCGTATTTCTTTGTCTACAAGTAACGCTTTAGAAGTAGAACCGATGACTTTTTCGGAATAACCTTCATTTCTATTCAGTTTTGTTTAAAGAATTAATTGTCAGTAGGTCTTATTTTCAAGGCTTGAGAAAATACATTAATATTGATGATACTGAAACAAACAATCTCATTCACTGGAGACATCCTCATCCCTTTTGTCAAAAGAGGAGATTCGACACTCACTTTCCAAAACTGCATGATTGATCTGTATTACAAATTCAATTCTACCAATGTAAGGTTTGGTCAAGCAGACCGAGTAACGGCGCCGGGCGCGCGCGAGCATGCAGTAGTATGAAAATTCAATGCTAATAAATGATAAATATAAACATCCATTAATATATATATATAAAAAGAAAATTAAAAAAAGTAAGAAAACCTAATGAAGATACATCTAATTGCAAGAATGTTGTCATATAAAAATAACAAATAACAAATAGGAATTTTGCAAAACAGATGTAATTATTTCACTGTTTTGAAGGTATAGACTGACATTTTTGAGATTATCTTGTTGGTATATATACTAAAATAAAAATATTCTCATCAATCTAGGGGGGCTTTAGAATCAAAATAAAACTGTAATATTTCTAATTTTAAAATTCCTATTTGTTATTTTCATATGACAACCTTCTTGCAATTAGGTGTACGACGATTCGACGTTTCCTGGAAACCACATTTGAAACCACATTTTCTCCATGTTGTACAGCGAAAATTTTCAGGCAGTTTGACTCCGTTCTCGGCTACTAATCTTCTTAAGTAACAGCTTTTCCCAAGTCAATTAGAGAGTAATGTAATATCTGTCTCCCTTTTGGTGACAATCGAGAAAAAGACATCACAGAAATGTCTTTAGAATTCTTCCATTAAATGAACAGGTGCAGGCCTCCCACGTGTCTTTTTTGCCATTTCGTTCAAATATTGTCTGTCAACTTTTTGAGTTGGGACATTTTTTATTTAATCAATTTCAGAAATCTGTCGACTTTGAAGGTTTTGAATTCAAATTGCTTTTTCAGCCGAAAAGCTGAATTTGTGAGTTGCTGAGTTTAGTATATATCGATTGTTCATTTTCTTTTTTACGCTTGGAACTGTGGGGCAATTTTATCTTAAGAAATGAAGTCGAATTTGGTTGTTTAGACGGGGAATTAGGACTTCTAGGCAAACTGAACCGTTTCTGACGTTGAGTACCCCGTGAAGAAAATCTAAGAATTAAAACTTAATTTGTGTCAACTTATCCAACTCAAGCCACGCCTCTGTTTGTTCTTGAGCAGAAATCATTATGTGAAATTATGTATATTGTTGAAAATCCTTTCACTTATCGTTTAGAAAAAGTACACTTTTTGAATGATTAATAACGAAAGCTTTCTGACTTTCTAAATCGTTCTGTTTCATTATTAGCATGAAAAGTCTGAAAAAGATCCTCTCGTCGTAGTGTGAATAAAAGACTGTCATTATGTGATGATATACAACCAATCATATTTAAGCCTATTTTATCAGGAAACTCGTCAGTTTTCAGTTTTAATATACCACCAAAGCGAACTGATAAGAACAACCACGAAATATCACAGGAATGTCTGATAACTCTGTTGTGGTTTTTTGGTAATGCAAAAAGATAATATCAGTTTATGGGAGAAGATTGCCTCGGGAAAGTAGTTTGAGTTCAGCCAAGTGAGCGTGACTCCATCGATCAATTGTTTAGTTTCGTCAGCATTTCGTTCAGCCTTTATTTACATGTATATTTTCGCTTTCCTCTCTCTTAATATCTACTAAAAGCATCAGAATCTAGAGAATTCTTTAATCTAACAGCACTCCAGCTAGAGCTGAACATCTTTGCTATCCATAAGTTAAGAATCTGGGCTATTCGATCAACTATAGCTCTCAAAATCGCGCGGTATTGGTGATCTCTAGCCTTCGGCTTTACTAGCTTATTCCTAAAATCTATAGTATTTTAAATTTCAAATTTAAGGTTTTGAAATCTGATAGCTTAGAATCGAAGTGATGGGCAGTAAAGACATAGGTGGAATTTTTTCCTTATTTTTTTAAAAAGGAAATTGGTAAGAAAAGGTCTTTGCTGATGACGTAAAAACCTTAGCCCCATTGTTTGTCGGCGTGACTCCAAAAGCAAATATTTTCCGGTATTTTAGCACTTTTCAGTTTGCTGACGATTATAATAAGTTAGTACCGAACTAACAGACACAATAAGCCTTCATTTCCAAGCGAGAAATCTTCTCTTACCAGTCATTTAAAGATATTTTCTAGAACTATTGGTCACGAACATGATTCAAGCTGTTAGTGATACGTGTTCTGTAAGATGGACGAAGGTCAACCATAAAGTTTATAAATTTCAATCCTTGGTCTTCAATGAAGGTAAGCCAGTCTCCCAGACAAGCATTCTAAAGTATTCTGTTCGTACTCGTAGGAATACGGCCACATTATAAGCGCAATTTTTGGCAGTTTTGAAAAGCGAAAATTGGGTTATATTATAAGCCAGTTCCTTGTGGTTTTATAGTTTAATTTTAATACTGCACGTACAGTGAATTCGTACACACGCAGAGCAGTGAATCAATTCAAGATGAACGATCCCGGTATACAAATAATTAAACGTATGCTCAGGAAAATCTCAAATTATTCATTTTAATAAAGTCGTATCTCTACGACCAATACACCGACCACAACATCGTGTGTGGCCGGACGGTATTTCATAAATAAATCGGGGGAAACTATAATACAATTCAAGCAGCCGTTTGGTTACATAAATGATATACAAAATCTTCTAAATTTAAAAATAATATTTTTTTCGAAAATTTCTCTTGAACGGAAAGTGAAAAAAATATAAACAGTCATTTGGTTACATCAATTAGATGCAAGAACTTTGAAATTTATAGCTGACACATAATATATTTTTTTTGGAACAAACTGAACAAACTATAATTATCACAAACAGCCGTTTGGTCACAATAATTATATACAAGGAAATCAAAATTTATGACTCAAAAAAAATTTTTTTTCGACCACCTAATTTTTTTATTTAGACAGTATCGTCTCTGTAGTATTATCTTCGTTGGGAGTTTGAAGTTTTCTTTTTTCATTTCCTTAAGTAAATAATGTTTTGCCTCTGTTGTAACAGGTACGTTTATCCGGTTCTGATGAAAGATAGCTAGAAAAACTATTCTTCTAGGCTGAGAGCCAAATAGATGTCGAGATAAGTGGCTGCTGATGTTCAAATCTCAACTCAATGATGCTTTTAAAAATTTTCTTTGTTAAGACACTCTGTAAAAATCCTTTGAGCCTTGTTTCTCGACATCTTTTTTAATGTTGTTTTGTAGATTTGATTGCATTTATTTATTTGATATATTTTTAGCGACCGCAATTCTTTTTCTGTATTTGTGATAAAGAGATTCAGCGCGCGCGGCAGCTCTCTCAGAAAAGCTAAATAGTATTTTATCTGTACTTAACATTTAAGCTTTTTTTCTAAATTGAATATATGGTGAAACCTAACTTTTATAAAAGTAATATAATTGTATATATTTTCCATTTTCGTTGTTATTCCAAATGAGAATTAATAGCTTTCGAAAACGAAACGTTTTTCGCCACAGCTATCGGAAGTGCTTTGTCATTTGCGCTTTTTTATTATTTTCTACCTTTGTGCTAAAGGATAATTGTGGTCCCACAAACTAGCGAAATTAGAGATTTTTTAAGCATCTTGTTTACGGTAAACATGAAACGTCATCTGACAAGCAAAAAAAAAAAAAAAAATTAATCAGTAATCAGTAATCAGTAAACGAAAATCTTCAAATAGTTGATAAAAGAATACTTTGCAAAAGGAAAAGTGAAATGCAGGGATGAAAATGATGAACTGAAAAAGTGGTCATGTCTGCCGTCACGGTCGGTGGGGAGGAAAAACATTATCTCTAATATATCCTGTAACAACCTCAGGGCAGATCTAAGTCAGGGTACGACGATCGAACTCGCATCTCGAACATTGACACAACTTCTATACCCTAAGCCTTCATATCCTTTTTAAAACCCTGCATTATACAAATACCAATTAATTAACCGTATTTTAAAAGATATACTTCAAGAAAAACTGCATGAGAATAAAATATAAGGTTTGTTTGCATGAGAGTAGATCAAAAGGAGAGCCGCACGATTAAATTGGTATTTTGTTCGTCGAGGCACAGCTTGGGATACCTGTGGTCGAGGAGAGCGAAGTGAAGATAATTTCCCTGTTGGTGGTTTGCCAGGTGCGCATGCGCATGCACGTCTGATATCATTTCTCCAGCAATTTCTCCCAACCATAGTCATAGTATTACCTCTAACTCTTCCTAATTTACCTACAATGATACATTTATTTTCTTGGAAATATTAACTTAGGTTTTCGTGAGTATTATAGTTTGTAGGTACGTGCTTGATATGGGAATTAGATCTATGGGAACGCGCGGCGCCTTTACCTGTAAACAATCGTCAAAAAGAATCAGACAATGTCACCACATTCAAGACGTGTTAGAACCAAACGCCCCCGAACCCATTAACATTATTTATTAAGGAAATCAAGAAATTGATTTTGGTGCAGATAACATTGATAGATTGTATTAAAGTTGAGGCAATTGATTTGGATATCAACAGACAATGTCGGATATTGTACCGTATGTACAGAACATGGCTTGCATTTAGATAGCGGTTGCGTCATCTGTATTGACATGGAATTCGCAGTTTGTTCGACGTTTTTGTCAGATGCAAATGTACTGCGTACCATTTCATTTGTATCAATTGATCGATCGATTTATCCTTCCATCTCATCTCATCCCATTCGTCTATCCACTATATCCCATCCCATTCATCCATTTATCCATCTATTCCATAGCACATATCCATCCCATATACCCCATCCATCCATCTCTATTCATTCATCCATGCCATGCCATCCATCCATCCATTTTTGCTTCCATCCATTTATCCCATCCAACCACAATGTCCCATCATTCAGTCCCTTCCCCGATTCAATCCATTCCCTCTCCATTCTTTTCTCCCTCCGTCCCATCCCATCCCATCCATCTGTTCATCTATTTATTTTCATTCAATGATTCCTAGTACTTTTTACTCGACAGATAAAAATCAGATTGAGGAGGTAAAGCCTGTCATTACGTCATCTCTTCCTTCAAAACCTGTAAACAACACACAGAATAACGAAAAGAGACAAATCAATCAAGTCAAAGAGATTACAAAGTAAGTTGTGCTAGCTATCTACTCGATTCATTCTCTGTGTCGATCTAAGTCAGGGCACAGTTAACTCACAGATCGAACCCTGAAGAAGTCCAAAATAGTCCAAATTAAAATTTTTGAATATTTAAGATTTTTTGAACCCGCTTGAAAATTTGGAGTATATTGAACCCTGAAACAACCTCTGGGCTGATCTAAGTCGGGGCTTGAAACAACCTCTCGGCTAACTCGTAGCCCGCGGATTTGAATTTAGCGTTTGGGCTATTTTTTTCAGCCAACAAGTAGAAACAAGTTCATGCCCGAGTCAATCAAAGATTACTGGTCCAATCCAATGGAAAGAGGTTTATGGGGAGTACCTCGGAAAGGAACCTGATTTTCCAGAAATTATAGAAGGATCGCCGAAGTTGTCCCGAAAGTCTTCCGAAAGTCCCGCGAAAATCGCCCGAAAATCTCCCGACAGTCCTTTGCTAAGACATTGTAAGGATATACAAGACGTACAAATTAATAAAGAAATTATAGTCAAGAAAGATCAGAGGCGAGTTCATTTTGAAGACGAAGTTAGGGTTAAATGTGATAATGAAGACGACGTGTTTGAACAGCCAAGGAAGGTAAGTGTGAGTGTGCTGTCATAATGCTTCGTTATCATCGTGCATCACTAACTCCATCATTGCCATCCTCATTCGTCATCAGCATCATCTTCATATCCGTCATTCATCATTACCATGATCATCATCACATCATCAATCATCGTCATCACCATCATTATTTTGTTTAATATAATTCATCATTTTCTTTATTTTTTTATTCTTATTTTTTGATTGTAGAATTGTCTGACAGATTGTTCGTTGTGTCGTTCCATTCCTCGCAGGGATTTCTCCCCTCCTTACCAGACCCTTGTAGAAAAATCGGTATGTTATTTGCGCACATCGCCATTTCCACATAATAATAATAATAGTAATAATGATAATAATAATGATGATAATAATAATAATAATAATAATAATGAAGCTAATATTGATAATAGATATTGAAAATGATAATAAGAATATTGAGTATTATTGAATTATTCCAACAAAACTGGTTTTTATTAGTTTATTTTTGAAATAAAGAAATCTAATATTTTTTCCTTACTGCAAAAACAGAGACACAGGGATCCCAGTCACGAACAAAAAGTGGATTAAACAAGCAAGAAAGAAATGCTCAGGATGGACGTAAGAGATATCCTTTTTCAGGCTTTCATGAATAAAGAAAAGCGTTGAAATATGATTGCCTCCCACGAACTGACCACTGACATCAACCAAAAAAAGAAGTGACGTCATTGCTGGTCACGTGAAAACTAGCACGACCATTGGTCACATAAAGGTTGACGTCAGTCTAATCTCAACACAAGATTTTATAAGTTATAATTTCGATAATTTCTTCTTTCGATTATTAATAATTTATAAATTATTTATACGGTACCACTAATGATTAATATAGATTCATTTATTAATATTTATAGAAATCCGCAGATATTTTAAGAATGGTAAAATATATTATGAATTTAAATATATACACTATAAAATATTCTAGTCTAAGGTTTTGAAAAAAACTTTTCTTTTATATATTTCCTGTTAGTCTGGCATCCAATATAGAGCTTTTAAGTTGTGACGTATTTCCGGGCCCATCTGCTTACAAAGAAAGTAAGAAAATGTTCCTTATGATTTAACCTTCAAGTAAAACATTTAAGGTTCGACAACAAATCCTGTCATGAAGAAAAAGTAAAAAAAATCTTTATAAAACTGCTTCCTGTTTTGGACCCGGAAGTCGTTTCCCCGGACATACGATTGACGTCATACTTACAAGCTCTATTATATTACATCTTACGGACTTCTAAAATAGTTTCCTGTATATATAAGTGGTATAACTAACCACTATGCATGGCCGTATTTTATACCCACAAGTGCATTTGGTTGATCGTTTTCTCTTACTAGCTGTCTGTTTTGTTTTGAATCAAATATATGCATATCTGAGCCCTCCTAACCGGACTTAACGAGTAAGAACTCAATATGGCCCTGTTGTTATACAGTGGCGTGTATTCTGCTCTCCTAAGTATGACGTCACTTTCATCAGGCTACTCACGTAATTTTGTTTTTTTCTTTTTGCAAAATGGCAAGCCTGAGCAGAGGCCGCTTTGCTTTGTCCAAAAGAATGATATGACTATTTGAATTAAGCGCCCCATCTCTTAATAGCAGTTAAGCGAAAGCCGTGAATACTTCGCTGGAGCCGGATACGTCACAAACTAGAGCTTTTATAGTGTGACGTCATGCTTGGGAAAAACGACTTTTGGGTTCAAAATGAAAAATAATTCTGTAAAAACTTTTCTTTCAATATTTCTGGTCACAGTATAGATATATGTTAAAAATAATACTTGTTTTTACTGAAGGATAAGTTCTCGATGATGTTTTTGGCTTTATTTCAGCGCTTTGAATGAGCAGTTTGAACCGGAAGTACGTCACGAGCCAATAATTTATTACAATGTTTCCATGGAAACAAACTAGTAGAAAAAGGATGAAAAAAGTTTACAATTTTAAATAAAATACAAGAAAATAACAACACAATATTCGTTGTCCATTCATGTTTTATTCACAAATCATGATGGTTTTATAAATGTTTTTTCTTTATATTAAAATCTCAATATAAAATCTCGGTGCAAATATTTGAAAGATCTACACAAGAACAGTAACGCGGTTTAGTAAACGAGGCCGGGCGGGCTTCTGGGATTGGGACACATGAGCTGGCATGGGAAGCAAGCGGTTAACTGAAGGAGCAGATTAATTCAGGTAAGCATCCTTTATATGCTTTAATACCATAAATATTGATCAAAACTTAGCGATATAAAACAACATTGCTTGTCTGTGTAACTTTGTTTGAACGCTTTGAAGTTTGAAACGCTCAAAACTTCAAAGAAGTACTTCTTGTTCTGTCGTTTCGATAGTTTCTTTCGTGTGTTACGGCTCCTAGAATGTTTATGCTTTATTTTGAAGATATTTTAGAAACGTTTTGTAGCAATGAATTGGGCAAGCACACAATATTTCTCTGTTCTTTGACTTAGATTGTTTTCTAATCCGGTCATGGCAGCCATGTTGGTGGTGTTTTATGAAAGTTCTCTTTGACAACAATAAGTACTACCAACATGGCCGCCATATCTCTCTTATGAATGGTATAAAAAGCTACAAAATCACATCTCATTAGTTTAACAAATGAGAGAAATCATATCTTTAATACCCAACTTATCCCATAATCCTTTGCAGTCTCATTTAAATGAACTCAATTCTCTGTAATAATTAGAGAGAAAGACTGGAGCAAAAGTTAAAACCTGTATAAACCTCTATAGTGAATGTTTAAATGTATTGCGCAGCTAGTATTGACACCCACTATTTAATTATTAGTAATAACTATTAGATAGCCTTGTAATCTAAAACTCGTCATGATTTTTTGTGAGTGCCTCACCAAAGTCTGTTGCTTGGCTACCAACAAACACGTCGTGATGGTCAATTATTTCAGATTTGGAAAGTACACCATCCTACAAGATGAAACAAAAGCATTGATTTTATTTCAATATTTAAGGTTTCTCACCACCAAAGAATTTCGTTTCTATGGTTACCAGTATTATCAAATTCAAGCTTGGAAATATATACTTATTAAGGAAACTCATTACTCGATATCCCAATTCATTACCATACAAACTATTCCTGTGGTGGTATAACAAATAAGATTACACTTTTTACTGATTATTAAGATGGGTTGTAACCTGCATATAACCCATTTCCATGGTTTCAGGTTTTATTAGCAATGATTTCATTCATTAACTGATTATAAACATCCCTTATCAAGCATAAAGTAGAAATGTTCATCTCCATTGTTAGTTACCTTATCAGAGTCTGCTTCGTTAATAAGATGTGTCGCCTCTGCACTAACATGATCAAAATCAGGTGGAATAATCCAGTCACGGACTTCATCCTGCAAAGAGATTTGACTTTATTTAGCTTCTGTCCCAATGTTAATAATAATGGGATCAAAGCTACAGCATATATGCTGAGACAGCCGATTGACCCCCCAAAAGGTTTTTCTAGTGGAAGGAGGATAGAGAACTTTGAAACAATCCTAAAATGCACCTGAAAGAACCAACAATCATATAAAAGTGGGCCAAATTTTGGCCTTTTTTTACGAAATGAAAAGAAAAAGTAAGATACCTTATCCATTCTTCCATCCTTATTCTTATCCCGTACTTCACTGAACTGTTTTCTTTCTGTTTTCACCCAGTCTGGTTCATCGGCATCCTCTTTCTTTTCACTGTCTGGGTACAAATCTCCTAAAAAATGAAGCAAGAATGAAAAACAAATCATTAGCGTTGATGTATTGAATTATATTTCACATAGACATTTGTTAGCCAATCAGATCCTGCAATAATTTGTCAAAAAAATTGCCCTTTATTCAAATAGATCATTGTGGGTTTTCACACTTAATTCAACACAAGATTTGATGCAGATCCATTACAATTTCAAGGGAGTGGATATTATCTAGAAAACCAGCATATAGTTTCCTCTTTATATTTTACATTACTCTTCAGTGGCAGATCCAGGGGGGGGGGGGGGTGCCGGGAGTGTGCACCCCCCTGGATCGACTCTGTGTTCCTAATTTGAAGATAAACAACCAATACAAAATAATGCCTTTTTTTATTCTAAGAATTGCACGTACCCCTCCCAGGGCCAACTCTGTGCCCATACATTGCAACTTGCAAGATATCCGACACAAGGTTCAATCTTTTTTGTTTGGTGTTTTCGCGGGCAGGTGCCCCTACGATGTTGAACCTCCCTGAACATCCCTCCACAAAATCCTGGATCCAGTATTGATCTTTATTGTTAATGATTTCCCATTCATTCTCGTGGGAATGAAACTATATATTTCTTACCTAGGTATTCTTCTAAAGAGATGTAACCATCTTTGTCTTTATCGATATCTTCCATAGTCTCTTCTACCACTACATCTTTCATGTATTCATATTCTTCGGGGTGCAAGAATGCTGTATATTCTTCTTTACTTAGCTGGTTGTCATGGTTGATGTCTGCTTTCTCCCAGCGACGTCTGTCTCGTCTAATTAGATCTTGGTAATTATATTCTTCTTTATCTTCATCTATGTCAATAAGGAAAAAATATTTACTGTGATGTGATGGCTGTTATTGTCTGAGCATATAATGGTGAAAATGTGGAGATAAAGTGGTATTAAGATGTAAATGTTGGGTACAAAAGTCCCAATAGATTTTATAACTAGATTGAATTATATTATTTCAAAGTTTGTTTTCTCATAATCTTTTTAGATTCTTTTGAGACATTTGTCTGTAAGACTAATAAAAAATAAAAAATAAATTGATTGATCAATTAATAAATCAATCAATAAATAGACAAGCTAGTAAACAAATAAATAAATGAAAGAATGAATAAGTAAAACCATAAATAAACAAACAAACAAATAAACATTCCATTTTATAGACCCCTGTAGCATGTTGGAATGCAGCTCAATTTGGAGGACAAAAATAGGTTCCAGTTCTCAGGAGATTGAAATTCTTTTGTTTTGTCGTCCAAATTGAGCTGCTTTGATGTCATGTGAAAAGGGTCTATTGGGAAAACTTTATTTCACAAGCAGACTAGCATTTCTTGATACAGGCATTCTAATCAACATGCAAAAAACCTTAAGTAAAAGAATATTTTATTAGCTAGCATCTCATAAGTTCTTAATTTGATGAATTACCTTTGATAAAACCATAAGTATCATTTTTGTATTCTTCCCATGTGAACGGCTTGTCTAGGTCTATTTTTGTTCCTTTTAAGAGCTCCTCAGTTGGGATTTTAGCTTCTATTTTCTTTAAATGTGCCCATTGTCTATCAACATCCTCATACACGTATCTCTTAGCAGCTCTTTTAATCCAATGCACTAACTCTTCATGGTTTACTTTCCCATCGCTGTCGGAATCTATTTTGTCAACTAGATTTCTGAAAATCAACAAAAAAGTCTTAATTGAACCCTGAAACAACCTCTGGGCTGATCAATGTCAGGGCACAGCTAACTCACAGATAGAACCCTGAAACAACCTCTGGGCTGATCTAAGTCAGGGCATGGCTAACTCACAGATAGAACCCTGAAACAACCTCTGGGCTGATCTAAGTCAGGGCATGGCTAACTCACAGATTGAACCCTGAAACAACCTCTGGGCTGATCTAAGTCAGGACATGGCTAACTCACAGATTGAACCCTGAAACAACCTCTGGGCTGATCTAAGTCAGGACACGGCTAACTCACAGATAGAACCCTGAAACAACCTCTGGGCTGATCTAAGTCAGGGCATGGCTAACTCACAGATAGAACCCTGAAACAACCTCTGGGCTGATCTAAGTCAGGGTATATATATATATAACTGTGAGCAGAGCTCACAGATCTAATTAAAATTTAGTGTATAATTCTGGGTAATTCATTGAGGAAGGTAAGCCAGAGATTGAACCCTGAAACAACCTCTGGGCTGATCTAAGTCAGGACACAGCTAACTCACAGATTAAACCCTGAAACAACCTCTGGGCTGATCTAAGTCAGGGTATATATCATATAACTGTAAGCAGAGCTCACAGATCTAATTAAAATTTAGTGTATAATTCTGGGTAATTCATTGAGGAAGGTAAGCCAGAGAACCTGAAGAAAAACCTTTGAATTAAGGATGCCAGTCAAAAAACTTTATTGGTAAATTCATTCTTACTTCCTAATTCAAATATAATTTCTTCCCTTGAGTTAAGATGTTTTAATTTATGCAAGTTTTGTTGAAAATTCTCATGAATCATTTTCATAAATATTAAATTTAATTCAAAATATTTTAAGCATAGCGAAACAAGGAAATCGATTCTAACCTAATAATTCAAATAGCAGACTTCCTTGATTTAATATTCAGATTTTAGATTTTAAATTTAATATTTTTTACCGTCCCCAACCCCCTGAAAATCGTACTTGGAATTGGGATAGCTGTCAACACCAGTTGTTGAACGGTTTTCAGAAATGACACGTGGCGAAAGATAGCCACGTATTTTGCTACGTTGCAGCCCATAAATCAATGAAGAAACTATAAAATCACGGTCACTTAGTAGCTTTATTACCATAGATATTAATTATATTTCTCTTGTTTTGAAGAGAGATTTTCTCGACTCAATGAGCAGGAACAACAGGGGTCGCGTGCAAACATCGCCAAACACCGAGACAAAACATTTCACTTGCGTCTGAAAACTTCACCGAAATAAAATAATAATCCTTGAATCTGTGTGTTTTTAATAATCAAATATTAGGGTAGCTTTCAAGCTTCAGTTCATTTATGTTAAACAATCTGTTACCATAAGTGGTTTCTATGGTTTTGAAGGGAATATTGCCTTGACAAATCAGAAAATATTTCCCACATCTTGCAATGAAATGGCTTTCTTCTGCTTTTAAAACACGTTGCACGAAAATATTTAATTTAAAAACACATAGTTATTTCCCTTATAATAATTTTCACGAATTTCAAACTCGTTTGCAGATTTTGCCATTTAACTGAACAGATTTTAATTTACGAGACATCTGATAAGACGAGTGTCAAACAATTAACTATATAAACCCAAAGACGCGAGGAAATCTTTTCAATAATTATATTTTTTTACACGATGAGCTACTTACCCTAGCCGCTCTTTTGATTCCTCTGTAGTTAATTGATCAAACGTTTTTTTTTCTTCTCCTAAAAAAGCTTCATGATCGTATTCAGCGTTATGTTCTTCTTCTTTAAAGTGGTCTTCATCTGAAACTTTTCCTTCAAAGACACGATTCTTGCCTTTCTTTTCTTGCTGTGGTCTTGCAGCAGCAATCACAACAAGGACACAGAGAAGAATTCCTAGAGATATTCTCGCCATCTTTAGGCGTTCAAATTAAAATTCAGCTAGAAGATGCTCTTTTGTTTAATAACCAGGTACCCGTACTCGCGTACTTGTGAACAGTTTACTGGTTCATATACCTCAAATGAGAAGAATTTCCTTTAAAGATGTGTGCTAAGCTGATTGGCTAGAAATAATCACGTGATAGTAATCTTTACATCTTATTGGTTTAAATCTGCCACGTTGGCACAGGAGGGGAGAGAGGGGGCCGGGGGTTGATAATGCATACGTGGACTGATGGAGATGATAATGACCTCAGATAGAGTAGTTTAAATCTGGGAAGAAAAAATCTTATCCTAGAGTTTTTGCACATCCTTTAATGATCATATCATACAGCTTTTCATGTATTGAATGCTTGGTTATTATCGTTGTCGTATAAAATTACCTAGGACTACATGCAATAACATGAACGGAAGCTGGCTAACCTACCGGAAGTGTGGTCGACTTCCGGTTTTTTGCTAACTTGATTTGTGTGAGGTTATCGGCGCTTGACTGTCAGTAACAACATAGAAGAGACCGGTCATAACAATGCAGAAGTGATTAGTAATGACAGCGACAACCATAGTAGAACCAGCCAGTCAGCAACAACAGTAACAAAAGAATAAAGATGATGTTTCACAAGGAGTAGAAAAGACGAGTTCACTAAAATGAAAGCAAACATTAGATCGAATAATGACAACAACAAAAGCAACCGACAACAAAGAGACATGCAACAACAGAAGTTAACGGGCAGGAAACAGCAACAGCAACCAACAACAACAACAACAGCATCGCCATAACGACATACGTAAAACAGTAGCCGGCAACAACAGCAACAACAACAGCAGTAACCAACAGCAGCAGCAAGACTGTTGAACAGCAGCAGCAATACTAACAGCAGCAGCAGCAACAACAACAACAACAGCAACAGCAGCAACAACAACAGTTACAACTGACAGCAACAACAACAGTTACAACTGACAGCAACAACAGCAGCAACTGCAAAAATAACAACAGCAGCAACCACAACGGTAGCAACAACAGAACAGCAGCAGCAACAATAGCAACAGCACATCAGCATCAGCAACAGTAAGGCTGTAACAACAACAACAGCAACAACAATGTCATGCCACAGCAACATCGACGCAACTCGTAACAGATCATATTAGATGAAAGAAAAGACCTATTTTTATAAGTTGAAGTAATAAGACACACTTTGAACAACACTTCTAATTATTGTCTTCACATAATTGATGCACCTGTGAAGCTGAATATAGCAATCAAACGACTAATCAAATATTCCTTCTGATTTCCATATCAAAAGTTATAGTACTTTGTTTATTTTAACGATGCTATTCATATTATAATACCAAGGTTAACTTACTAGCATTATTAGTTTTTTCTAAAGTAGCCATATTCCATTGTATAGAACTGTGAAAGAAAGGGTGTTATTTTTAATGTTGTTGTGATGGCAAAGTTAGAAGATATCACCAAAGTGCTTTCTTTTATCATCGCTATTTTTTCAATTATTGGAAACTCTCTAGTTTGTCATATTATCATTCAAACCAAATCCATGAAAACAGTCATGAATTATCTCTTACTCAATCTCGCTATCCTTGACGCAGTTACCGGATTTCTTGCCATTCTTAATGTCATCATCGATGGTCGTTCCGAGATGCTTGGAACTGCTAATTTTTTGGAACAAGCGTACAACAAGAGTACAGTTGCTGGAGAGGTTCTTTGTAAGGTGCAGATGTCATTTTGGTTAGGAAGTGCTGTTACACCTATGCTGTTAACAACGATGGCCTATGAACGATACATGGCCGTTGTACATCCTTTTAGAAGGAGAGCTGGAACAGGTGGCTTGACAAAAGCAAGATTGAAATGGATTTTGGCCGTTTGTTGGTTATCAGGTTTAGTTTTCCTAACATGTGACTTCATGACGGTGACTTACACACAAGGAGCGTGTGACTTAGCGTCTTTGGAATGGTTCGACATCAAGATATACACAGTGTTTCTCGCATGTATACAATTTGTCATTCCCTCCATCATCATTTTTATCTTGTATTTTCGAGTTATCAATGTTTTACGAACAAGAGAAGCTCTAGGGGTACAAGAAGAAGGTCAAAGAGCGAGAAACAGAGCGAGAAGAAAAGTAGTCTTCATCATAATCACAGTAACTGTCATTTTCTATATTTTTTCTGGAATTCCCCACGCACTATATTTTCTTTACGAGTTGTTTGACGTAGGATTTTGGGCATCTTCTGAAAAGTTTTCAGTTCTGCTTTTCACAGTAAATTCCATTTCAAATCCACTTATTTATTTTTCTTTCATGAAAACCTTTAGACGGAGACTTTTGAAGCTTGTTTGTAAAAGTTGAAAGGAAAATCCTCAAGGAAATATAATTATAATCAACAAATTTTCATTAAAACTAGAAAACGACGCCAGCAATTATGGGAGTAAGCATCTTGACAACAGATTTGAAAATGAGCCAAAACTTTTAAGAATTTCTAGATCTGCTAGTTCGGTTTTGTAATCTCGAACAACACGAAAAATCTCGAGCAACACAAAAAATGTCTTCAGAAATCTTCGAAATCACAAACAAATGTAAATTAACTAACACATTTTTGGATTTCATGATAGCACAAAGTGTTAAAAGCAGGTTTATTCTTGAGGTTTGAGTGTGAGATATGAAATTGAGCAAACACTTCTAAGAATTTTAAGATCTGCTAGTTCGGTTTCATTTTGTAATCTCGAGCATCGTCGAGCAGCACAAAAAAATTCTTTCAAAATCTTTAAAGTCACAAACAAATGTAATTTAGCTAACACATTTTTCGATTTCATGATGGCATAAAGTGTTAAAAGCAGGTTATTTATTTACTTATGTAATTACTTTTCCCTTATAATAATTCAATATCTAAACTGAATAGAAAATTTAAAAAAGTTGTCATTTGTGGGTTCTCTCCTGTGCTTCAAAGGTTTTTCTCCGCGGGGTTCTCCGGCTTTCCTCCCTTTAAAAATAAATTTCTAAATTAAAATTTGGAATTTCAGTGGACGAATAGATAGCTACTGTTGAAATACCACTGCTAAATCCCATCTATTTTTCTATTTTTTTTATTGTCTTCAGTCATTCTTAATTAGCTAGTTTTGTGGCTTTTTCTGAACTATCCTACATAGTGGCTTGCTAATGAAATTTGTTTTTCTGAACTCACTATTCACCCCATGTCAAGAAAACAATTCAAGTATAGGTTTATATTTATGTTGAAAAAATTCAAAAAAATCTTACAAGCGCTTGTGACACAAAAACTAGAAAACGTAGGTTTGAATTTGTTCAATTTGATTTCGTAGTTTGATTAGATCTCATTAGACTCTTTGCCAAAATGGCGCCCGAAAATTTGTGTAGCGTATACCCCCAGACATAAAAACGTCTGTGAATTTGTCAGTTTTCAAAATACGTTTCCTCGGCCAATATAACACCTGGAATAATGAATGTTTGTAGATTTACTAAAGTAAAGGTGCTCTTTCTAGTGCTGTTATTGGTTTTTCACTTTAATTTCAATTCATTGGAATTTGCGGCCGTCATTTTGGCCGTGCGCATGTGATTTTATCCCGAATTTCTCACCTTCATTTGTTTAATTAAAAACAAAAGGTTTAAACAAAAGAAGGTGAGAAATTCGGGATAAAATCGCATGCACACTAACATCGATTCTTAAACTTTGAACTGGCTTATACAGCTATTGCAAAAACATTGAATACTGCATACTGCATACTGCATACTGCATACTGCATACTGAATACTGCATACTGCATACTGCATACTGCATACTGCATACTGCATACTGCATACTGCATACTGCATACTGCATACTGCATACTGCATACTGCATACTGCATACTGCATACTGCATACTGCATACTAAATAGTATATCATGTCCCAGATCAAAATACATTTGGGGTTTTATGCAATATTGTCTAAAGTAAAATTAAAAATATATATTTTTTTCCAGTGCATTCCATCCAAAACAATTAACAATTAGTCCTCGAGTCCGAATGGTCTACGAGTCAATAGCCCATGAGGCCGAAGGCCGAATGGGCTATTGACTCGTAGGCCATGAGGGCGAGAGGTCTAATTGTTTTAGTAAAAACCTACTAATCGGTCCAATAAAAGGATGCAAAAAGTTTTGGATTTTGCTTTAAATATATATTTTTTGGTTTTCAAAACCGGCGCTTTTCGCTACTAGAGGTCTATCACTAATAGACCCCTAGTAGCTCAGCCAATCACAGGGCTCGATTGGTGATAGACCATTAGTAGGTTTTTTCTAATAGCGGAGCTCCCGCGCGGGCCGAAGGCCCGCGCGAGCGGAGCACCATACTCAAGAAAAAATGGTAACCCATCGACTTGATTTTTCATGGCTTGATTTGTCCATACATACATACATACATACATACATACATACATACATACATACATACATACATACATACATACATACTTACATACATACATACATACATACATACACACACACACACACACACACACACACACACACACACATACATACATACATACATACATACATACATACATACATACATACATACATACATACATACATACATACATACATACATACATACATACATACATACATACATACATACGTACATACGTCCGTGTACCACTTTGCACAGGGTTCCCGCGCGCTTTGCTTACTCACAAATGCACAGAACAATTGCAATAATGTAGCCAAAGATGGATCAAGAAGTATTTTTTTCTTATTTTTGCAATGCGAAAAATACGTTTAATTGAAGTCATGTCTGTCTTAAAGTGAACAAAAACAATTTTTCGACTTTAGCGACTTGTTAAAGAAGATTTAGCGAGGGAAAGCGAGGGAAGATTCTTAATCTTACGATGAATTAAGTTTCGTGACTGAAACTTCAGTGAGAGAAAAAGTGGCCTGTAGACCAGAAAAACCTGATTATACTGCAAGACTGATATTTCAGTTTCGTAGAAAACACTTCATAGAAGGTAAATTCATTAATTTTAACTAATATTTCGTAAAAAATCGACAAGAAATGTGTAAACTAGCTGAAGAAACTCTCAGACAAGCCAAGGACGTTGGTTCGGCAAACATTGTCAGAGAAACTTGGATAGTTTGTCGTTTTTACTGCATTCTAGATTTTTATCATCTTTTTCTTCATTACTTGTCAACCAAAAAAGCGATATTTGAAGCTTTGATTATTTGTTTTTGATCCCATTTCAAGAAAAAAGGCTAAGACTTAGTAAAAAGACTTGGTTCTTTGAAAAAATATATTTGACGGCCAGCGAACCTTACGCGAAGTCAAAGCAAGATTCCAGTTTCATAATCATATGAATATTTTGACATTTTTATAGATAATTTATTCTAATGTTGAATGAAATATGAAAAAGGAATACATATCACACCAAATATTTGCTATTTATCGGGCTTTTCCAGCTATTACTATTACACAATCGCAAAAATGATGAGCTTGTTTTTTTTTTATGGATAAGCTTATGTTTTTGTAAGATTTTTCGCTCGATAATAAAGTTAAGAATAAATCTAAAAAAAAATACTTTTCAAAGACCAACTTACTAACAAAGAAAATTATTATCTTGCATTAATGAATATGTCTCTTTTTACGTGTGAAGTTCAAGTGAATGTAAGCTTAAGATTATCAGTAATATTTTTCGACAATTTTCAGTGTAGTTTACTTTCCACCTAAAAAACTTACAACTTTGATTACTAAGATTTACTGAATAAAATCCTTCGTTCTATACATGTATTCATATGTTCTACAATCTATAATTATTATTCTTCGAATTGAAAAGTTGTCTAAGGCTTTTGAAGGCTTAAAATAATGGTTTTTCTTTTAGTTTTTCCTTCTGGATTCTGGTAAAATCTAACGAAGTGGTAACGCTATAACCAGCGTTATGCCGCGTCACACAATTGTCACGTTTTTAGCACTAAATATACTATTTATGGGAGCTCCGCTTTTAGGCAGTGCCTAAATCTATATATTATACTATAGACCGTTTTAATAAATCCTACAATGATTTATTTTCCACGCTTGACGTCAAATTTGTTCTTTTGAATGAAATTGAAAAGAATAAATTTGACGTCAAACGCGGAAAATAAAGCATTGTAGGATATATTAAAACGGTCTATAGCTGACATATTGAGAGTAAATCGCTGCATATTTAGTTTTTAATTCAAATGAACGAAACCCACAATGTCCTTTGGTCTTTGAATAAACTATTCGGTATTCAGTTTGCAGTAATCAACATTTTTTTGAAATAGATGTATACTGAAATATCTAAATAGAGAAAGTAACACTCCATACTTAAGCATGTTATTATAACCTAAAGTTTTATTAAATAATATAAGTATAAAAGTAAGATTAAAATTGGTATTCACCCCTTGCAGCACGTCGGAATGCAGCTCAATTTGGAGGACAAAACAATAGGTTCCAATTCCCAGGAAATTAATTGGAACTCTTGTTTTGTCCTCCAAATTGAGCTGCTTTGACGTCACGTGCAAGAGGTCTATTTACATAGCAATATGAAAAGTCATACTTCTGGTGCTATATTCCACACAACGTTTTTAGATCTACGATAATAGTTATTTAAGCTTCTTTTCATTGCACTTCTTAGTGCTTTGCTTTCGACATTTTATTCTCGGTATCGATAATTAAAGTTAAACTATAAAACCGTTGATATGGCAACGCATATTGCACGCCTAGAGCTGTGTAAACTTGGATACAACACGATCTTTTTTTTCACGTTCATTTAAAGTATATTTTACACTAACTTTATATACGTTATATATGAGAGTCTTTTGTAACTGAGCATGGCTGTCCAATGCTAAAAACCTGAACTAACTTCTAGGTTTTCTAGTTAGACTCTAGCTAAGATTGAGAGTCTTTTGTAAGCATGGCTGTACAATGCTAAAAACCTAAACTAACTTCTAGGTTTTCTAGTTAGACTCTAGCTAAGATTGAGAGTCTTTTGTAAGCATGGCTGTCCAATGCTTAGAGTCTAAACGAACTTCTAGGTTTTCTAGTTAGACTCTAGCTAAGATTGAGAGTCCTTTGTAAGCATGGCTGTCCAATGCTTAGAGTCTAAACTAACTTCTAGGTTTTCTAGTTAGACTCTAGCTAAGATTGAGAGTCTTTTGTAAGCATGGCTGTCCAATGAGTAGAGTCTAAACGAACTTCAGTTCTAGGTTTTCTAGTTAGACTCTAGCTAAGATTGAGAGTCTTTTGTAAGTATGGCTGTACAATGCTAAAAACCTAAACTAACTTCTAGGTTTTCTAGTTAGACTCTAGCTAAGATTGAGAGTCTTTTGTAAGCATGGCTGCCCAATACTTAGAGCCTAAACGAACTTCCAGACTTGACCACGTTAAGCTGCGTCCTTAAACTTCAGCAACACTACTTCACTACTGCGTCTTTGGTGATTATTTTGATCTACTCCCGAATTTAATTCTAAGTAATTTATATGATACTAAAAGCTCACAGTCACCCACGAAGGTTTGCTGTCGAGAGCGCCATTTTTTCTTTGTGGAAAATTAACTTTATTCTCAAGCAGAATCAACAAGCAAACTACATCTTTTTGTTGTTCTCGTAACTGGATACCTAGCACTGTTATGATCTTTTCTTTTTCTCTGTCAGTTCTTTCAATATTGGTTCGGCTGTCTCTTTCAAAGTTAGACCTGTGCTATTCTTCGTTTGCCCGTTCCTTCGACATATCGGTCATGTTGATGGTATTTCACAAAAGATACCACCAACATGGCTGCCATGTCTTTGTCATTTGACTCTCTTGAGAATGCTTGCTAATGATCAAATTGTTATTCCGTATTGAAGTAAAACCAAACGGCGCAAAGCTACTAGGGTGAGTGTGGCTCTACAAGTGGCTACAAGTAGAGTATATAAAAGTATATATGAAACTGATTACTTTGTACATTTCCAAACCGGTATTCAACAGGCAGGTTTATCCAGTTAGAGTAGCACTACAAGTGGCTACAAGTAGAGTATATAAAAGTATATATGAAACTGATTACTTTGTACATTTCCAAACCGGTATTCAACAGGTTTGTCCAGTTAGAGTGCATCTTCAAGTCTTTTCATGCTAGCGTCTGCTGACCCGTACATATCCCAGGCTGTCATCAGCTAATCTAGTATACTGCTGCACGTAGTCTTCTCTTCTTTTAACGAGGCCATTGCAACGTTGAACAAAGGATACAGGTACCATACTCTGAAAGAGAGAACCAAAAATTAGACTCGTATAAACAAATTCTATTGTAAAATAAGTGTCATAAATCTCGCTTTCTGATTGGTCGAGACATGTGCTTTATGAGAGCACAGAGCACTCCCAGGTGTTTTCTATTTCTTTATTTGTCTCCGAAAGAGCAGCTACTTTTTCATTTGTACCACGTTTTCTTCGCTCTTATGTCCCAAATGTTCAAGCCACAGCACTGTTAGTGATCTGACAAGGATAATGAGGAGCTACTAGAGAATGTATTATAGACATGTTTTTCTAATTTAATTCACGTGTCATTCTCTTGAGTATTATTTATTTGTTCACAACCGGTAATGCTCGACAAGGTACATTAATAGAGATATAAAATTGAATATTGATCTGATGAGACTGACAGGTGATCTAAAACTGGAAAAGAATCCCGCTTAACTGACAAACTTCAAACGTCCGAATGAAAATGATACAAATTATAACAACTTTAAAGTTTTTATGCTTGTTACTTTACCTTGTTACTTCCTGTTCATGGCAGATTTGATATCCTTTCTAGTTTGATCCCAGTCATGAGTGGTAACAGCATTGTAGACTTCCATCACAAGATCAGGAAAATATTCCAGAAACAAGAAGTCGTCAAACAGCATCTGTTCGATTGGTAATGGTGTTACGGTTGATACTGGTGTTACGGTTGTTACTGGTGTCACAAACGTCTTCTCTCTGTAGTGTTCGTATACATTTCGTATGAATCGTACTAACTCCACGGCAGACGAGGTGTCGTATTTCTTCCTTCCTTTTCCTGCTGTCATCTCTGTGTAAATACGAGGCATTTGCAAATACCCCGGGTCATCCCATGACCACTTGCACTTTCCATTTGTAACCAAGGTAACGAAACTGTTCTTTAAGTCTGTCTCAACTGGGGTCAAAGGTGGAGTCCTCTTTGAACGTGGACACTCGAATTCTGGCTGATTACCAACAGCTTCTAGGAAATCCATCTTCTTTTCATTCGACCAGAAGAAAGGATGTTCTAGTGCTTCTTCTGCACTTGGCCGATTCCCTTCATTACTTTCAAGCATCCTCTTTACCAGGTGAGTGGCTTCAGGAGAAAGAGAGTCATCCCATCCTTTCATTTCACCATTCATTACGTTCGCTTCTGTTTCATTGGCAACTTGTATTGCATTTTTCTTAGCACAATCAGTGGGATTAAATGGGTGTTTTTGTCCCGAAAGGATGTAATGAAGGAGCAGCCCACACGAAAACATGTCTGAAGACTTGGACGAATCTTTAGAAGACGTTAACAGTTCTTGTGCCATCCAACATCTGGTACCAGCATTAGTACTGTAAACTGTGGTTGAGGTACCATCAATACGGCGACTTAGACCAAAGTCTGCAATTTTCAAGCACAATTTTGGATAAACTTTATAAAGAATATTTTGAGGTTTGAGGTCGCGATGAAGGATTTCTTCTTCATGCAAAAACTTTAACCCAATAACTACATCTTTACACAGAATAGTGGCTTTGGTGGCATCAATTGTGGATCCATTAAGATACTCCTCAAGATTTCCCTCCATCAGTTCCAAAACTACGTAGGAAAAGTCTTCACCTTCAAAAAAGGATATATAACGAACAACTTGTTCACAGTGAGCAAGAGCGGTGAGATGTTCTATTTCTCGTTTGTCTTGTGGTCGCTTCATACGCCAATTTTCAATGCGTTTTATAGCCACTTCTCTGCCATCCTTCTCATTGATTCCAGCAAAAACAAGACCAAACGAGCCACTTCCTATGTGGTCTCTGTGGTAACAAATTTGATCGACCATTTTACACTCTTGTTGCCTAGCGGTAACTCTGGCTAGTATTTCTTTATATTTGTCAGACACGGAGTTCCAGGGAATAACTATCGGAATACTATTATGGTTTTCTTTTGACGAAGACGATGACAAGGCATGCGCTTTGGATGAAACAGAAGTATTACGGCTTGAAGCTTCTTTTGAAACAAGCTTTCCATGATCAAACATTATTTGAGGAATTTCTTCTTTTGTCTTATCCCAGCCATGAGTGGTAACAGCCTTGTACACTTCTATCACAAGATCAGGAAAATATTCCAGAAACACGAAGTCTTTAATCAGCATCTGTTCGATTGTTACTGGTGTTGCAAACACAAACATTTTCTCTCTGTAGTGTTCATATACATTTCGTATGAATCTTACTAACTCCACGGCAGACGAGGTATCGTAATACTTTCTTCCTTTTCCTTTAGTCATCCCCGTGTAAATACCAGGCATGTACAAATACCCCGGGTCATTCCATGGCCACTTGCACTTTCCATTTGTAGCTAAGGTACGGAAGCTGTTCTCTAGGTCTGCCTCAAATGGGGTCAAAGGTGGAGTCCTCTTTGAACGTGGGCACTCGAATTCTTTCTGATTACCAACAGCTCCTAGGAAATCCACCTTCTTTTCATTCGACCAGAACAGAGGATGTTCTAGTGCTTCTTCTGCACTTGGCCGATTCCCTTTGTTACTTTCAAGCATCCTCTCTACCAGGTGAGTGGCTTCGGGAGAAAGAGAGTCATCCCATCCTTCCATTTTACTATTCATTATGTTGTCTTCTGTTTCATGAGCAACTTTCAGTTCACTTTTGTTCGCACAATCAGTGGGATTAAATGGGTGTTTTTGTCCCGAAAGAATGTAGTGAAGGATCAGTCCACACGAAAACATGTCTGATGCTGGCGCAAAACAACTCTTGTCAACCTTGTTCGTTTTGGAGTTCAGCACTTCGGGAGCAATCCAACATCTGGTACCAGCATGCGTACCATACACTGTGGTAGACACGCTATCAATAATACGGCTTAGACCAAAGTCTGCAATTTTCAAGCACAGTTTTGGGTGAGCTTTATAAAGAATATTTTCTGGCTTGAGGTCGCGATGAAGGATATTTTGTTGATGCAAAAACTTTAACCCCATAACTACATCTTTACAAAGAAGAGTGGCTTGGGTGGCATGAGTTGTGGTTCCATTAAGAAACTCCTTGAGATTTCCCTCCATCAGTTCCAAAACTATGTATGAAAACTGTCCACCTTCAAAAAAGAATATATAACGAACAACTTGTTCACAGTCAGCAAGAGCGGTGAGATGTTCTATTTCTCGCCTGTCTTGTGGTTTCGGCATACGCAATTTTTCGATGCGTTTTATAGCTACTTCTCTGCCATCCTTCTCAATGATTCCAGCAAAAATAGAACCAAACGAGCCACTTCCTATGCGGTCTCTGTGGTACCAAATTTGACCAACCACTTCAAACTCTTGACGTCTAGCAATTTTGGCCAGTATGCCTTTATATTTGTCAGAAACGGAGGTCCAGGGAATAACAATCGGAATAGTATCGATTTCTATGGGTTTCGTCAGAAGATCTTTAAAAGGGGGGTAATCTTCTGCAATGTCGAGGCAAGAATTCACAGTCGAATCACGAACGCTAATATCCTTTCCGCAGTACAAAAGTAGCTGTTTTGCAATTTCACAGTGAACAGAATCGTAAGTCGCTTGTTCTTTACTTGACTCTTCTTTTTCTTCCTCGTTCTTTGATGATTCGTCTTTTCTTCTTTTCTCAGAGGGTGGTTGCCTACCACCATTGCTTGGCTCGTCTTTTTGCTTTTGCTGAAAAGAATCTGGCTTTTCATCAAACATACCAAATTGAACAATGTTTCTACAGCAAAGACGAAGTGGTAAATCCACAGAAAGATGGCTCTTACTAGCTGACTTTAGGATGTCTTCAACCAAAATGGTCTTCCAATGTGTATCCCTGGATTCGTCTTTACAAATGGCATTTAAAAGCGAAAGCTTGACGTCATTCGTAGTGTAGTTTTCCTTGCAAGCAACTTTAACCAAAGCTTTAGCAAGAATATAGGCCTCCGATTTAATAAGAACGCTCAAAATAGATTCGTCCTGTTTGTCAGCTGTCCATGGATCAAGTCCCTTTTCGAGAACACTTTTCCAAAAGATTTCTGGGTCTTCTGTAACATCATGATAAAAATAATCGTATTTTTTACGAAAGCTTTTCTCCTTAGCTGCAACAAGGAGAGGTGAACGTCCTGAAGAATCCACATCGTTTGGGTTCGCTCCAGCATCTAACAACAGCTTCATCGCCGTCCAGGTTTTGCACAAATGTAGTGGAGTTTCATCATTCTTATTTCTAGCATTGACCTTTGCTCCGCATTCTAAAAGGTACTTTAGGATTTTGTCTAGAAGTGCCTGGATTGAGAGATCTTCTCTAGAGACACCCCTATTGTAATCTAGATGTGATGGCAAGGAAAGAGATGCCCAAAGGTGGAGTGGAGAGTCAAGATGGAGATCAGTTTTATGAATGGTGTTTTCTCTTTTTACTTTCCAAGTAGGAAACAACTGTAGAAGCTTCATCGCCTCCCGTACAATATCCTCTCTTATTGCCTCATCTTTTACTTTAAGACATCGATCAAAAAACTTGATTATCAAATGGAAAACAGACTCTCCCGTTCTTGATGTTTCGTCCATACTGGACCCATGTTTCACTAAAAACATACAGACTTGTACCAGTGTCTTGACTGCTGATGAAAGAGCTTCATCTGTTAACTGGTGCATGTCTGCAGACAAACAAAACAAAAGGGCTGTTTGATGTTGGTGGTTTCTTTTGTTAAATTGTACTGCATATCTTTCCAATTGGTTGCATAAATCCATGACTGTCTCCTGAGGTACTCCCAACAATGGTAAACGGGTTGTATGGTGAAGAACTGTGTTTCCATTTGAGTCAGCGCTGTCTGGATCGGCATCCAATTCCACAAGTAACTCGAGAGCTTCTAATATATTTTGAAAACCACTCTTCACTGCCTTCAAGATTCTCTCCATTTTCGTTTTCCTTTCTGAACTCTCATCAGCAATATATTCATTATAAAGTCCCCCTAAAGTCTGAAGCTTTTCATCATTGTTAGAAATGAATTCTGGAGGGATATTATTTGTCAACAAGATGTTTTCGCATTTCCTCTTGGATACACAAATGACTTTCAAAGATAAAACGTTTACTATTGCGTTTGCAAAATGTTCGTCTTTAATTCCGTGTTTTGCAAGCACATCCAGGAATCTGTGCTTGAAACAATCCAAAGAAAGCTCTCCGCTCGACATCCACTTTTCAATAAAAAATGACACGATATCTACATTACAGTTATCCTTCACCTTTAAATATCGATTATCTCCTTCAAGAAGAAAACTTAATGATGACGGATATTTAAAGTCGACGTAAAAATGTGCTGTTCTGCCATAATTATCTTTACAACCAACACTGTCAATCAATGAACGAACCATACCCTCGTTCTTACTTTGCTGGACGGCATAAAACAAAGCAGTCTTACCATCCGTTTCATCACTAATCGTGATATCACCACCAGCATCAATTAGTGCATGAACCATACTCTCGTTACTTTGCTCGACGGCATAAAACAAAGCAGTCTTCCCATGTTCATCAGTCATGTTGACATAAGTACCAGCATCGATAAGTGCACGAACAATATTCTCGTTTTTACTTTGCTTGGCGGTATAAAACAAAGCGGTCTTCCAATATTTATCTTTCATGTTGACATCAGCGTCGGCATCAATCAGGGCACGAACAACAGTCTCGTTGTTACTTTGCTGGACGGCATAACACAAAGCCGTTTTTAGTTCAACATCAGTTATGTTGACATCTGCACCAGCATCAATCAATGTACGAACCACACTTTTGTTCTTGCTTTGGCAGACGGCATAAAACAAAGCACTCTTCCCATATGTATCAGCCATGTTGACATCAGCACCAGCGTCAATCAATGTACGAACCGCACTCTCGTTGTTACTCTGCTGGACAGCATAAAACAAAGCAGTCATCCCATATTCATCAATCTTGTTGACATCAGCACCAGCATCAATCAATGCACGAACCACACTTTTGTTCTTGCTTTGGCAGACGGCATAAAACAAAGCACTCTTACTATATGTATCAGCCATGTTGACATCAGCACCAGCATCAATCAATGTACGAACCACAATCTCGTTGTTACTCTGCTGGACGGCATAAAACAAAGCACTCTTCCCATATGTATCAGCCATATTGATATCAGCACCAGTATCAATCAGAGCACGAGCCACACTCTCGTTGTTACTGTGCTTGACGGCATAAAACAAAGCAGTCTTCCCATAATTATAAGTTATGTTGACATCAGCACCAGCGTCAATCAATGTACGAACCACACTCTCGTTGTTACTCTGCTGAACAGCATAAAACAAAGCAGTCCTCCCAGGTTCATCAGTCATGTTGACATCAGCACCAGCATCAATCAGGGCACGAGCCACACCCTCGTTGTTACTGTGCTTGACGGCATAAAACAAAGGAGTGTTCCCATAATTATAAGTTATGTTGACATCAGCACCAGCATCAATCAATGTACGAACCACACTCTCGTTGTTACTCTGCTGGACGGCATAAAACAAAGGAGTCTTCCAAAATTTATCAGTCATGTTGACATCAGCACCTGCATCAATCAGGGCACGAGCCACACTCTCGTGTTTACTTTGCTGGACGGCATAAGACAAAGCAGTTCTTCCATTTCCATCAGTCTTGTTAACATCAGCACCAGCATCAATCAATGTACAAACTACACTCTCGTTTTTTTGGAAGGCGGCACAAACCAAAGCAGTCCACCCAATTTCATCAGTCATGTTAACATCCGCACCAGCATCAATCAATGTACGAACCACACTTTTGTTCTTGCTTTGGCAGACGGCATAAAACAAAGCACTCTTCCCATATGTATCAGCCATGTTGACATCAGCACCAGCATCAATCAATGTACAAACCACACTTTTGTTCTTGCTTTGGCAGACGGCATAAAACAAAGCCCTCTTCCCATATGTATCAGCCATGTTGACATCAGCACCAGCATCAATCAGAGCACGAGCCACACCCTCGTTGTTACTGTGCTTGACGGCATAAAACAAAGCAGTCTTCTTATAATTATAAGTTATGTTGACATCAGCACCAGCATTAATCAATGTACGAACCACAATCTCGTTGTTACTCTGCTGGACGGCATAAAACAAAGCAGTCTTCCCATATGTATCAGTCATCTTGACATCAGCACCAGCATCAATCAGGGCACGAACCACACTTTCGTTGTTACTTTGCTGGACGGCATAAAACAAAGCAGTCCTCCCAGGTTCATCAGTCATGTTGACATCAGCACCAGCATCAATCAGAGCACGAGCCACACCCTCGTTGTTATTGTGCTTGACGGCATAAAACAAAGCAGTGTTCCCATAATTATAAGTTATGTTGACATCAGCACCAGCATCAATCAATGTACGAACCACACTCTCGTTGTTACTCTGCTGGACGGCATAAAACAAAGGAGTCTTCCAAAATTTATCAGTCATGTTGACATCAGCACCAGCATCAATCAGGGCACGAGCCACACTCTCGTGTTTACTTTGCTGGACGGCATAAGATAAAGCAGTCCTCCCATTTCCATCAGTCTTGTTGACATCAGCACCAGCATCAATCAATGTACAAACCACACTCTCGTTTTTTTGGAAGGCGGCACAAACCAAAGCAGTCCACCCAATTTCATCAGTCATGTTAACATCCGCACCAGCATCAATCAATGTACGAACCACAATTTCGTTGTTACTTTGGCAGGTGGCATGAACCAAAGCAGTCCATCCATCTTCATCAGTCATGTTGACATCCACACCAGCATCAAGAAGTACACGAACCACACGTTCATTGTTACTTTGCTGGACGGCATAAGACAAAGCAGTCCTCCTATATGTATCAGCCATGTTGACATCAGCACCAGCATCAATCAATGTACAAACCACACTTTTGTTCTTGCTTTGGCAGACGGCATAAAACAAAGCACTCTTCCCATATGTATCAGCCATGTTGACATCAGCACCAGCATCAATCAGAGCACGAGCCACACCCTCGTTGTTACTGTGCTTGACGGCATAAAACAAAGCAGTCTTCTTATAATTATAAGTTATGTTGACATCAGCACCAGCATTAATCAATGTACGAACCACAATCTCGTTGTTACTCTGCTGGACGGCATAAAACAAAGCAGTCTTCCCATATGTAATAGCCATGTTGACATCAGCACCAGCATCAATCAGGGCACGAACCACACTTTTGTTGTTACTTTGCTGGACGGCATAAAACAAAGCAGTCCTCCCAGGTTCATCAGTCATGTTGACATCAGCACCAGCATCAATCAGGGCACGAGCCACACCCTCGTTGTTACTGTGCTTGACGGCATAAAACAAAGAAGTGTTCCCATAATTATAAGTTATGTTGACATCAGCACCAGCATCAATCAATGTACGAACCACACTCTCGTTGTTACTCTGCTGGACGGCATAAAACAAAGGAGTCTTCCAAAATTTATCAGTCATGTTGACATCAGCACCAGCATCAATCAGGGCACGAGCCACACTCTCGTGTTTACTTTGCTGGACGGCATAAGATAAAGCAGTCCTCCCATTTCCATCAGTCTTGTTGACATCAGCACCAGCATCAATCAATGTACAAACTACACTCTCGTTTTTTTGGAAGGCGGCACAAACCAAAGCAGTCCACCCAATTTCATCAGTCATGTTAACATCCGCACCAGCATCAATCAATGTACGAACCACAATTTCGTTGTTACTTTGGCAGGTGGCATGAACCAAAGCAGTCCATCCATCTTCATCAGTCATGTTGACATCCACACCAGCATCAAGAAGTACACGAACCACACGTTCATTGTTACTTTGCTGAGCGGCATAAAACAAAGCAGTCCTTCTATGTTCATCAGTCATGTTGACATCAGCACCAGCATCAATCAGGGCACGAGCCACACTCTCGTGTTTACTTTGCTGGACGGCATAAAACAAAGCAATCTTCCCATCTTCATCAGTCTTGTTGACATCAGCACCAGCATCAATCAGCGCACGAACCACAATCTCGTTGTTGCTTTGCTTGACAGCATCAAACAAATTCGCCTGCTGGTTTTCATCATTTTCATTGCTCGAACTTGGAAGATCAGACATTCTTCGATAAAGATATAACGATTTGTATGAAACGGTGACGACTATGTCTAAGATTGTCATGTTGGAATTATTGTTTATTTAATATTGGTGAAGAATTCGTTGTGTTAACTTTTCAAAATGCAGTCAAAATTATTTTCCCTGTAATAAGCCAATTCACAGTTTAAGAATCGTTATCAGTGCGCATGCGATTTGATCCCGAATTTCTCACCTTTTGTTTAATTAATAATGGTAATAGAACTGAGTTGAGTGCAATTTGGGCTGAAATCGCAAGAGTGATTACAAAATTGCACGTCCGCGCAGCGGGCGTGCAATTTGTTAATCAGTTCTATTACCTATTAATAATTTCCATTTTAAAACTTGATATATTAAAATACTCAACAGTTATATGTAGCTTCAAAAGTGATTGTTTGACAAAATGATGCAATTAATGATTCAAAATAGTGCAATTAATGCTTAAATCGCACACTTTGTAGCCAATCAGATTGCAGGATTTGCTAATGATTTCAAAATGGATATGATTAAAAACAAAAGAAGGTTTAAACAAAAGAAGGTGAGAAATTCGGGATAAAATAGCATGCGCACTGATAACGATTCTTAAACGGTGAATTGGCTTATTTGAACACGAACAATATCTGTCAGTTATCGTAAAATAATTTAGCGCAGCAATTGTTAACCAACTTTCACACCAGTTACACAGCCGTTTGTAAATGCTTGTTTGACTTCTGCTTTCTTCTATAAAAATTGCTCATAATTCTGAAACACTCGGATTGGCTCCAAATCGCGTAGCGAGACACGAAACAGCAACAAGAACTTACAAGCAATAATTGATGAGCTAACTACAAAAACTAATTTCAATATATTCTTATATGTAAATACACATGCCTTCGGGAATCGTCTTTAACTAATACGCAGAGTAATACGATAACTGTTTATGTTGCAAACTGATCGACATTGAAATTGTAGCTTCATTCACTAGTAAAGGTCAGCCATTGGTGACCAACGAGCTAGTGACCAATCATAGATCGTGTTAGAATCGAACAAGTCGAGAGCCAATCAGAAATCGCTTCATATGACCGTGCTAGTCCGCTGGGGGTTGGAATAAGCATAGGTCTCGCCGTGAAAGAATTAATGAATTCATCGAAGTCCACCTTTTAACTATTTAACAGTCGTAAAACTTACGTCAAAGAAGCGCAGTTTAGGGTATCTATATTCGTGTACAATAATCATATTTACCTGTGTCTTTATCGATGTGTTGGCGCTTCCAGCCTCCCGTCCGATTGCCTTTTTACATTGCTGCCTGATGTATTAACACCGCTGTAGCTGTCCTAGTAATGGTACAGAGACAGAGATTACAATTGTACAATTGATACCAACACAGAGATCCCTCAACTGACAAAGTCACAAGTGTTTCGATCTCTCTCTACAGTAAAACAAACTGCTACTGGTCCAGATAATATACCGTATTGGATCTGGAAAGACTTTGCCGATCTACTTCCTCCGGTGATTCTCAAGTGCTGGAACCAATCACTACAATCGAGTACATGGCCCGACAAATGGAAGGAGTCAAACATCAACCCTCTCCCTAAGGAGGATATTCCAACAGAGGACTCCCACTACAGAGGAATAAATATCACTCCAGTAATTGCTAGACTTTTTGAGAAAACTGTTTATAGATCACATTGTATTAATAGTTTTGAAAAACATATATTAGCAATACTCAGTTTGCGTATCGTAGAGGGGGCAGTTGTATACTAATGCTTTAGTTCAATTTCAACATACAGTTATGAGCTAGTGCTTTGGATAATCCAGAATGCCGAGCAGTCAGAGTTTTTAGTATGGACTTTTCCAAGGCATTCGACGTAGTTAAGCATAAAGATCTCTCGGATAAATTAAAGTTGTTAGATGTAAATCCCTATTTAACTAATTGGTACCATAGTTTTCTACATAATCGTAAGCAACGAGTGATATGCAACAGCCATGTAGCTGACTGGAAGAACGTCAATAGAGGTACAACTCAGGGTAGCGTAAGTGGCCCTTATTTATTCAGCGTTTTCATAAATGATCTTGACATCACAGATGACAAGGGAAATACAGTAATCATAAAATATGCTGATGATTCTACTATAATTTCACCAGTAACGCTAAAGAATAATGTAATAATAGATAATTCAGCAATGTACATTAAGACATTTTTAGATTGGACCAGTATCAATGGAATGAAATGTAATCCATCTAAATGCAAAGAAATTATATTTAGGAAGAAACATGGTGTAAATGAAGTTTATACTCAGATATCACAAATTCCACAAACTTTTAATCTTAAATTATTAGACATTACGTTTCAATCTGACAGTAGATTTAACATACACGTTAAAGAAATACTCAGTAGTATCAACAAAGGGTTATTTGTTATAAGAAGTCTTAGAGGAGAAGGCCCGGGGGGAGGGGGGGGCGGGAGGGGACTCAGGGGGTAAAGTATCGGGTATGCTCGTCGGAAATTTCCAAAAATACCCCTAAAAGATACCGGAAGTTTTTCCAAAAGGATGTGGCTTGGTAAATTTTAACCCCTAAGAGATACCACAAAAATAATACTATTAAAAAATAAAGGCTTTTGAAATGTTTTTCCTTGAGTAATACTTGAGTTTACGCAGGCATACATATTGCGTTATTATGCGATGGGCTAGTTCCTTTTTCAACACCCTAAAAGATACCAGAAAGTGCTGATTTGCTAAACCTCAAATTTAAGACCCTAAAAAATACCAAATTGCTGATTTTTACCTCTAAGAGATACGATGAGCATACCAGATACTTTACCTCCCGTACTCCCCCCGCCCCCGCCCCCGCCCCCCCCCCCCCCTCCCCCGGAGAGAAGGGGCAACACCCGAAGAAGTAGGTTATTTATTTGTATAATAAAGACATTATTATTATTATTATTATTATTATTATTATTATTATTATTATTATTATTATTATTATTATTATTATTATTATTATTATTATTATTACAGTAGATATGAAGTTGTTTGAGGATAAACCATCGAAATCAGTCGAAAATCAAATTTCTTTCACACATATAAATATGAGAAATAAAGAATGTGAATGACAAAAGAACTGATTTACAATGCAAGATTTAATTTAACATGTCATTTACTGTTACTTCATTAAATTACTGACGATGGCATGAACAACTAAGTGCAACTAAACTCGATGGGCAAGACATCCATGTTATGCCAAGGATACTGGCAGAAGCGTGTATGTCTTTTATAGTTTTGCATTTGTTAGCAAAATGGACGTTTAATCAAGAACAGAGAAGCCAAAAACACAAAAGTCAACCAATTCGTCCGCTATTCGACTTACGGTCGGCCAAGGTTCGGCTAAAGTTCGGCCAAGGTTCGGCTCGTGTATTACAGCAAAAAACAAAACTAAGAAATTACTCGACCGGTAATTTTTTTCACTGAATATTTTTAGGGATCAGTCAGTCTAGTGTTCACGGATGACCGCGCATAGAGACGGGTCGCTTAAAAAATATTTCTGGCAAAGCGTTTATTCGAATATCGACTTCTGGGGTTTTATTTTCCGAGAGTTTTAGTACTTGGAAAATATGGAGCAAAACGTAAGAGTCGGTGCACAGGGAGCCCAATTTAGATAAAAGCAAAAAGTGAAAAAAAAATCGAAAAAAAGTGATTTTAATTAATGTTTTTAATTCAGGTCAAGATAATGTCCTCTATAATACGAACGAGCAAAATAATAATACAAAACTTCTGGGTTTTCTAGTTAGACTCTAGCTAAGATTTAGAGTCTTTTGTAAGCATGGCTGTCCAATGCTTAGAGTCTAAACAAACTTCTAGGTTTTCTAGTTAGACTCTAGCTAAGATTTAGAGTCTTTTGTAAACATGGCTGTCCAATGCTTAGAGTCTAAACAAACTTCTAGGTTTTCTAGTTAGACTCTAGCTAAGATTGAGAGTCTTTTGTAAGCATTGCTGTCCAATGCTTAGAGTCTAAACAAACTTCTAGGTTTTCTAGTTAGACTCTAGCTAAGATTTAGAGTCTTTTGTAAACATGGCTGTCCAATGCTTAGAGTCTAAACAAACTTCTAGGTTTTCTAGTTAAACTCTAGCTAAGATTTAGAGTCTTTTGTAAGCATGGCTGTCCAATGCTTAGAGCCTAAACGAACTTCTAGGTTTTCTAGTTAGTCTCTAGCTAAGATAGAGAGTCTTTTGTAAGCATGGCTGTACAATACTTAGAAACTAAACGAACTTCTATGTTTTCTAGTTAGACCCCAGCTAAGATTGAGAGTCTTTTGTAAGCATGGCTGTCCAATGCTTAGAGTCTAAACGAACTTCTATGTTTTCTAGTTAGACCCCAGCTAAGATCGAGAGTCTTTTGTAAGCATGGCTGTCTAATGCTTAGAGCTTAAACGAACTTCTAGGTTTTCTAGTTAGTCTCTAGCTAAGATTGAGAGTCTTTTGTAAGCATAATAATGCTTAGAATCTAAGGGCGGAAAGGATTTTGAAGAAGCCTATAAAGTAAATTTTCAGTACTTCTTCATGAGTCAATACATTTTCTGTAACACTAAACTTCTTGAGGTTCTGAATGTGTGAAAATAACTCAGAATGAACTGATAATCAGTATTTATCGAATAAAAGCGTGGAAATCATAGGTCTAGCCAAGAATACGTTTGATTAAAATAATAAATTCAATATCGCTATTTTACAGTCGTGAAACTGACATCAAAGAAGCGCAGTTCAGTGTATTTATATTTATGTACAATAATCATGCTCACCTGTGCCTTTATCGATGTGTTTTTCTACAGATTCCTTCACCATGTTCACTCACAGCTCGATTGCTGAACCTCAGTGTTGTTGATTGCGCTTCCACCTTGAATCATGATCAAACCTCCGATGCCTTTTTACATTGCTGCCTGATGTATTAACACCGCTGTAGCTGTCCTAGTAATGGTACAGAGACAGAGATTACAGTAGATATGAAGTTGTTTGAGCATAAACTATCGAAATCAGTCGAAAATCAGACTTTCACATATTGCTGCTGTGGCTGTCGCTGCCAAAACGAAAGTGCTGTCTAGCAGATATTGATCAGAATCACGACAGGAGCCCAAACAGGTGACCAATTCTCATTAATTTTGCCATGGTAACCATAGGCCTCGCCATGAAAAAGAGTTATGAATTCAGAAAACAAATTAGAAAACGCAACTTTATTCATACGGTTATGATAAGTGTATTAGTGTGGACGGCAAAAACGGAACGTTTTGGAAACGCAAAAATTCTACGCATGCTTGACACTAATCATTTCTTGGACCAAAATCAACAGAAATCGCACCGCTTCATGCATTATCAGTACGAACAGTTAAAAAGATCCAAGTTTGTGGCCGAAAAGTATTTTACCAGGCGTTCAGTACTGCTTAGACTGAATTCATAATAAGCCAGACTAAGGGGAAGGGGAGATGAAATTTAGAAGGGATCAACTGAAAATTATTGATGAGTTACATAAGTAGATCTCATTTTTAGAGAATGGTGGGGGGTGGGGGTGGGGGAGGGATACGAACTTTTAAGGCCCATCAACATGCTGCGATTGTCGGCCCGATTATTCGTCAGAATATGTCCGGAAACAAATCGTGCTGTACTTTGTTTGTACCGGCATTTTGCGATGCGATTGGAAAGTGTAGGCGTAAGAGCCAGGTATGTGTCTCTCCGAGATACTGTTTTTTAAGAACCAGGGAGGGATATGGGTGGGTAGTAGCGATAACCAAATTTCGTTCCAAACCCCAACGAACCAAAAGTCGTAGGTTACTCAAGGAAATGACACATGATTTTAAATGGGTGAACAGTGATTCGGTCTGCTCCCAAGAAGTATGATGTGGGGAATCTTTACTCAAAGCTTCTTCATTTTGTTTTTCAAGCTATGGTTGTCATGACAACATTAATGTCAAGAGAACTGGTAACGAAAACATCTATATTTAGACTTCTGGGTAAATCAATTTGACAGCACCAAGTGACAGGTACTCGCCAAGATATGTGTAAATCTTCTTGTCAACTGACTTCAACCACGTGACATTATTGAGCTCCAGTGATTGGTTAAAACTGGTTTCGTCACGGACTTCAAAATTCTCTTCCTTCTCATTGGATTGTTTCGCTGATTCTTCTTCATCCTACAAAGGAAAGGTTGTTATTGAAGAGGCAAAGCTTCGCTTGAAGGGGATTTGAGGAGAGACAAGGAGGCAGTGCAAAGGTAAATAATATTACAGTACACTTTAATTGTTGCTATGGTAACAGGTTCTGAGTTTCAAAAAAACTAAGATAACTCTGACCACACGGCCTTGTAACACGTATTGCGTGACATTTTAAATATTGAATCTACGCTTTCAAGAATGTGATATTTGAAAAGACCATATACCAAAGTCCGATCGAGCTGTTGCCGTTGAGATCCACGTGGACACTTAATTCACGAGTCAACTTTAGCACTCAATTTACATTTGTGTGTTTTTGGTCTTATCTTAGGCATGCATCTTGTGTTGTCCAAGTTTGTCAAGCCTCTCTTGAATCTTTCCAGTTCACTTCTCGTGGCTTCTCGCACGAGTTCGTTGAGCTCTCGTTCCTGGACCGGCCAAGCACAAAGTAGATGGTTGCCCCAGGTGATGACAGCTAAGGTAATGACACTTCCTATATCAATACATTATAATATTAATAATGATTATGGTAATCTCTGCATGCTTCTGTCCTGTGATTGGATGACACTTCCTAAATCAATAAATAATGATATTAATCAATAATGATGATAGTACAGGGAAGGCGGAGCACATTTTTAAGCGGTGGGGGGAGGAGGAGGGGCTAATATGCAAATTATAGGGAAAAAGTGGAGGGGGCTAAGCCGATTGGAAAATATAAGATACTAGTCATGCAAAAGGTAATGGGGATTTGGGGTTCCGGCTCCGCTGTCCCTGTAGTCAATATCTGCGTCTGTCCTATATGATTGGACGATAAGGCCATATTGAAAATGTAGGACTGAAAAGGTTTGTTCTGGTGCTTGGATTCGCCAAGACTCCTGTTCTCGGGGGATTTAGACCAAATAGTGAGAGATGAAGGATTAGACATGAATCGACATTTACCTGTCAACTGCAACAAACCAAAACTCTGCGCCTCTGATTTCGCGTTGCTCTCCAAACGATGCAAAGCGAATTCTTCGTCTTTCGCACAAGGACGAACCACACCACACTCGTCGAAGCCCGCGCGATAACAAATCCAAATCTTTGAGTTGAGGAAAGCAGAAATAACCCAAGCAACTGTAGGCATAAACATGTAGAGAAACGAAGCCACTACATGGCCAATCCCCCGAAGGAGGGGGGGGGGGGGGGTGCTCCCTATAATGGACTATACGGGGATGCTCCGCTCGAAAGGGGTACTTTTTTCAGGCCGCACGTATAGAAAAGGGGTGGAGATTTGTGAGTTTTGGTATAAAAAGGGGTAGATTTTCTTCAAAGGTATATAAATTTTGGAGTTCATCAAAAGGACGATATTCTCGTATCTCGAAAGTATATATTAAAAGATCTAACGAGCGAAGATAACACTCCATACATAAGCATGTTATTATAACCTAAAGCTTTTTTAACTGAACCAAAAAGTAAGATCAACATTTGTATTTACATAACAATATAAAAGGTCATACTAAATGGCGCTATAGTCCACGTAGTTTTTAGATCTACAAATAAAACTGTTATTTAAGCTTCTTTTCTTTGCACTTGTCGTCTTATTCTCAGTATCGACAATTAAAGTTAAATTATAAAACCGCTGCTATGGCAACGCATAATGCAAGCCTACAACTGTGTAAACTTAGATGCGCGCAGTACGATAATTTTTCACGTTTATCCAAAAATTAATATTACACTACGTTTATACATGATACACGGGAGTCTTTTGTAAGCATGGCTGTACAATGCTTAGAGCCTAAACGAACTTCTAGGTTTTCTAGTTAGACTCTAGCTAAGATTGAGAGTCTTTTGTAAGCATGGCTGTCCAATGCTTAGAGTCTAAACGAACTTCTAGGTTTTCTAGTTAGTCTCTAGCTAAGATTGAGAGTCTTTTGTAAGCATGGCTGTCCAATGCTTAGAGCCTAAACGAACTTCTAGGTTTTCTAGTTAGACTCTAGCTAAGATTGAGAGTCTTTTGTAAGCATGGCTGTCCAATGCTTAGAGTCTAAACGAACTTCTAGGTTTTCTAGTTAGTCTCTAGCTAAGATTGAGAGTCTTTTGTAAGCATGGCTGTCCAATGCTAAAAACCTAAACGAACTTCTAGGTTTTCTAGTTAGTCTCTAGCTAACTACAATTTAGAAAGAATTTAATGAATAATATGTAGGCATGCTCTTTCACTAACTAAAAGTTAGCATAGCATAAAAAATGGTCCCTTGCGAAGCACAGGAAGCTAAGTACGTAAGGCCTCTTACGGTCCCAGGTGTGGTACCATAGGTGGGTAGAGCCGTAGTTGGGTCTCTCCCTTGATGTATGGGTTTTTCTCCGGGTTCTCCGGTTTTCTACCTCCACTAAAAAAAACCAACAATATATCGATCTGCGCTACATGGTTCATATGTTGACTATCTAAACTACCTATAGACCCCTTGCAGCACGTCAGAATGCAACTCAATTTGGAGGACAAAACAATAGATTCCAATTCTCAGGAGATTAAAATTCTTTTGTTTTGTCCTCCAAATTGAGCTGCTATGACGTGACGTGAAAGGGGTCTATTTACAGACTTGGCCATGCTAAGCTGCGTCCTTAAACTTCAGCAACACTACAGCTTCACTACTGCGTCTATGGTGATTATTTTGATCTACTCCCCAATTTAATTTTAAGTAATTAATTTGATACTAAAAGCTCACAGTCACCCACGAAGCTTTGCGGTCGAGAGCGCCATTTTTTCTTTTTGGAAAATTAACTTTATTCTCAAGCAGAATCAACAAGCAAACTACATCTTTTTGTTGTTCTCGTAACTGGATACCTAGCACTGTTATGATCTTTTCTTTTTCTCTGTCAGTTCTTTCAATATTGGTTCGGCCTTTTTCAAAGTTAGCGCGGTGCTATTCTTCGTTTGCACGTTACGTCGACATAGCGGTTATGTTGATAGTATTTCACAAAAGATACCACCAACATGGCTGCCATGTCTTTGTCATTTGACTCCCTTGAGAATGGCTTGCTAATGATCAAATTGTTATTCCGTATTGAAGTAAAACCAAACGGCGCAAAGCTACTATGGGTGAGAGTAGCACTACAAGTGACTACAAGTAGAGTATATAAAAGTATATATGGAACAGATTACTTTGTACATATCCAAACCGGTATTCAACAAGCAGGTTTATCCAGTTAGAGTAGCACTACAAGTGGCTACAAGTAGAGTATATAAAAGTATATATGAAACTGATTACTTTGTACATATCCAAACCGGTATTCAACAGGCAGGTTTATCCAGTTAGAGTAGCACTACAAGTGGCTACAAGTAGAGTATATAAAAGAATGACTGATTACTTTGTACATATCCAAACCGGTATTCAACAGGTTTGTCCAGTTAGAGTAGCACTACAAGTGGCTACAAGTAGAGTATATAAAAGAATGACTGATTACTTTATACATATCCAAACCGGTATTCAACAGGTTTGTCCAGTTAGAGTAGCACTACAAGTGGCTACAAGTAGAGTATATAAAAGAATGACTGATTACTTTGTACATATCCAAACCGATATTCAACAGGTTTGTCCAGTTAGAGTGCATCTTCAAACTAAGTCTTTTCATGCTAGCGTCTGCTGACCCGTACATATCCCAGGCTGTCATCAACTAATCTAGTATACTGCTGCACGTAGTCTTCTCTTCTTTTAACGGGGCCATTGGAACGTTGAACAAAGAATACAGGTATCATACCCTGAAAGAGAGAACCAAAAATTAGACTCGTATAAACAAATTCTATTGTAAAATAAGTGTCATAAACTGAAATCTCGCTTTCTGATTGGTCGAGACATGTGCTTTATGAGAGCACACAGCACTCACAGGTGTTTTCTATTTCTTTATTTGTCTCCGAAAGAGCAGCTACTTTTTCATTTGTTTACCACGTTTTCTTCGCTCTTATGTCCCAAATGTTCAAGCCACAGCACTGTTAGTGATCTGACGAGGATAATGAGGAGCTACTAGAGAATGTATTTTAGACATGTTTTCCTATTTCGATCCATATATCATTCTTTGAGTACTCTATGTCTTTGCTCAACACCGGTACGTAACGCTTGAAAAGGTACATTTAAGGACACAACATTGAATATTGATCTGATTGGGCTGACGCACGTAGTCTGAAACTGGAGAAACATCGCACCCAAACAAACTTTGTATATAGAATTGAAAAGAATGCAAATTAAAACAACTTGAAAGTTAAACGTGAATATTTGTTTGTCATCAGGCTATTTTCTAGGAAAAAAATCCGATTTCCTGGCGGTATTTGAACCCACGACCTTCGGGTTGCTAACCGAATGCTCTATCCAGGGGCTACAGGAACTCATGTTTGAGAGCGAAAATAGCTTGATGACAAACCAATATCCACATCTTTAATCAATACCAAACACAAAAAACATCATAACTTGAAAGTTTTTATGCATTTTTACTTTACCTTGAACCTTACTTCTTGTTCATGGTGAATTTGATATCATCTCTTGTCTCATCCCAGCCATGAGTGGTTACAGCCTTGTAGACTTCCATCACAAGATCAGGGAAATATTCGAGAAACAGGGAGTCGTCAAACAGCATCTGTTCGATTGTTACTGGGGTTACGGTTGTTACTGGTGTTGCAAACACAAACGTCTTCTCTCTGTAGTGTTCATATACATTTCGTATGAATCTTACTAACTCCACAGCAGACGAGGTGTCGTAATACTTTCTTCCTTTTCCTGTTATCATCCCCGTGTAAATACCAGGCATGTACAAATACCCCGGGTCATTCCATGGCCAACTGCACTTTCCATTTGTAGCTAAGGTACGGAAGCTGTTCTCTAGGTCTGCCTCAACTGGGGTCAAAGGTGGAGTCCTCTTTGAACGTGGGCACTCGAATTCTTTCTGATTATCAACAGCTTTTAGGAAATCCACCTTCTTTTTATTCGACCAGAACAAAGGATGTTCTAGTGCTTCTTCTGCACTTGTCCGATTCCCTTCATTACTTTCGAGCATCCTCTTTACCAGGTGAGTGGCTTCGGGAGAAAGAGAGTTATCCCATCCTTCCATTTTTCTATTCATTATGTTGTCTTCGGTTTTATTGACAACTTGCATTGCACTTTTCTTAGCACAATCAGTGGGATTAAATGGGTGTTTTTGTCCCGAAAGGATGTAATGAAGGAGCAGTCCACACGAAAACATGTCTGAAGACTTGGAAGAATCTTTAGAAGACTTTAACAGTTCTTGTGCCATCCAACATCTGGTACCAGCACTAGTATGGTAAACTGTGGTTGATGTACTATCAATACGGCGGCTTAGACCAAAATCTGCAATTTTCAAGCACACTTTGGAATTAACTTTATAGAGGATATTTCCAGGCTTGAGGTCGCGATGAAGGATATTTTGTTGATGCAAAAACGTTAACCCCATAACTACATCTTTGCAAAGAATAGTGGCTTCGGTGGCATTAGGTTTGGTTCCGTTAAGATACTCCTGGAGATTTCCCTCCATCAGTTCCAAAACTATGTATGCAAAGTATTCACCTTCAAAGAAGGATATATAATGAACAACTTGTTCACAGTCAGCAAGAGCGATGAGATGTTCTATTTCTCGTTTGTCTTGTGGTCGCTGCATACGCAATTTTTCGATGCGTTTTATAGCCACTTCTCTGCCATCCTTCTCATTGATTCCAGCAAAAACATGACCAAACGAGCCACTTCCTATGTGGTCTTTGTGGTACCAAATTTGTTCGACCATTTTACACTCTTGTCGCCTAGCAATTTTGGCCAGCATTCCTTTATATTTGCCAGACACTGAGGTCCAGGGAATAACAATCGGAATAGTATCGATTTCTATGGGTTTTGTCAAAAGATCTTTAAGAGGGGGGCAATCTTCTGCAATGTCGAGGCAAGACTCTCCAGACGAGTCACGAACTCTAATATTCACTCCGCCGTACGAAAGAAGATGTTTTGCAATTTTAAAGTGAACAGAATTATAAGTCACTTGTTCTTCATTTGACTCTTCTTTTTCTTCCTCGTTCTTTGATGATTCGTCTTTTCTTCTTTTCTCAGTTGAGGGTGGTTGCCTACCACCATTGCTTGGCTCTTCTTTTGCTTTTTGCTGAAAAGAATCTGGCTGTTCATCAAACATACCAAATTGAACAATGTTCTTACTGCAAAGGCGAAGTGGTGAATCCACAGAAAGATGGCTCTTACTAGATGACTTAAGGATGACTTCAACCAAAATTATCTTCCAATGTGTATGCATAGATTCATCTTTACAAATGGCATTTAAAAACGAAATCTTGACGTCATTCGCAGCGTACTTTTCCTTGCAAGAAACTTCAACCAAAGCTTTAGAAAGAATAAAGGCCTCTGATTTAATAAGAACGCTCAAAATAGATTCGCCCTGTTTGTCAGCTGTCCATGGATCAAGTCCCTTTTCGAGAACACTTTTCCAAAAGGTTTCTGGGTCTTCTGTAACATCATGATAAAAATAATCGGTTTTTTTACTAAAGCTTTTCTCATTAGCTGCAACAAGGAGAGGTGAACGTCCTGAAGAATCCACATCGTTTGGGTTTGCTCCAGCATCTAACAACAGCTTCACCGCCGTCCAGGTTTTGCACAAATGTAGTGGAGTTTCATAATTCTTATTTCTAGCATTGACCTTTGCTCCGCATTCTAAAAGGTACTTTAGGATTTTGTCTAGAAGTGCCTGGATTGAGAGATCTTCTCTAGAGACACCCCTATTGTAATCTAGATGTGATGGCAAGGAAAGAGATGCCCAAAGGTGGAGTGGAGAGTCAAGATGGAGATCAGTTTTATGAATGGTGTTTTCTCTTTTTACTTTCCAAGTAGGAAACAACTGTAGAAGCTTCATCGCCTCCCGTACAATATCCTCTCTTATTGCCTCATCTTTTACTTTAAGACATCGATCAAAAAACTTGATTATCAAATGGAAAACAGACTCTCCCGTTCTTGATGTTTCGTCCATACTGGACCCATGTTTCACTAAAAACATACAGACTTGTACCAGTGTCTTGACTGCTGATGAAAGAGCTTCATCTGTTAACTGGTGCATGTCTGCAGACAAACAAAACAAAAGGGCTGTTTGACGTTGGTGGTTTCTTTTGTTAAATTGTACTTCATATCTTTCCAATTGGTTGCATAAATCCATGACTGTCTCCTGAGGTACTCCCAACAATGGTAAACGGGTTGTATGGTGAAGAACTGTGTTTCCATTTGAGTCAGCGCTGTCTGGATCGGCATCCAATTCCACTCTTCACTGCCTTCAAGATTCTCTCCATTTTCGTTTTCCTTTCCGAACTCTCATCAGCAATATATTCATTATAAAGTCCCCCTAAAGTCTGAAGCTTTTCATCATTGTTAGAAATGAATTGTGGAGGGATATTATGTGTCACCAAGATGTTTTCGCATTTCCTCTTGGATACACAAATGACTTTCAAAGATAAAACGTTTACTATTGCTTTTGCAAAATGTTCGTCTTTAATTCCGTGTTTTGCAAGCACATCCAGGATTCTGTGCTTGAAACAATCCAAAGATAGCCCTCCGCTCGACATCCACTTTTCCATAAAAAATGACACGATATCTACATTACAGTTATCCTTCAACTGCGTGTATCGATTATCTCCTTCAAGAAGAATACTTAATGATGACGGATATTCAAAGTCGACGTAAAAATGTGCTGTTCTGCCATAAATATCTTTACAACCAACACTGTCAATCAATGAACGAACCATACTCTCGTTCTTACTTTGCTGGACGGCATAAAACAAAGCAGTCTTACCATCTTCATCACTAATCGTGATATCACCACCAGCATCAATTAATGCATGAACCACACTCTCCTTACTTTGCTCGACGACATAAAACAAAGCAGTCTTCCCATGTTCATCAATCTTGTTGACATCAGAACCAGCATCAATCAATGTACGAACCACACTTTTGTTCTTGCTTTGGCAGACGGCATAAAACAAAGCACTCTTCCCATATGTATCAGCCATGTTGACATCAGCACCAGCATCAATCAATGTACGAACCACACTCTCGTTGTTACTGTGCGTGACGGCATAAAACAAAGCAGTCTTCCCATGTTGATCAGTTATGTTGACATCAGCACCAGCATCAATCAGGGCACGAACCACACTCTCGTTGTTACTTTGCTGAGCGGCATAAAACAAAGCAGTCCTGCCATCTTTATCAATCTTGTTGAAGTCAGCACCAGCATCAATCAGGGCACGAGCCACACTCTTGTTGTTACTCTGCTGGACGGCATAAAACAAAGCAGTCCTTCCATCTTCATCAGTCATGTTTACATCCGCACCAGCATCAATCAATGTACGAACCACAATTTCGTTTTTACTTTGCTGGACGGCATAAAACAAAGCAGTGTTCCCATCATTATAAGTTATGTTGACATCAGCACCAGCATCAATCAATGTACGAACCACACTCTCGTTGTTACTCTGCTGGACGGCATAAAACAAAGCAGTTTTACCATCATCATCACTAATCGTGGTATCACCACCAGCATCAATTAATGCATGAACCACACTCTCGTTGTTACTTTGCTCGACGACATAAAACAAAGCAGTCTTCCCATGTTCATCAGTAATGTTGACATCCGCACCAGCATCAATCAATGTACGAATCACAATTTCGTTGTTACTTTCGCAGGTGGCATAAAATAAAGCAGTCCTCCCATCTTCATCAGTCAGGTTGACATCAGAACCAGCATCAATCAGCGCGCAAACAACACTTTCGTTGTTACTTTGGAAGGCGGCATAAAACAAAGCAGTCCACTTATGTTTATCTTTCATGTTGACATCAGCACCAGCATCAATCAGCGCGCAAACAACACTTTCGTTGTTACTTTGGAAGGCGGCATAAACCAAAGCAGTCCTCTTATGTTTATCAGTCATGTTAACATCAGCACCAGCATCAATCAGTGCACGAACCACACTCTCGTTGTTACTGTGCTTGACGGCATAAAACAAAGCAGTCTTCCCATGTTCATCAGTCATGTTAACATCAGCACCAGCATCAATCAGTGCACGAACCACACTCTCGTTGTTACTGTGCTTGACGGCATAAAACAAAGCAGTTTTCCCAAAAATATAAGTTATGTTGACATCCACAGGATGAAATAATATATTTAAAGGAATTTAAGTTAACCTTAAAGTTGTTTAAATCTAAACATGAGCTTTAATACTAACTTAAATCTCCTTAAAGTTAAACATAGGAAAAAGTTAGCTTTAAGTAATATTTAGTTAGTCTTTACGTAAAAGTGATTTAAGTAAGTTTAAGATGCAGATTTAAGGTATCTTAAATGTGTAAAGAGATTTAAGGGGTTTAAGTATATCATTAAAGTCTATGTAAAGTCCTTCATACATTTACTTTAACTTTAAATGTACAGTAAAGCCTTTCTTTTTGGGAAGGGAAACTCACGATCAGGCAACGGATTTACTTTAACTTTAAGTAAACCTCAAGTTATAATAAGTAGAGATTTAAGATGAATTTAAGTTACTATTAATCATTACATTAAATACCTTCTGATTTCCTCTAGGATAACGCATCCTTGATATCTTTGAACCGCAAACATAAATGCCACTCACCATTAAACAGTTTTCAGTTCTAGATACGGTATCGCAGTACCATTAGGTTATATATATGCAATCATTTAACTTACAAATTTACCTTATATCTTCAAAGTCTCCCGCTACTGATCATGAGGCTTGTTTATGTAATCTACTGTCCAAGCAATCCGTTCCCGCATAAGCTGTGTGCGGGGTTTCTCAGGCTACATTGGATTTCGAAACCTCCTTGTGTGCTTCCCGTTTATATCTTAACTTTTTGTTCTTCTTCTGATTATGAACTTGGAGTTGTTTTATAGTCGAAGTCAGCAGTCCTCATTTTACGAAACCTATTGTAAGCAAGCCCTATAAAGTACTCGCACAATGCCGCTGCTAAGAACCCGCATATTCGGAGTTCAACAGCTTGATTACGAAAACTAAGTGAGCTGTACCTCGAATAAAACTTCTCATTGTCCATTCAGTGTCTTTGAATAACACAAAGATAGAACAAGCCGGCATTTGGCCGTAGTTTGGACGGAACTCCGTCTAATCCAAACTATAAACAATTCAGTAAATTATTACACTGGCGGGAAGTTCGCGCGTATTGTTGTGGCTTATCGGATTTCATTTTATTGACATTGATCACGAGCACAGTACATGTCTTATTGTGCCTCTGTCCATATGATTGGCTAAGTAATTCAATCCTTCTGGATTTCAAACTCTAAACCGCGCTCGAATCCTGAGCGTAATTATTACAACGGTACTTTACGATAGACGGAAAGTGTATACGTATGGAGAGCAAACGAACAACAAGGAGAGCCTGAAGAAGTTCGATTTGCTGGCTTCGAGTCTATAAATTCGAAAGGTAAGTAAGATAATAATTCCGACAATGAATAAATAACGCGTAGATATTCAGAAAGAAACTATAGCTGTGTTCAGTGCCGGTATATTCTATATTTTGGGCGGGAGAAGTGAACGTAACGTAACGTATATTTAACACAGTTAATTTAACTCTTGCTTCTTCGCTTTTGAGTTTACAGAATAATGCCGGTTAAGAAGAACTCTAGAAGAGAAAGAAGATATGAAAGATGAAGAATAAACAAGATCTTACATTAGCCAACGTTCAAGATCCAAGCAATCAGTAATCCAAGTAGCCTAAGCCGGTTTTCCGTAACAAGACCAAGACAAGAGTTGCTAAATACAACTAAATTTATACCACAAATGAAGTTTATGAATGATCGATCAGTTGATGAAACTGCATGATTCAATGTATAGAAAGCAGTAACCAGTAAAAACAATATGTTGCTCTATATTATTGAATTAAGTGTAATAAAATCAACCTTAAATGTTCTGTAAAGCCAAATAAAACCAACTATATATACAATTATGAGTACTAATTAAAGACCAAAAACCAGCAAAATATTAGTCTTTAGTTCTCCACTTAAAGCCTTATTAAAGGAACATTCCCTGCTTCTTTAGATAATTAATGAAAGGCTACTAAATACACATTTCATGATACTTTGAAACATATTAAAGACTATAAAACCAATATTTAAGTAAACTTTAAGTGAGCAGGTTAAAGGTCATTAAACACGAATTTAAGTGAATTTAAGTAGCCAGAGAAAACACTTCATTTAAGAGATTTAAATACAACATTAAAGGCTCAGGAAACCTATACTTAATGAATTTAATGAAAAAATTAAACTTAACTTAAATACCCCATTAAATTGACTTTAATAGTCCTTTAATGCAACTTAAATTTGTTATTTTGCCCTGTGATCAGCACCAGCATCAATCAATGTACGAACCACACTCTCGTTCTTACTCTGCTGGACGGCATAAAACAAAGCAGTCTTCCCATATGTATCAGCCATGTTGACAGCAGCACCAGCATCAATCAATGTACGAGCCACACTCTCGTTGTTACTGTGCGTGACGGCATAAAACAAAGCAGTCTTCCCATATGTATCAGCCATGTTGACATCAGCACCAGCATCAATCAGAGCACGAGCCACACTCTCGTTGTTACTTTGCTTGACGGCATAACACAAAGCAGTGTTCCCATCATTACAAGATATGTTGACATCAGCACCAGCATCAATCAGGGCACGAACCACATTCTCGTTGTTACTTTGCTGAGCGGCATAAAACAAAGCAGTCCACTCATGTTCATCAGTCAAGTTAACATCCGCACCAGCATCAATCAATGTACGAACCACAATTTCGTTGTTACTTTGCTGAGCGGCATAAAACAAAGCTGTCCTGCCATCTTTATCTTTCATGTTGACATCAGCACCAGCATCAATCAATGTACAATTCACACTCTCGTTTTTTTGGAAGGCGGCACAAATCCAAGCAGTCCACCCATGTTCCTCAGTCATGTTAACATCCGCACCAGCATCAATCAATGTACGAACCACACTCTCGTTGTTACTTTGGCAGGGGGCATAGAACAAAGCAGTCCACCCATCTTCATCCGTCATGTTGACATCAGCACCAGCATCAATCAGGGCACGAACCACACCCTCGTTGTTACTCTGCTGGACGGCATAAAACAAAGGAGTCCTGCCATCTTTATCCGTCTTGTTGAAGTCAGCACCAGCATCAATCAGAGCACGAACTACACTCTCGCTGTTACTTTGCTTAACAGCATTAAACAAAGCAGTCTTCCCATATGTATCAGCCATGTTTACTTCAGCACCAGCATCAATCAGGGCACGAACCACATTCTCGTTATTACTTTGCTGAGCGGCATAAAACAAAGCAGTCCTCTTATGTTCATCAGTTATGTTGACATCAGCACCAGCATCAATCAGGGCACGAACCACACTCTCGTTGTTACTTTGGTTAGCGGCATAAAACAAAGCAGTGTTCCCATCATTATAAGTTATGTTGACATCAGCACCAGCAGCAATCAGTGCACGAACCACATTCTCGTTGTTACTGTGCTTGACGGCATAAAACAAGGCACTCTTCCCATATGTATCAGCCATGTTGACATCAACACCAGCATCAATCAATGTACGAACCATACTCTCGTTGTTACTGTGCTTGACGGCATAAGACAAAGCACTCTTCCCATATGTATCAGCCATGTTGACAACAGCACCAGCATCAATCAATGTACGAACCATACTCTCGTCGTTACTTTGCTTAACGGCATAACACAAGGCCGTTTTCAATTCAACATCAATTGTGTTGACATCTGCTCCAGCATCAATCAATGCACGAACCATACTCTCGTTACTATGCTGGATGGCATAAAACAAAGCTGTCCTCCCATGTCCATCAGTCTTGTTGACATCAGCACCAGTATCAATCAATACCCGAACCACACTCTCGTTGTTATTTTGCTGGACGGCATAAAACAAAGCAGTTTTACCATCTTCATCATTGATCGTGATATCACCACCAGTATCAATCAATGCACGAACCACACTCTCGTTTTTTTGGAAGGCGGCACAAACCAAAGCAGTCCACCCATGTTCATCAGTAATGTTAACATCAGCACCAGCATCAATCAATGTACGAACCACAATTTCGTTGTTACTTTGGCATGCGGCATAAACCAAAGCAGTCCTCCCATCTTCATCAGTCGTGTTGACATCAGCACCAGCATCAATCAGGGCACGAGCCACACTCTCGTTTGTACTCTGCTGGACGGCATAAAACAAAGCAGTCCTCCCATCTTCATCAGTCATGTTTACATCAGCACCAGCAGCAATCAATGTACAAACCACACTCTCGTTTTTACTTTGCTGGACGGCATAAAACAAAGCAGTCTTCCAATATTTATCTGTCATGTTGACATCAGCACCAGCATCAATCAGGGCACGAGTCACACTCTCGTTGTTACTCTGCTGGACGGCATAAAACAAAGCAGTCCACCCATCTTTACCAATCATATTGACATCAGCACCAGCATCAATCAGAGCACGAGCCACACTCTTGTTGTTACTTTGCTTGACGGCATAACACAAAGCAGTGTTCCCATCATTACAAGATATGTTGACATCAGCACCAGCATCAATCAGGGCACGAACCACATTCTCGTTGTTACTTTGCTGAGCGGCATAAAACAAAGCAGTCCACTCATGTTCATCAGTCAAGTTAACATCCGCACCAGCATCAATCAATGTACGAACCACAATTTCGTTGTTACTTTGCTGAGCGGCATAAAACAAAGCTGTCCTGCCATCTTTATCTTTCATGTTGACATCAGCACCAGCATCAATCAATGTACAATTCACACTCTCGTTTTTTTGGAAGGCGGCACAAATCCAAGCAGTCCACCCATGTTCCTCAGTCATGTTAACATCCGCACCAGCATCAATCAATGTACGAACCACACTCTCGTTGTTACTTTGGCAGGGGGCATAGAACAAAGCAGTCCACCCATCTTCATCCGTCATGTTGACATCAGCACCAGCATCAATCAGGGCACGAACCACACCCTCGTTGTTACTCTGCTGGACGGCATAAAACAAAGGAGTCCTGCCATCTTTATCCGTCTTGTTGAAGTCAGCACCAGCATCAATCAGAGCACGAACTACACTCTCGCTGTTACTTTGCTTAACAGCATTAAACAAAGCAGTCTTCCCATATGTATCAGCCATGTTTACTTCAGCACCAGCATCAATCAGGGCACGAACCACATTCTCGTTATTACTTTGCTGAGCGGCATAAAACAAAGCAGTCCTCTTATGTTCATCAGTCATGTTGACATCAGCACCAGCATCAATCAGGGCACGAACCACACTCTCGTTGTTACTCTGCTGGACGGCATAAAACAAAGGAGTCCTGCCATCTTTATCCGTCTTGTTGAAGTCAGCACCAGCATCAATCAGAGCACGAACTACACTCTCGCTGTTACTTTGCTTAACGGCATAAAGCAAAGCATTCTTACAATATTCATCAGTCATGTTAACATCAGCACCAGCATCAATCAGGGCACGAACCACATTCTCGTTATTACTTTGCTGAGCGGCATAAAACAAAGCAGTCCTCTTATGTTCAGCAGTCATGTTAACATCAGCACCAGCATAAATCAGTGCACGAACCACATTCTCGTTGTTACTTTGGTTAGCGGCATAAAACAAAGCAGTGTTCCCATCATTATAAGTTATGTTGACATCAGCACCAGCAGCAATCAGTGCACGAACCACATTCTCGTTGTTACTGTGCTTGACGGCATAAAACAAGGCACTCTTCCCATATGTATCAGCCATGTTGACATCAACACCAGCATCAATCAATGTACGAACCATACTCTCGTTGTTACTGTGCTTGACGGCATAAGACAAAGCACTCTTCCCATATGTATCAGCCATGTTGACAACAGCACCAGCATCAATCAATGTACGAACCATACTCTCGTCGTTACTTTGCTTAACGGCATAACACAAGGCCGTTTTCAATTCAACATCAATTGTGTTGACATCTGCTCCAGCATCAATCAATGCACGAACCATACTCTCGTTACTATGCTGGATGGCATAAAACAAAGCTGTCCTCCCATGTCCATCAGTCTTGTTGACATCAGCACCAGTATCAATCAATACCCGAACCACACTCTCGTTGTTATTTTGCTGGACGGCATAAAACAAAGCAGTTTTACCATCTTCATCATTGATCGTGATATCACCACCAGTATCAATCAATGCACGAACCACACTCTCGTTTTTTTGGAAGGCGGCACAAACCAAAGCAGTCCACCCATGTTCATCAGTGATGTTAACATCAGCACCAGCATCAATCAATGTACGAACCACAATTTCGTTGTTACTTTGGCATGCGGCATAAACCAAAGCAGTCCTCCCATCTTCATCAGTCGTGTTGACATCAGCACCAGCATCAATCAGGGCACGAGCCACACTCTCGTTTGTACTCTGCTGGACGGCATAAAACAAAGCAGTCCTCCCATCTTCATCAGTCATGTTTACATCAGCACCAGCAGCAATCAATGTACAAACCACACTCTCGTTTTTACTTTGCTGGACGGCATAAAACAAAGCAGTCTTCCAATATTTATCTGTCATGTTGACATCAGCACCAGCATGAATCAGTGCTTGAACCACACTCTCGTTGTTACTCTGCTGGACGGCATAAAACAAAGCAGTCCACCCATCTTTACCAATCATATTGACATCAGCACCAGCATCAATCAGTGCATGAACCACACTCTCGTTGTTGCTTTGCGGGTTTTCATCATTTTCATTGCTCGAACTGGGAAGATCAGACATTCTTCGATAAAGAGATAATATATATCGATTTGTATGAAACGGTGACGACTATGTCTAAGATTGTCATGTTGGAAATATTGTTTATTTAACATTTGTGAAGAATTCGTTGTGTTAACTTTTCAAAATGCAGTCAAAATTATTTCCCCTGTTATAGTACACTCGACAAAATTACTCGATTCTGATTGGTCTAGAGGAGTACAATTAGAGCGTTAATTGGTACTCCACAGGAGTACCAATTAAGTTGTTATGGAAACACGGCCAAAAGCGGCAAATTTCCCCAGTGAAATTCCCAAAAAATCAGTGTTTTATAGATTAAAATGGAAAAATTGGGAAAACTGTTTAATACACACATAGGAAGGCCTCAAATCATGATAACTAGACAAATTCAAGACATAATAAATAATGTTTTGTAGTAGAAAGTCGTTTTTTCTTTCTAGTTTTCGCCAAACAATTGGAGTTGGAGCTTTGAATGTTCTCGTTTTATTACCTGTTGTCCTTTGTGGTTTTCTCGAAAAATAAATTCAACACCACATCTACAATTGTACCTGATATGTAGAAAACAGCTAACAATAGTTTTAAAGCAAATTTCTTTCCGTTTAGGGAAAAAACACAGCGAGTAGAGGCTCGTTTTTTGTTTTAAAATAGTTAAAGATCAAATCTTACCGGCAAACTGTCGAGTAGTTGTAGAGAGACGAATTCAGCTATTTATCACGAGTTAATTGATCGTAAGTTGTCAATCCAGTCTTGAAATAATAAAATCTTCAGATAATTCACCATTCAAAGAAAATAGCAGCAAAATTCTTCAAGCTACATGAGGGAATAATATCCAAAGCACATGGTCTGATCACTGGCGACTCGTTCACGGCAAGCTGTACTTCAAAACTTTTAACTTGAACGACATATTTGTCGCTTTTATCCCTTTTGATGTTGTCCAGCTAACTTGTTTTAAAAGAAAATATTTTTGAAATTGTGTTTTTGCAGTTATTAGCAAATGCTAAGAGGAAAAAAACTTATTTTAACGAACTGTAAACTCTCAACTTTCGCTTAGTTTTCACACAGTACGTTTTCAAAGAAAAGTCGCTTCTTGATTCGCTGTTTAGCTGTCAGTACTGTCATTCAATAGTTGTAAACATGCATTAAAATGGCTTTTTACTTGAGATGTAAAATTATTTTCTAGTATTTTGTAGTTCAAATCATACATAAAACACTAATTTAAAAAGGTTTTACAGCAACGTTAACACTTTCTATGCTAGTTCTTGACTTAGCTTTCTTGGAGAAGGGTCGGTTATAACAAAGGTTGGCAATGAAGATGGATTAATGCCTTCGCTTCGCATTTTTTATAAAATTTTGTTGAGTGAACTATAAATAAAAAATCGCACGACCTTCTCGTACAATTTGGAATTAATAGGCACTCGTAATGTTTTGAAAGTTCTTTAATTGCGCTCGCCTAAAGGCTCGTGCAATTACAAGAACTTTCAAAACATTACTCGTACCTATTAATTTCCAAATTGTACTCGAGGTCGTGCGATTTCCTATACTAATAAGCCTATTCACAGTTTAAGAATCGTTATCAGTGCGCATGCGAATTTCTCACCTTCTTTTGTTTAATTAAAAACAAAAGGTTTAAACAAAAGAAGGTGAGAAATTCGGGACAAAATCGCATGCGCACTGATAACGATTCTTAAACTGTGAATTGGCTTATTAGAACACGAACAAAATCTATCAGTTATCGTAAAATAATTTAGCGCAGCAATTGTTAACCAACTTTCACACCAGTTACACAGCCGTTTGTAAATGTTTTTTTTTACTTCTGCTTTCTTCTATGAAAATTGCTCATAATTCTGAAACACTCGGATTGGCTCCAAATCGCGTAGCGAGGCACGAAACAGCAACAAGAACTTACGAGCAATAATTGATGAGCTAACTACAAAAACTAATTTCAATATATTCTTATATGTAAATACACATGCCTTCGGGAATCGTCTTTAACTAATACGCAGAGTAATACGATAACTGTTTATGTTGCAAACTGATCGACATTGAAATTGTAGCTTCATTCACTAGTAAAGGTCAGCCGTTGGTGACCAACGAGCTAGTGACCAATCATAGATCGTGTTAGAATCGAACAAAAGGAGAGCCAATCAGAAATCGCTTCATATAACCATGCTAGTCCGCTGGGGGTCGGAACAAGCTTTTGGGCGCTATTTCGCAGACTGAGACTATTTTCAAACTATATGAAATCAGTCTTACCCTTTCCTTTAAAAAAACGAAAGGAAGGCATATAGGTCTCGCCGTGAAAGAGTTAATGAATTCATCGAAGTCCACCTTTTAACTATTTAACAGTCGTAAAACTTACGTCAAAGAAGCGCAGTTTAGGGTATCTATATTCGTGTACAATAATCATATTTACCTGTGTCTTTATCGATGTGTTGGCGCTTCCAGCCTCCCGTCCGATTGCCTTTTTACATTGCTGCCTGATGTATTAACACCGCTGTAGCTGTCCTAGTAATGGTACAGAGACAGAGATTACAGTAAAAAAACAGTTCTATAAGGATTTTTCTTACTTTTTCTTCATGAGAGAATTTGTTGTCCAAAGTTCTACTCCTTTCAGTTGGAGGTTAAATCATTGAGAATGAGACGTTTTTAATTTCGCTTTATTTTATCGGTTTTGGTGAGCAGTTGCGGACTCGAAAATACGTCACAACTTGAAAGCTGATTGGTTGAATGTCGCAGCACCTGTACTGGCATTAAATTTTTTTCCACCAAAAAATATTGTTTATTCTTAAAACATAATACAGTAACTACTTAGTCATGTTATTTAATTCTATATATCATTATTAGTAATAGTATTAATAGCTATCAATAGATTAATAATGAGAATATTCTTTATTCCGTAATAGATCGTTTATTTATCCTATTAGTGATTATTAATAGCTATTAATACATTCATATGAGAATATTCTTTATTCTTAAGACATATATTGCTGCTGTGGCTGTCGCTGCCAAAACGAAAGTGCTGTCTAGCAGATATTTGGTCAGAATCACGACAGGAGCCCAAACAGGTGACCAATTCTCATTAATTTTGCCATGAAAACCATAGGCCTCGCCTTGAAAAAGAGTTTAATTAATTCAGAAAACAAATTAGAAAACGCAACTTTATTCATACGGTTATGATAAGTGCATTAGTGTGGACGGCAAAAACGGAACGTTTTGGAAACGCAAACATTCTACGCATGCTTGACACTAATTATTTCTTGGACCAAAATCAACAGAAATCGCACCGCTTCATGCATTATCAGTACGAACAGCTAAAAAGATTGTGACCGAAAAGTATTTTACCAGGCGTTCAATACTGCTTAGACTGAATTCATAATAAGCCAGACTAAGGGGAGGGAGAGGTGAAATTTAGAAGGGATCAACTGAAAATTATTGATGAGTTACATAAATAGATCTCATTTTTAGAGAATGGTGGGGGGTGGGGGAGGGATACGAACTTTTAAGGCCCATCAACACGCTGCGATTGTCGGTCCGATTATTCTTCAGAATATGTCAGGAAACAAATCTTGCTGTAGATTTAGACATAGAAAAGTATAATTATAAAAAATGGTTAAAATATATTTACCTTTTAGAAATTCTAAAATCCTGAATTCGGGAAAGTAAAAATGAAATCACAACTATGAAATTACATCGTTTGTTTTGGGATAGTAACACATCGACCTGCAAAAAGGTGGTGAGGTTACAATAAACATGTTACAAGTATAGTCGGAACGTCGTTGTTTAGAGGAACCATGTTGGCGCTTTTGTAAACTGAGGGCCATGATTGGTTGGCTGCGCTTCTGTATAAGGGCTTTTAAATATGTCACTCGTAAGGTAAAACGACTTCCGGGTCCCAAACGAAAAAAAACAGTTCTATAAGGATTTTTCTTACTTTTTCTTCATGAGAGAATTTGTTGTCCAAAGTTCTACTCCTTTCAGTTGGAGGTTAAATCATTGAGAATGAGACGTTTTTAATTTCGCTTTATTTTAGCGGTTTTGGTGAGCAGTTGCGGACTCGAAAATACGTCACAACTTGAAAGCTGATTGGTTGAATGTCGCAGCACCTGTACTGGCATTAAATTTTTTTCCACCAAAAAATATTGTTTATTCTTAAAACATAATACAGTAACTACTTAGTCATGCTATTTAATTCTATATATCATTATTAGTAATAGTATTAATAGCTATCAATAGATTAATAATGAGAATATTCTTTATTCCGTAATAGATCGTTTATTTATCCTATTAGTGATTATTAATAGCTATTAATACATTCATATGAGAATATTCTTTATTCTTAAGACATATATTGCTGCTGTGGCTGTCGCTGCCAAAACGAAAGTGCTGTCTAGCAGATATTTGGTCAGAATCACGACAGGAGCCCAAACAGGTGACCAATTCTCATTAATTTTGCCATGAAAACCATAGGCCTCGCCTTGAAAAAGAGTTTAATTAATTCAGAAAACAAATTAGAAAACGCAACTTTATTCATACGGTTATGATAAGTGTATTAGTGTGGACGGCAAAAACGGAACGTTTTGGAAACGCAAACATTCTACGCATGCTTGACACTAATTATTTCTTGGACCAAAATCAACAGAAATCGCACCGCTTCATGCATTATCAGTACGAACAGCTAAAAAGATTGTGACCGAAAAGTATTTTACCAGGCGTTCAATACTGCTTAGACTGAATTCATAATAAGCCAGACTAAGGGGAGGGAGAGGTGAAATTTAGAAGGGATCAACTGAAAATTATTGATGAGTTACATAAATAGATCTCATTTTTAGAGAATGGTGGGGGGTGGGGGAGGGATACGAACTTTTAAGGCCCATCAACACGCTGCGATTGTCGGTCCGATTATTCTTCAGAATATGTCAGGAAACAAATCTTGCTGTAGATTTAGACATAGAAAAGTATAATTATAAAAAATGGTTAAAATATATTTACCTTTTAGAAATTCTAAAATCCTGAATTCGGGAAAGTAAAAATGAAATCACAACTATGAAATTACATCGTTTGTTTTGGGATAGTAGAGCGAATTCGTATATCGCACTTTTCCATGCTAATGATTCTGCTAATATTCAAATGAGCTGTATGGAACTCAAACAACGGAAATAACAAAAAACAATTGGCCGTACGAGCAAGAACAAGACTATAAATTGCACAAATGTAAAACGTAATGGAAAATAGAGAATTTTATTCCCATTATACAGAGTCAAATATCCTAAAATACTGTTAAAACAAAAATAACAGTAAAGAGATTATTCAAAATATCGATGATTAAAAACTTGTTTTGTTGGCATACAATATTTAGAGTTTGGGAATGATTTAGTGAGAGTATTAAAACGCATTTGCAAGGATATATATATCGTTCGCACCACTAGTACTCTACATACCTTATTTGAATATTAGCAGAACTCATTAGCATGTAGAAGTGCGATATACGAATTCGTTATAGTAACACATCGACCTGCAAAAAGGTGGTGAGGTTACAATAAACATGTTACAAGTATAGTCGGAACGTCGTTGTTTAGAGGAACCATGTTGGCGCTTTTGTAAACTGAGGGCCATGATTGGTTGGCTGCGCTTCTGTATAAGGGCTTTTAAATATGTCACTCGTAAGGTAAAACGACTTCCGGGTCCCAAACGAAAAAAAACAGTTCTATAAGGATTTTTCTTACTTTTTCTTCATGAGAGAATTTGTTGTCCAAAGTCCTACTCCTTTCAGTTGGAGGTTAAATCATTGAGAGTGAGACGTTTTTAATTTCGCTTTATTTTAGCGGTTTTGGTGAGCAGTTGCGGACTCGAAAATACGTCACAACTTGAAAGCTGATTGGTTGAATGTCGCAGCACCTGTACTGGCATTAAATTTTTTTCCACCAAAAAATATTGTTTATTCTTAAAACATAATACAGTAACTACTTAGTCATGCTATTTAATTCTATATATCATTATTAGTAATAGTATTAATAGCTATCAATAGATTAATAATGAGAATATTCTTTATTCCGTAATAGATCGTTTATTTATCCTATTACTAATTATTAATAGCTATTAATACATTCATATGAGAATATTCTATATTCTTAAGACAATACGGTAACTAGGTGCTAAGTCGTTAATTCATTCTATTAGTAATTATCAATAGCTATTAATAGATTAATGAATCACGTGGTTGAACCCCACCATCCTCCAGCATGGGCCTTCCTTACTTTCTGTAACTGAAAAAGATAATAATTATAAATATATTTGTATATTTATTATTTAATTTCATACATATTTAATGGACATGCGCAGTGCGTTTCACATATAGTGAATTTCGCCTGCACTTCCATTAGTCAGCAGCTCGTGACTATAAACATGCGCAACAAATTTAAAAGCTTTGTGAGGCTCAACCGACTGTGGGGGAAGGGCAGGGTACAAAATAGAGTGTCCTACCTCTTTAGGGCTGAACTGCAGAACAGTTGCTATGGCAACGATCATTTGTTCTTTGACGGAGTAGCTTGTGGACAACATGAAGCGTAGAACGATGTTTTTAACGTACTCCAGGTTGGCACTTTCCCGCGACCTGCAAAGGAAAGATACAAAACACGTGCTTTAGTTTACAGCACTTCGGTCGGTCTGTCCGTCTGTCTGCGGTCTATTTCCGGCTCTGTGTCTCTAGGGAAAAAGTGGTTGTAATCCTCTTTGCCAAAAGAGAAACTGTGAGTCAGAAGACTCTGCCACTGTTAACACAAGAAATAAAGTTCATTTTGACATATCTCCCTTATTTAAGGTGACTAGGGCCACGTGATGTCTTGGTGCAAGTCCCCAACCAGATTTGTGTTTTCGATCTGGTACACGCCATTTCCGCCATTGTTCCAGTGCATCATGGGATACCTCTAGAATAATGTAAAATACCTTTGTTTTTGCGTTTAAGAATCCCGTCGTGCATTGCGATGAAGCCATGCATGATGTCAAAGGCTGGTTATAATATGTTTGGGGTTTTTGCTTATTGTTACCTATCTCGTTCGAGTTTTCGGATTTCGTCTTTCAGAGTTTTGCACTGATCCCCTTGTCTTGCTTCCCTGGAAACAAAAAAGCGTAGATTGAAACTCTGATGTGTTACCAAGGTCTACTGAGTGATCTATTTGGGCGAGGGATATTTGATTTTAAAGGAGTATAATCAATGTTTGTCTGTGGTAAAATGATGCTAAAATTGAAAAAAAACAAACAAACTTTATCGAATTTTCAGCTTTTGAAAGGGTATGGATAATCTTAATGTCTAGCAAAAACATGCCGTACCTCTAAAATCTGATTTCCACTTTTAAATTTGGAATTTTGAGAGGTTTTTTAATTTTGGAAAATCCGGAACCGTGCATGGCTGGACTGGAATTGACTTCGTTTAACTGGATCTCTCGGATCGACAAAATTTGTTTGTCGAATTTTAAGCCTTTGAAAGGGAATAGATAATTTTTATTTGCAGCAAAAACATTCCCAACCTCTTAAATTGGATTTAGGCTTCGTAATTTTGAACTTTGAATAATTGTCTTTTTAAATAAGAGATTGTGTAGATTGGATTGGACTGAATGTTGGTTAACTGCGGAGTGGATCTTGGAATGCAAAATGATTTTTACCCCAAATTTTCAGCAATACTATTAGTTTTATTTGAATATTTGTAGCTAGTAATTTCAGGTTGAAATTTTGCAAAAAAATTAAAATATGTTTTTTTTTTTTTTGTATAATACATCTTTAGTAATATCACTCACCTTTCTGTCGTGTCTCGCAATTCATCTTCTAGTTCGATCTTCTGTCGTCTTAGAGAGGCATTTTCAGCCTCTCGTCTTGCTTGTTGTTGGGCGTAGTGAATCAGAACCCCCTCCCCAGAGGATAACTGGTGAAAAAAGATATAAAAAGTGTTCAATAATAAATGAGTTTCACGACAATACAATGCTTTTGCATGACAAGAATCATTCTTTGCCTTACAACACGGTTCTACCATGCATTTCATAGGTTCTCTTATTCCATTGCAAAAACCTTCCCCACCCTACCCCTAATACAAAATTTTCTACCTACCCCTCCCCCCACAGTAGCCAATACTTACGCCAGCTTGCCTGGTAATGAGCTGACAAACAGCTTCATTAGTTACTTCACTTGACTCACTACCATCTAGTTCCAGACTCTCACTCGGTACCATCAACTGAGGATCCAAATATCGACGTGGATACGTAAACGATCCCGTCCCTACCCCCGAGGGGCTTGCACTGGGACTTCGAGTCCTGAGAGAGTTGATCTCTGCATCCTTTTCAGCTAAGAGCTCTATAGTTCGTTCTCTCTGCTTCAAAACCTGTTTTTCCAGTTCAGCAAGTTTTTGTTTGTAGATGACTTCGCATTCTTCTTTTTCACTTGTTAAAGAATCTTCGACATTTTGAAGCTCGGATTTTAAGTCTGAAATTGCTTTCTTCGACTCTGCTTCTTTCTGTTTTGCACAGTCTTGCATTTCATGGATTCGCTTTTCTAGTTTTGTATTTCTAGATTTTATTTTCTCGAGGTTCTCCAGCTGAGAAGTGAGGTCTTTGAATGACTTGCCTTTGTGCAGTGGGTTTGTCTTCGCTTTGTACAATTCAAACTCGTCCTTTAACTGTTTCAGTTCTTGTTGACAAAGTTTGTGGGTAGGATCTGAATTAAGGATGGAATCCAACTCTGATTTACTTAATCCTTCAAGATCTGTGAAAAATTTAAAAATCGACTTGAACAATCATTTTCAGATCCAATCCCCATCTATTTCTTCCTCCCTTTATTCCATTCATCTCTTCCACTATGATCATCCTTCTTCCCATTTCCATTCATCCATCCCTCCCGCTTCCCTTTCTCCTTCCTATCATTCTTCTATTTATCTACTCACAATTATTCATCCATCCATCCATTCATTTCCCTCTATTTTTTCCTTACATCCATCTACCTCTCCGTCTGTCCGTCCACCCATCCTTTCCGCCCAACTTCACTCCCCAATAACCCACCTTACCGATTCGTATCTACGCTCACCTCCTTCTTTAGGAAGAGACGTATTCTCCACTGCGTACTTCAATGCTGTTTTCAATTTATGAATCTGTTCTCTCAATGACTCCAATTCATTCACTGTTTGCCTATTATTATCAGGTATTTCTGTTGTAGGACTGTGTTGTGATAACGCAGTGTTTTCTACGTCTAACTGTTGTAAACGTTCTTTCAGTTTCTGGATGACCATCTGGTCTTGGAACTTCAGCTTCTCATAATTCCCAACCACCTCTGAAAGCTCGGAAAGTTTGAACTCTGAAAGCATAAAATCATGGTGCCTCAGAATTTAAACATGGTATATAGGGAATTACAGGCAGTGTGCACTTCTAATCAGTAGCGTAGCGAGGGGGGCCCCCAAATTTTTTTTTGAAATTAATATTTGAATATATAAAAACGTTTGGTTTCTGTTTTTTGGTTTGCTTTTTTATACTGGGTGCCCCTCCTCCCCCCCCCCCCCCCCCCCCCCCACTTTCAAGGTCCTAGCTATGCCCCTGCTTCTAATGCAGCAGTTTTCACAACTGCTGTTGTTATGGGTTCAATCCCTGGACCCGCCATAAATAGAGTTGTTTATTGGTTCTCTCCTGTGCTTCAAGGGTTTTGGTTCGGGTTCTCCAGTTTTTCTCCCTCCACAAAAATCAACTCCTAAATTCTAATTCAATCATGGTATGACGGCCGCAGATTTGTTAACAACTGGTTATACTACCCTCGTAAAAACAAGAACTATTTTAATTTGCTTTTTGTAATAACACTCAAAATATGTCTTCTTACTTTTCTTAGCTGTGCTCTCAAAATTCTTATGTGAAATACTTACCCAAATCCGAAACTCTACTTTCTTCCACACTTGTAATCATTTCAAGCTTCTCTTCAGCTTCGTTTGCTCGTTTTTGCTCCCTCAAAATTGCCTCAGCATTTTCTCTCTTTATTTCTTCCATTTCTTCTTGCAACCTCAATAACAATGGTGAAGGCTTTGTAGCAGTTTCTTCCGCCTTTCTCAGTCTTGCTTGTATTTTTTCGAGTTCTTCTTTCAAACTCTGTATTTGGTGTTCATATTCCAAAGCTTTTCTTTCTGGAATCGATTTGGTATTTGAGAGTTTTTCTTTTGCTTCGTCGAGCTGTTGGTCTAGTTCCTCTCTTGTCATACGTTCCTTCGAAAGCAGAACTTGTAGTTCTCGTAGCATGAGGATGTTGTTATTCTCTTCCTCTTCTCTTGACTGTTGTTCTTGTCTCATTCTTTGTTTAGCCTAGGTAGACCAAAACAATTCACTTATATATCATTTCTGAGTCTGGGTTGACTTTATGGCTGTTTAGAGTTTAGTGCCTCCCATCTACAGCTGTACTAGATGTTATACTTTCATGAGAATTAAACTACGCATAATTATCAAACTTTTTGTTCAATTGTTCACCTCTTTCAGTTGGTTTTCAACCTCTGTCACCTTCTTTGACAGTGCCTCATTTTCTTTTGATAATTCTTCTTGCTTTGTTCCAAAATCTTGCTGCAAGATACCCACAGAAAACACAGAAGTTGCAGCAAAGTTACTGATCGAGTGATTGTTTGATGAGGGTAAGGAAAAAAGAGAAGAAGGAAAGGGCAGAAAGCTGCAACATTTTTAGGGAGGAAGGAGAAAATATATAAAGCTGAGAAAAATAAATTGGAATAGCTTGGAATAAAGTTTACAGGTATTGAAGATGGGAAATGGATGGATGGGAACTGAATGGAAGGGGAAAAATTGATAAATGGAAAAAAATGATAATTCACATATCAACTGCGATTAAACATTTAGCTCCTGTTTGGGTGCAATACTTACCATCATTTTCTTCTTGTCTGCTTGGTAATTTGATTCCATGATTGCTTTCTGTTCCATTACAGTCTTAAGAGTTGACGTCAGAGTCATTATTTTCTCTCTTAACAATTTTGTTTCATCATCATTGCCATCATCATCATTTTCATCATTATCATCTTCCTTCTCCTTTGCCTTTTCTCTTTCTTCCTTCTCATATCTACTATTGTTTGGATCTTCCCTCAAAGGATGATCATCAACAGATACAAATTTGCCATGAATTAATTGATCTTGATTTTTCTCTGTCAGTGGAGATACAGCAGGTGTGTTTTCTCTGCTTTTCTGATCTTGGTCAGAGCCATTTGGCAAAGTTTCTTCAGTTCTTTTCCTGTTTGTTTTTGAAGAAGGTTTTGGAGAAGCTTGTTGTGTTGATGTTAAAACTTTGATGCTTGCATCCACAGCCTCTTTTTCTTTCACTAGATTCTTGTATGCACTGACCACATCTAAAAATGATATTATTGTTACTAAATGTACTTCACTATCATTATTATCATGCACTATTACCATCCCATTGGCATCACTATCATGTTCTATGGGCATTTATCAAACAGTGACATGTTTATTCCCATGAGAGCAATTATAGTATCAATGTCATAATCATAATCCTCATCATCACCATCATCATCATCATCACCATCATCATCATCATATGAACCATCATCATCATCATCATCATCATCATCATCATCCTCCTCCTCCTCCTCCTCCTCCGCATCATCATCACCAACATCATCATCATCACCAACATCATCATTATTATATATATTCTCATTAGAAACTAAAAACAATCATAATTATTTATACATCATCAAAAACTGTATGGCAGCTTCCTTCATAACCCGGGTTCATAAAAATAAATATTCAAACCTGCTATGCCTTAATTACATGGCGGAATTGTTACTCCACTAACGTACAATCATGATTCAAACATCTAAATAGATGTGCTAATACATATCTAAAGATTACCTCGGAGCTTCGTCTCATAACGGTTCAGCTTTTCACTTTGTTCCTCGATAATTCTTATTAGTTCAGATCTCGATTTTCTTTCCATGGTCGTTGATCAAACCAATCATGACCTCATCTTAACTCAGAGCAAAATTATACCACAGCAAAGGTGAGTCCAAAGATCCAGACCAATATATACAACAGCAGACAATAAAAAACACGTCCAGATGGTAACTAGATATCTCTATTATATAGTTCCAGAGGTATTTTAGAGATCAAAGCAGTATTTATCGAGAATGATGATAAATAAGATGAAATCAAAGGAAAAGTTTCCACGTATCGTCCGCCATCTTGTTTGTTGTCTAGCCTCGTCCTGGTGTCTAGATCCAGTCTCTCTCGTCCTGATCACTTCCCGCAGGTCACGTGATGGACAGTTGATCCAAGATGGCGGTCAACAAGAAACAAGAAGCTCAAGTTGGTAGAAATTTCAGTACAATTCTCGAGAGTATATGCCGAGAAAGACGACGAAAAAATATAGACAAAGTCAGCGAGGGTACGTCAACCGTCTATGCAATTATGAGGTGGTTTTTTTTATTTTTTCTCGAGATATTTGAAGATTCATGTCGTGTTTTTGTGATTTTTCCACAGGAGGGTTTGTAGTTTTGGCCATCGAATCGTTTTGGACGAGGCTGTTTTCGCAGTATTTCATCAACAACAACGACGAAAGTAGAGACGACCTTTTGTTCTACGTCAAGGGGAATACTGGAAGTAAAAGTGCAAGTAGTTCAAGTCCGGCTGAGGTAAAGTTAATCAAGGGATCATCCCTGGAAACTTGACGTGAGGTTTCACTCTCGAGATCAAATTTATTGACATTTTTTGATAAATATCTTATTACTTTTAATAAATCTAACGAACAAATAAGACAGAGAGAGACATTATTAGTATTGAAAGTGTTCAGAATTAAAGGTTATATTTGGTATTATAAATATCAGGTAAAATATTTTTAATTTGTTTCATAATAAAGTTGTGAAAGATATTTACACGCTTTTAATTAAAGGTGATTTCCTGTATCACGAAATGAATACAAAAATGTCCGTTGTATAAGCACAAACGGAAGATACTTAAGAAAAGAGTGTTTTTGATTATGTTATAATCATGTTTCAAAACAGTTAAACTGCAAATTATTGCCGGGTTTCAATCAGGTGATAAAAGTCTTTGAATCTCATTATCTGCTCCAAATGATGTTCAACCACTGACACTATGTTCTGTTAGCCAGAAAAAATTCTAGTAAAACCTTGTGATTCAGCTGATGAACATTCTGCACGAGACAGAGGAAATGATGTCAAAAGAAACCCAGCAATATAAATATTGTTTTGATCAGTCTTGCGATGTTTACTAAAAGTTTGAAAAATTCCTTTTTCTAGGCTAGAATTGCAGTCTTCAGGAAAGATGCCAAAAACCTACCAAGGTATTATATTTTAGTATGGCTGGGAAGTGAGTTTGGTATTGGTTGGGGGAGGGGTAGGGTGGTATTTTACATTGGCAGGTACATTGGTTTTATAAAACCCCTTGCACGTGATGCCAAAGCAGCTCAATTAGGAGGACAAAACAAAAGAATTTAATCTCCTGAGAAATAGAAACCTATTGTTTTGTCCTCCAAATTGAGCTGCATTCTGACATGCTGCAAGGGATCTATTTTTCCACAGTAAATAAATGTACTTTTGCCCTTTAAAACTGTTGCCAGGAAACAGTAAAATTTGATGACTGTCACATGACACCCTTTTGACGAATGAAAATAGAGAAAATGGACTTTGACACTTAATTAATTGTGAATCTTTGGGTTTAGTTTAGGGGACCCTGATATCAACTGGGAGGAAACAGTTTGTCTGAATCTTGTGTTACATCAGGTATGTTAGATTGTACCACCACTATCAACATTAGACATCAGACATCAGCATCTTTATCACCATCATCATGATCATGATAAAACATCATCAGCATTATCACCACCACTACCGTCATCACCATCACCATCATGACCATAATCAACATCAAAATCACCAGTAGCAGAATCAGCATCATCACCACAACCACTACTATCATCATCATCATCATCATCATCACCGTCACCACCACCACTACTATCATCATCATCACCACCACAACCACTATCATCATCATCACTACTATCATCACTACTATCATCATCATCATCGAAACCTCATCATCACCACAACCACTACTATCATCATCATCATCGAAACCTCATCATCACCACCACCACAACCACTACTATCATCATCATCATCGAAACCTCATCATCACCACCACCACCACAACCATCATCACCATTGGTATCAACACCACTATCGTCATCACTACTACCATCACCATCATCATTGCCGACATCAGCAGCAGCAGCCAGCAGCAGCAGAATCATCACCACCATTATCACTATCACCACCATCTATCACCATTATTGGCATCATCATCATTGGCATCATTATGTGTCATCATTATGGTTATAGATGTTCATAACTAATATGATATGGTTTGTGTTTCTTTTATGATCTTAAACAGTAAATATAATATATTCCCTTGTTTCAGTTTGAATATACCCTGACATGTGCAATCTGCACCAAACCACTAGAGAAAGAATTAAGAATACTACGTAGAATATCACAGGTAAATAGGTCTTCAACTTACCAACGGTCATAAAAATTGCCTCAGACTATCTTAAAGTGAATTTTAAGATAGTGAGGACATTAGCATAAGTTATACATTTGATGCTGTTTTTTGAGAAAAAAGTCTAAATTTATATTTATTATTTGTTTTCTTTCTTTTCTTTATCCTTAGAAAGTTTATGCATCTCCAAGTAGAAGAAGGTTAGTGCAAATATACTTGTTGTTATTGGTGTTGTTGTTGCTGTGTTTTTGTTGTCATTGTTGCTGCTGCTGTTGTCATTGTTGCTGTTGTTGTTGCTGCTGCTTCTGCTGTTGTTGTTGCTGCTGCTGTTGTTGTTGCTGTAATTAATTGTTGTTGCTGCTGTTGTTGTTGTTGCTGTTATTAATTGTTGTTGCTACTGCTGTTGTTGTTGCTGCTGCTGTTGTTGTTGCTGTTATTAATTGTTGTTGCTGCTGCTGTTGTTGTTGCTGTTATTAATTGTTGCTGCTGCTGTTGCTGTTGCTGTTGTTACTGTTGTTGATGCTGTATTTACTGTTGCTGTTGCTGCTGCTGTTGTTACTGTTGTTGCTGTTATTAATTGTTGCTGTTGCTGCTGTTGTGGTTATGTTTATCACTGTCTATTGTTATTGATGTCTTTTCAGGATGGACAGCAAGGGTGAAGGAACAGAAATATCTTATCCAAATATGTTTTTTATAATTGATAATTTTGAGGAGGTAAGAACAGTCATTTTTGGTGTTGATTGAAAAATTACAAGAATGTTCTTTGGAGCTATCTTTATTTTTTATTACCAAGTGAACATTTATCAACTGGAAATGGTTTTTGCACAAAGCATTGCAGTATGTGTTACAGACTACATTCTATTTGTCTTGTGTAGCAAGTCAGTACAATGATACTATTACAGTCTTGTTGTTAATTATTTGCATTATTAAATCATTTTCATTGACAGGTCTTTAAAGATTTTTCAATCAAAGATAATGAAATGGTTTGTGTTGAGTTAGTAGCACATGATAAGGTAATATAATAATAATATAATATATTTATATAGCGCCATTTCCAGTAGTTCAATGGTGCTGCGCTAGAGACAGTAAGAAATGGTAAATTATTTACAAAATTCATTAGAGCAGAGTCAAAAGAAAAACCTGTGGCACAGGGCTGCCAAGAAATCGGCGCTCACTGTCCAAGATTTCACCAGGGGGGTGATTTACAGAGTGGTCCTCAAAAAACTTATACTCATGCTTGAGTCACTGAATTTTGTGTGAGGACGTAGACTCTTATGCTTGTGTGCCAGTGAGGACCAGGCTGAAGGAAGCACTATTTCTTTTTAAGGGGATGAGAGTCATCCAGTTTTTTACACAGCAATAAAGGGAGGATCACCAGTATTTTCATTCAATCCAAAACTTGTTGTATCACCAGAAAAGACTCACAAACAATGGCGTAGGATTGCAATTTATTTCTTTGTAGAGAGGGAGGGTTGTTGATTTTTCTATGATAGCTAAGCCCCCTCCCCCTCCCCCTCTCCCTCCCCCACCCCCACCATCCCTAATGCTCCCTTAAAGTGTAATATTTTGAAGTGAATTTCTGTGTTACAATCAACAGACAGATTCCATCAAAGGAGTGATATTCCTTGGCTCAATCAGATTTGAAGCACTGAAGAAAGTCTATGAGGGAAGGGTAAGCTCTTGTTCTGCCTATAGACAGATAGATAGAAACCTTTGTTTAAAATGAAATAAACTACAGAGTAGTCCAGTCTGTGGCTTACCCCTCTGCTATCAACAGGAGCCCTATCCCAAATGCACCCACCATCCTACTGTCTACAGAATGGCTGGTCCCTTAAAGGGGGACTAGTACGAAAATCGTTCAAAATTTAATTTGGCTGAAACTTTCCTAGAATAATCTCTAAGGGTCTAATAAACACTGGTTAAAGTTTTTTCTTGATATTCCGAAGGGAAGTATTATATTTTTACGAATCTTTAACGGAGTCAGTGACGTCATTTACTCAACACCATACATCGCTCCATACATTTCCCTTTATTTTGTGATCAAAATATTCGCTCGTTTCATACTCAATACTGAAAAAAAGAGACTTGTAATCACAACAAATGTCAGTAATCACAACAAATGTCAGTAAAGTCCGTCAGTCGACCTTTGGGCTTCATAGAAATAAAATAAATCAAGAAGTTATTTACAAAGAAATGTATGGAGCGGTGTTTAGTGTTGAGTAAATGACGTCACTGACTCTGTTAAAGATTCGTAAAAATATAATACTTCCCTTCGGAATATCAAGAAAAAACTTTAACCAGTGTTTATTAGACCCTTAGAGATTATTCTAGGAAAGTTTCAGCCGAATTAAATTTTGAGCGATTTTCGTACTAGTCCCCCTTTAAGTACAGCTTTTTTTGTTCTCAGGCAAGTGTAGCTACTAAAATGGCTCAAAAGATGTCTATGGGATGGTGGAAGGGACAGTCAACTGTGGAATTTATCAAGATGAAGGGACCAGGGGGGAAAGGACATGCCGAGATGGCAATATCTCGACCTAAAGATGGTGCATTCCAGGACAGGTAAGGGAGCTGGCTACACATTCAATGGACCCTCTTACCTTGGGCCAATTCTCATTTTAGACGATGTGTCATTGTGCATGAGAAGACACATGAAATGGAATATGGATACAACTCAAACAAAGAATCTTAATTTCAAGAGAATAACAGGTCTAAAATGGAAAAGCATCGCACCCAGAGATCTATTACAGTGCAGACACTCAAACCATGAACACTTTGAGGTTTTTTTGACATTTTTTCATAACTATCCAATCAGTGCTCTCCATAAAAACAAAGGAATCAAACATTTTTTAAGCATCATCCAATCGTGCAGTATAACAATGGTCAGTTAATATTTCTGTATGATTCATGTTTCAGTTCACTGTGTCCCGACTGTGGGGGGAGGGATAGGGATACTTTGACCAGTGCCCCTGGTGATTATCTGTGTCAATGTGAAGGTGGCGACGAGAGTATAGAGTCTTCCACTTCGTCATCTCAAGGGACAAGCAAAAGAAAGAAAGGTAATCTTGCAACTACATCAAATGTAAGCCATCAGCTTTAGTTTTGACCACTTTTTCACATTCCCAAAGTGGTGGCTTAACGGGAAGCACAGGTAGAGTAGCGGTGAGAGTGGTTACCTCTCACCATGCAACCCATGTTTGAATCCTGTTGCTCTTGGTGTCATATATGAGTAGAGTTGCATGTTGGTTCTTTCCTGTGCTACAAGGGTTTTTCTCCGGGTTCTCCAGTTTTCCTCCCTCCAAAAAAATCAACTGTAAATTCCAATTTGATATTTGGGCTTTCACCTAGTTTGGAACCTAGCTCTGTTGTGTTTGTTCCAAGCTGTGATACAACAGCCAACTCTTTATAAGTTTTTAAAATATCTTTTGTTACATTTTAGGCTCATCACCTTCACCTACGAGTACCTCGGCACAATTGATGAAATTTAGGTAAGTTTTAATTGTTAGATTTTTTTTTCGTAAACAAGGTGAACAGATCTTTAGAAGTATCTATCTTTGTTAGCTTATGGCCCTTACACCTTGATTCCACTCTTTCGTTTTAACACATTAAGATGTTACCATGGGTACCCGATAATACCATCCATCAAGATGTTACCATGGGTACCCGATGATACCATCCATCAAGATGTTACCATGGGTACCCGATGATACCATCCATCAAGATGTTACCATGGGTACCCGATGATACCATCCATCAAGATGTTACCATGGGTACCCGATGATACCATCCATCAAGATGTTACCATGGGTACCCGATGATACCATCCATCAAGATGTTACCATGGGTACCCGATGATACCATCCATCAAGATGTTACCATGGGTACCCGATGATACCATCCATCAAGATGTTACCATGGATACCTAGACCTGAAGCAAAGACACACAAAATTATCTTTAGTTAATTAATGTCAATGTTTTGAAAGTCATTTGTCAGCGTGTGCACCTTCCTCTTTCATGTGACTCTGCATCATGTTTGCTAAATCTGTCTAATAACAGACATAAGTCATGATTCTCGATTTTATTTGAAGGAGAAAATCTGTGGGATCACCAAGTCTCTGTGCATATCTTACATATGTTACTCTACCTTGGCATAAGATAATGACAGGTAGGAAGACAACATCAAGAGTCAATATCTCCCCAGATAATTAGATCACTGACATACCAATATTTCATTGATGAGAATTTGGGAAATCATCAGGATTCAAAAATGAACCAAGATCAAAACTTACATTCTTCCAAGGGTGCAGTTATGTTATGACAATTTTCTGGTTTTGCTCTCTCAACAAAATTAATTAAATGTCTAAATTCCAATTCAATCAGTAAATTAGCTGTGCCCTGACTTAGATCAGCCCAGAGGTTGTTTCAGGGTTCGATCTGTGAGTTAGCCATGCCCTGACTTAGATCAGCACAGAGGTTGTTTCAGGGTTCAATCTGTGAGTTAGCCATGCCCTGACTTAGTTCAGCCCAGAGGTTGTTTCAGGGTTCAATCTGTGAGTTAGCCATGCCCTGACTTAGATCAGCCCAGAGGTTGTTTCAGGGTTCAATCTACGAGTTAGCCATGCCCTGACTTAGATCAGCCCAGAGGTTGTTTCAGGGTTCATTCTGTGAGTCAGCCATGCCCTGACTTAGATCAGCCCAGAGGTTGTTTCAGGGTTCATTCTGTGAGTCAGCCATGCCCTGACTTAGATCAGCCCAGAGGTTGTTTCAGGGTTCTATCTGTGAGTTAGCCGTGCCCTGACTTTGATCAGCCCAGAGGTTGTTTCAGGGTTCATTCTGTGAGTCAGCCATGTCCTGACTTAGATCAGCCCAGAGGTTGTTTCAGGGTTCAATCTATGAGTTAACCATGCCCTGACTTAGATCAGCCCAGAGGTTGTTTCAGGGTTCAATCTGTGAGTTAGCAGTGCCCTGACTTAGATCAGTATCGATAAGGGGAATGGAGAATTTTTCATAATTTCAATTTTTTCATTTTTTTAGATATTCTTGAAGTGAGACAACAGCCCATATTATCATGACACAAGTATCACAAATAATACAAGAATCATAATTACAAAATTAGAGTTTTATAAAGATTTTTCAAAAAATATTACAAACAATATATAATGCCATACTTTGGATTACAGTGTGGACTCTTGAACCATAAACACTTCAAGGGTTTTTTGACACTTTTCATAACTATCCAATCAGCACTCTCCGTAAAAACAAAAAAAAATTAAACATCTTTTAGGTGCCATCCAATCACAACAAATAACGGAAAATCTTTAGAAGTTTATTTTTAACTTTTTCATGTGAACTAATGAACTGCTAAATCACATTATATTTTATGCCGTTTGTTGTGATTGGATGACTCCTAAAAAAATGTTTGATCCCTTTTTCTATGGAGAGTGCTGATTGGATAGTTCTGAAAAATGTCAAAAAAATCTTGAAGTGTTCATGGTTCAAGTGTCCAAACTGTAAATATCCTGTGAAATAATACCAATAATAGGAATGTACAATTTTACAAATGAAAAACAGAGTGAAAGGGGAGTGATGTGAACACTTTTTTACCTAGGAAGGACAAAATGTACAGCAATTTTCAATATTACATGAACTTGTTAGTTGCCTAGAATTTGATTTTTCACTGCCGCTAGTCAACAATGTAAAAGGTACCAATTGATTATTTTAGATTGATGGAGGCAATTTCACCAAATTACTGCATGTTGCGCTTGCAACTTCTACGTTCGCTTATATTGATAATGTTAATATAAAACATCCTTAAAATTTTTGAGGCAAAAATATATTTTTATTTTAGAAAATTATCACGTCTGAAACTTCCTTCAATCAATGATTTACAGTGATTACAGAAGTCCCACATAAAGTATGATGAGAAATTACATTTGAAATGTGGGAATGCAAAAATTGATGCATTTCAGAGAATTACTGCTATTCTCGACATTCTGTGAACTCAGTGCCAGTAGTTGTGAGTTGCCCGTTGGTTGGTTTTTCACCACCGCCAGTCTACAATATAAGGTACTGACTGATTAACTCAATTGAATTGAATAGTTTTGATTGACTGCAGCAAAAAAACAATTTCACAACAAGCTGTTGAAATGTCTGAGTTTGCAGAATATTGAGAATCGCAATACAGGATGAAGAATACCAGTAAATCGGATGATTTCAAATAATAATTGTAAATAGGAAGTATCATCAACATACCTTGATATCACCAATATAAACATGTTCTTTTATAATTAAATCAACAAATGACAGATTTTGAGTTTTGCTGGTTTTTATTGAAAGTATATTTTAATATAAAATAAAAAATGTGAGAACACATGTAGTCTCATATTCCTTGAGAACTCAAATTCTCTAATTTGTACAAGAGTATGTTGGTATGTACAGTAAGTTGATGATTCTAGGAAGTCTGTAAGGTTTGGTTGGCCTGTCTGTTTGGCCAGTCTGTCTGGTTTGTTTGGTCTGTCTGTCCATAACCAGTTTGGCCAGTCTGTCTGGTTTGGTTGGTCTGTCAGTCTAAAGCCAGTTTGGGCAGTCTGTCTGGTTTGTTTGGTCTGTCTGTCTGTGGCCAGTTTTTCCAGTTTGGGTAGTCTGTCTGGTTTGGTTGGTCTCTGTCTATCTGTCAGTCTGTCTGTCTGTTTATATCTGCATATGTCAATCATTACCATCCCAAAATACTTAGACTGAGTATTGTTAAATGGTCTTCACTCAATCCTATTTAATCTGTGAACAACACAATATGAGGAAAAATCAAGTTAGTCACAAGAAACATCACTTTTGGACCTTGCATGTTTACTATACCTGTGATTGCGTGAGGGTCTCATGAAGGGATGACAGTTCTTGGGTGCTTAATGTAGCTTCTACTAAATCTACGACCTGAAAACAAAACAAGTTGCATGTTGAGAACTAAACATTCTGGTAAGATCTTGACTAGGACACTTTCATTTTACAGCAACAACCAAGTTACACAGACAGCACACCATCATAGCAGGGGATGGCAATGAAAGGCACAGCACAGCACATTGCAAATCAGCTCCAACATTGCAAGGGGTAGCTAGCACTGCCCAATGCAGCATAGCACAACACACCAGGGCATGGCACAGAGGAGTACAGCATAGCACAGGAAATAAAAGCATGACATAGCATAGCATCACACACTACACCACACCAAACCACAGCACTGCATTGCACAGCACGATAGAAGACAACTCGGCAGAGCATATATGAATAATGGTCACATAATTATTTGCAATACACATACTAATTCCTTACTGCATCATGGTAGGTATTAATTCTCTTGGAGTAATGCACAATTTTCTGCAGCATTTTATGATGAGGGGCCAGCATACTGGAAACACACTGGGGTGCCTGTAAATATCAAAGGATTTAAAAATTTTGTTGGGCCACTCTTATGGAAATAAGCCATGCAAGCCAAGAAGATGCTATTTTTCAAGACACACATACCACAGAGGCTTGAGAAATAATGTCTTTCAGGAATCCTATCGCTACAGTGAAATACTGATGGTGTATGTTAGTTTCTGCATTCTGTACATTACTTTCATCATCTTGAGATTGCTGTCGTGAAGCTGAAATCCAAAAAATATTTATAAAATAACACATACTATTACTATATTCTATAATTATTTACAACATATACTACACAGGTTTTTTATGGAGGGAGGATCACATCAAACAAACTCAACACTCAAACAAACTCAGATCCAGTCCGAGCCTGGGCTTGAACCCCCTTAGACGTAAACATTCTATTATCATGTGCTTGGTAAGGATTACTAGAGTTTACAGAATGGTATATCAGCACATTTCTTACCATGAAAATTTTTTTTTTGATTTTGTTGAGTTTTTGGCTGTTCATCATTGTTTGCATCCCTTGAAGAACTTGCTGCAGCTTCTCCAGCATTCTCATCATCACCACTAGGCTTTGATACCTTCTCTCTGTTTTCTTCACTAGGAGTATCATTTTCGTTACTGGACTTTTTATCTTCAGAAAATGAAAATCTTGATCTCTTGCGATGAATCTTACACGAGTAGCCCAGAAGACCCATTAAAATCTTCATGATGTGAGGATCTAAGTTGAAGATTTACCAAAAAATTAGTAAGCTCTGGGCTGATCAAAATCAGGGAAAGGCTAACTCACATATAAAACCATGAAACAACTTCTTGGCTAATCTACCTCAAGGTATGACTAACACAGTTTGAATTCTGAAACAATAACCTCTGCACTAGCTCACAGATGCAGAATGGTGTTTATATATAACTAAGGCATATAAGTGTACATTAGCTAACCTTTCTCTATGGCTGTCAGAACATTCAATGGCTCAGCCAGCAAGATAACATTGAGAACTGAGAATGATGCCATTAATGACATTTCTCTCCCAACAATAATGCCACCTTCATCATGACCACATTCACCAACAAAGTGGCACAGGAGCTGTACTACAGCAGGAGATGATACTGAAAAATGATCAAATGAAAAACACTAAGATACTTTACTGATTGTAATCAAAGATTCTATCAAAGGTAAGTTTATTTACTGTACTGTATTAACATACTCTTACCTAATGCTTGCACTCCTTTTTCTACAGTTGAAATAAGCTGAAGAATGTGAAGCAGTGCTTCAACAACTTTTATATCAACAAACCTGTTAATAACACACACAAATTAATAATTTCAAAAAAATCTGAAATCCTTTTTCGGGCGAAGCCGTTATTCCAAGCCCTGTATAATATATATGCCACCCTTGAATCCCACAGTTACAGATATACTGTTATTTAATAAATTGTTCAATTATGTTCCAGTGCTTACTTGATTTGCTTCATAGCTTCACAGACAGCTTTTACCAAATCAATATCAGCCCAGGCCTGCAATATGTCGTCACTAGAATCCAAGACTTTATCCACCAAGTGAGAACAGTTTGTCAACAAATCAACTGAAAAGCAAGTTTCATAAATAACCAGAATTCAAACAATATTTCATCAATACTATCATTACCGTACTTAAAGATTGACTATGGAAGACATACAACCTTTGAGTTAAATTTCTTGCAGCAATTAAAAAAATTCTCAAAAAAATTCAATTGATTATGAGAGGAATGAGGATTTTGTTTAGAAAGAAATTTTTTGTGAAAGATGGGACGTCTTGCAGAATATCTTGTTAAAAGAACTTTTTTCTTCCTCAATATTTTGACACTATACAATCGCAACAAAGTTTTAGCCCTCTTTTGCTAACCCCATTAAGCACCGGTACATTATATTTCCTCCCCCACCCCCTGTGAAAACTTAGTTCCATTGTCCTACAACTTACAACTTACTGTACAGCGAAACATTGCCAGGAAGATGTTTGATACATGCACATAATATATTATATACTAATTCAAAAGACATACCATTTAGAGAGTTTTCCAGTATAAAGTTGAAGTTCTTGAAAGATGAGAATTTCTGTATTGCGTCAATCCACTGCTGGTTTGCTGGATCATTACTTACACAAACATGCATTAACCTTGAAACAACAAATAATTGTTACTATAGCAACAACATTTCTTTTAAATCTGTACTATACAGTAAAACCTGTAGCACTTTAATGCCACTACCTATTAGGCTGCCAACATCTATTTAGTGGCCAGCTATCATTGACATCTAAATGAATTTTTTTGCAGTACTTGATTACCGATTATATTGTTAATAATCAGCCAACCTCTATTCAGAGACCACTGGTCAATTCCCCAGGGGTGGCTGATTAACAGAAGTTCTACGGTTAGTAGTAATTTTGTCATGATATTTCTAGTGTACCAACCTTGTTGTTTCCACTAGTATTGGAGTATCTGGGTCATCCAGGAATGCTATAATCATGTTACTAATAAAAGAAGGAAAGATGCAACTTTAGGATAAAAGAAAACTCAACAATACAGCCTCCATTATCCTCTTCCTCTTTCAATATACAATATGGCTATATATAAACCTGTAGAAATTAGCTCAAGTCAACTGTCAGCATAAAAATATATTTATTATTATATATATTATATATTCATATTTCTCCCACATAAACAGAGGTCATCAAAACATTCTGATATGGTACTTACACAAGGTCATTATTTTTCATCATTTCTATGCAGACATCATCATTACAAGCCATATTTCCCAGAATACCAATACAAATTTCCTTAAAGAAAAAAACAAAATCTATTGATCAAACAAATTCTAGCTAGCAAATACGTAGCAGATATCAGAGTTACACTGCTTTCAAACAATAATTATAATTCAAATAATAATTATTGTTTCAAGTCATGGCATTTGGGTCTTTTTCTATACATTTACTGTATTGTTGACCCAGATGCCTCGACTTGAAACAATAATAAATTATTGTTTGAGGGCAGTAGAGTGTATCTCTTATGTCTGCTATATACATCATTAATTTTAATATCTGTTCTTTTTAAATGCAGCCAGATTTCTGATACGAATGTATAATGATTAAAATACTCATTAAAATAATGAGTATTAGATTAGAATATATATTACATTTTGGAATTGTAATATGAAAGTACATGTACTGACATACCGTCAATCTGTTCCGTCTTGATTTCAAAATAGAATTCAGCAATACATCTATGGCATCTACGTCCTTCAAGAATGCAGCCACATCCTGGAAGGAAGACAGTATCGTTACAGTAAATATCCAAGTTCCCCTTCTTGATAGGGTAGTGATACACATTATAACAAGCCACCCCTAAATACTAGGAGGAGTATTAGAGTCCCTTATCTACCCTTTTTTGTTAACAATAGACCATTTTCAAGATGTGCGAGAGCTTTCAAAAATATTGCAGGCCCAGACATGAAAAAGAGGCATTTTCAGGCAAGATCACATGCGCTATTGACTCTGCCTGAAAATGCCTCGAGATCATGTCTTCACCTGTGATATTTTTGAAAGTGCTCGCACATCTCGAAAATGGTCTATTGGAAATGATTGCACTTATTTCGATTTATCTTGACTTGCTATGAATGTTAATACTGTTGCCATTCATGTTCATTACCAATTCACAAGATGATGATGATGACAAAATCAATTTGTATCAGTGATGGTGATGACATTGAATTGGGAAGATAATGATGACATTGTTTTGTGGTGGTGATAAGGACTGACGATTTTGATCATGACAATGATGATGATGAAGATGATAAAGATGATGCATGAATTTTCCTCAAGCTCACTTATCTAATTAACATCCAATTCAATTTTAATATCAAGATCAACATTAATCAAATATCGATTAGTTATTGATTTACTGATCAGTGCATACTTCTGATCATTTCTGAGGTCAAAAAGCAACCATTCAAAATATAACAATATGCATATCTTAGAAAAAGAAGCCTTAAAGTTTTTTAAATCATGAAAGAATGTCAGAAAAGCGTGTAATGTAGATCGATACCACGCACACGAGGTAATCGTAGTAGGTACTTTATGATCCAGTTACACACATGCACCTCCACACATGGTCAGAACGTAAGCTCAACAGCGAGTGATCGCAAAGTCTTTTAAGCAATCAAATGCACAATTATAGAACAAAAATGTTCACCTAATTACCTTGTTCATAGACATGTCCCATAGCTCGCACAATTCGCTGTCAAACTCTTCATCAAAATTGATGTTTTCTTGATCAACTTCAGCAGTTCCTTCTCCGCCATTGACTTCAGCTTCTTCGTCTTCTCGATCGGGTTTGTCATCGTTTATCTTCTCAACTAACTTCATAAGTGTTTTAAGAACCCATTTCTTGCTGAAGACAGTATCGCCAATATTATCGCTTTCAATCAACTCTTTTTCTTCTGCAGAAAATCTTGGAGGCGAAGGATTCCTTTCTGCCATCTTACAAACAATGTGTTTTGGTAAACTCGGCGACTCCTCGTAAGATTTTCGGAAAGCCGGAGCTCACCGAGTCTAAACCGATAGTAATCCTTATTTACTCCGAAACAAACATGGCTGACCCTTCATCAAGACAAGTAAAAGAAGTTACTTCAAAAGATGGAGAGAATTCGCTTAAAAGAAAACGAGAACCAGACCAAGAGGGTGAAACTCCGTCGATTAAGAAGGAGCTAGATGGAATGGAGTCTCCACCGGCGAAAATTGCTGCTAAAAGCGCTGATATTCCGAGTTCTCCAAAAACTACAGCAGAAAGAAGACCAAGCAGTGAAATGGTCAAAAACACTGAATTATCTGCTCCAAGTACGAGTGAAAATCCGTCTCAAAAACAAGAGACGGATGGACAAGGCAATGACAAAGATAGCGGAGTAGAAAAAATGCAGTATGTATTGAAGTTTTACAGTAAATTTCTTGAATAACAATAAGCTAGTTTTAAAAGCTTAAGTTGATCTGATCTTGCTTTATATATTTTCAGACTTTTAGTCTCATCTTTTTCTGAGGAACAACTCAACAGATATGAGATGTACAGGAGAGCTGCCTTTCCTAAAGCTGCTATCAAGAGGGTATGTAAAGATTTAGGGAGATTAATAATATAATGTTTGGTATAGGACCTAAAAGACAAAGAGACAAAGAGAAGATGGATATCTAAGATGGACGGAAAGGATGAATAGAGAGATAGATAGATAGATGGATGGACAAATTGATGGAGTAGGCGAGAGAGGGATAGAGGGAGGGAAGCAGAGATGGATGAGGGAGGACAGATAGAAGGGTGAGGAACAAATAGAAGGAGGAGTGGAGGGAAAAAGGTGGACGGCATTGTCCATTCAAAACTGTCCGGTCACATTGACTGGTCACATGACTGGTCTAATTTCATGTCCAGTCCTTGAGCAGCCATTGTTTTGAGGCCTGAGACAGTGACATATGGACAAAGAGATAGGTGAATGGGAAGACGGAGAAAGGGAGGGGATGAATAGGTAAATGGATGGATAGATGAATGAGTTGTAGGTTATAAATAACCTGTATTTTTCTATCTTACAACTTAGCTGATGCAGAGTGTTACTGGAGGTTCATCCATTCCTCCCAATGTTGTTATTGCAATGGCTGGCATAGCTAAAGTTTTTGTTGGAGAAGTTGTTGAAGAAGGCAAGTACCGTAATAAGATTTAATAAGTGCCCTATAACACCATGAAGTCACCTCAAAACCATCTATTGTTTCAATGCTAAGGATCATGGTCGCCAGAGAGGACAAAATAATAGCAAAACAAATTAAATCACAATTGAATGAGTGAAAGTGGCATTGTCATATTGTGTGTAAACATAGGGAGTATTGTCCCCGCGTCCTGTTGTAGCGACTTGATGCCAAGTGTGTGCCGGCCTTTATAGGGCAATCAAACCAAGGTTTTAAGGTGAAAGTTTAACAAGATTGACTCTTGAATCAAACATCATTGTAATTTTGTCCTCTGAACCTTGATCTACTTTTAGCTTGTGACATAATGGAACGATGGCATAATAAAGGACCACTACAACCCAAGCATCTGAGAGAAGCCGTAAGAAGAATGAAAAAGAAAAGTTTAGTGCCAAGCATAAGATACAAAAAACAATTACTACATCGATAGATGAAATTAGTGCCTACCTGTGAGGTATCTAAATTACCATTCAATTTGGGCTCCCTGTGGAGAAAGATATTCAGGTATCTGGGCACCCTGTGGTAGAGTCTTTTGCTGAGTCAAAAACATTGTTTAGGTACCCTGTGGTATAGCTTTTCAAAGCATGATTTGGGTACCCTGTGTTGGAGCTGAAAGTCCTCCAACCCAGTGGAAATGGCTTGGGCATTCAAGTGAGAGAGAGAGCATTATTTGGGTACCCTGTGTTGCAGAAAATACTATGGGTATCAATTTTGGGTGTCCTTCCCCAAAGAATTGATTATGGGTACTCGGTACTCGGCATATCAATGCATTTGTGAGAACTGAGTAACCCTCAAAATGAAGCTCCATAGACCCTTTTCGAATATGGCATCTATGACGTCAAACGAGAAGTCCTAGCTAGAATGTCCCAGATGTATGAGTGATAATGATGGTGCTTTGAAATCTGGGGCATTCAAGTCCCGGATGCTGCTAGTGGAATTCATTGGGTTTCTCCAGAACATTCTCATTCTCCTTGTTTGACGTCATATTCGAAAAGGGTGTATTGCTTGATTATAGCTGAATACGTATGATACTGTTTGACGCAGTAACATAACAGAAGATTACACCTACTGAATCATTTACTCCATTTTAGGCTAGTTTATCTTAGTTCTGACCATAGTCGCGATGGTGATGCTGAACAACTTCAATGCCTCTTTGATTCAGCTTAGGGACCATTCATTATTTATCCCCTCGGGGAGGGGTTGGAGGACTTTTGTTTCTATATCATAGATTAACTAATCCCCCCCCCCCCCCCCCAAAGAGGTATTATTTTTTAAAGGGTTGTTACTTTCTCCCCTTTGATACCTGTCAATGTAAAGCTGATCCCCCTCCTCCTCGATCTGACTCATTCTCAAACCGATGTCACCCTGCCCGCCCTCCTCCTCCCCCTCCACCAGGCTATGAATAAAGACTGATCCCTTCCTTACCACATTCTTCTTGTAATGTAACACCAAAAGTAATTTTTTAGCTGATAAAAATCCTTATTTCTTTTGAATATGATTAAACCTCGTGTCACAGATTTTTTTAAATAGACAACTTTATCTTGTGCATAATGTTTTGACCATTTCAGACCACTTGTCATTCTCTTGAGTATCATTTCTTTGTTTGGATGCAAATGAAACAAAGAATCCTATTCTCAAAGAAATGACGCGTGGTCTGGAATTGGCAAAACAAACGTTCAAGGTAAAGAGGTATATTAGCGTTGAAGTTCAAGTTTTTCACCTCCCGCGATGAACCGACAAGTGTTTGACTTGGTGACATGTCGTCCCATTAGAGCGGCGAACTTCACAGCAGCCTACCCTAGACCTGTTGATTCAGCTGTCTCAATAATAGAATATTCTCTTATGTGATAGAAATGAAGATAATGGAAAGAAAGAATGTTTTAGGTTCGTGCGCGGCTAAGATTATAGACTTACGAGGATGAGATTACTGGATAAGTATTGGATCAAAGATGGATCTATGTAAGCAAAAAACACACTTCGTACTCTTCGTAAATGAATTGAAAAAAAGAGGGATGATAAATATGCTTCTATAACAGGGATAGGAGTTGAACACTGATTTTGTTGTCTAGTATAAGAGTTAAGGAAGCGACGCAAGCGACTTTTAACTTATAATGGCCAACATAAGCGCAATTACAAACGCGGCCTCGCAAGTTGAGTTTTCTTTCAAGGTGATGACAGACGCAGAGATGCGAAGATGAAGGATGTTCTGTTTTCAAGCAAAGCTTGTATATTTAGCTCAATCACGTCCTGGCGGTTATAAGAATGGAGCTATCTTTGCGCACCTTTATTTGGCATGAAACAAGATATTTTAAGACAGCCCACTAGAAATACGCTATTTTAATGGGATAAAAAAGGAAGTGGCTCTGTAGAAAGGATTCCTAAGATTTCAGTTCATCTAAGTAATTATTTGGACAAAGCAGACACCACAGCTGGGAAAACCCTGTATCGAGCTCTTCTTTGAAGATCCCGACCAAATGAGTCTCGTTTTCTGTGTCTTTTTGTTCTCTCCTCTGGAGAACTTTGGTGTTGGTTTTTGTAATGTTGCCTGACATGTTCTGGTTATTTAGCTGTATAGATATTTACTTTTAGATCATGCGAAAGTGTCTGCGGTGAAACGTCGTTTGGCGCGCCGAAGAAAAGAAAGAAAGAAAAAAAGAAATCTAACTATAAGGGAAAAAAAACGGTCTTCAATAGCGAACTCCATGACAAAAGTATATTCACATTTCTTTAATAAGCCGAGCGTGTGAAATCAGAATTTTCCCGCCAAAATAATTTTGGCTTTGCGGGCCGGGATCGTCGCGCGTTCTCGTTGCCATCATGTATTTTAATTTGCGCAGTTTTATAGTGAAAGAGGCTGATAGGAAAGAATCTTGATATTTAAATCAAATCTTAAATATAATTAAATTTCAATTTTCTTTTTTAATATTATTTTTTTAAATAAAATTTGCGATTTTTGAAGCAATTTTTTATTCAAAACCCGACACTTTGACACGCCAACAAATCACTTGTATTTACTGTTTGCCGTTCGAAATATTTACGATTTGACTTCGGCGTCTTTTATGTTCTGTCATTTTCTGATAAGGTTTTAAATTGAAAGAATTGATATTCTATTAAGTAACAAAAGTTTTGGCTTTCTATCCAATTTCAGTATTTCCGAAGTTATTGAACAAATAACAGAGGATTTCCCTCTTGCTTCTAAGGTAAGTTAATATTTTTACCATATCTTGTAAGTGTCTTATTTTTCTCAATTAATCAAGTATTTTAACATAAGAATTGTTAATAAACATAAATAGAATTGTTTGGCAAATTTTCAAGCTGAGATGAACAAGTCTCCGTGAAATGTTTAATTAATTCGTCAACTATTAGAGTAAAGTCACTAAACCTGTTATATATACCCTGGTTCCAGAGGCGCTTTCTCTGTAATGTGTAATAGTCAAATAGACACAAAAGAAAACAATGAAATTAGGGTCTACTAATGTGTATTAGTCTAATATCTATTTTACGGGTTTAGTGTGACTTCACTCCGAATAAATGTGGCATTTGTTCCACAAAATCTATCTTCAAATATTTTACCCACGTGTTTCCTGGCGGTCTCTTAATAACGAAATGGCGGGAAATACCGATTCGTACTAGGCGCGTCCGTCATTCTTTTTGGCGCGAAAACATGGTTAAGGATTCGCGTTATGGATGTCACAGTGAAATCTTAACGAATGATGAATTCTGTGTTGTTCACTCACATGGTGAAGTGAAGAAATAACGGAGATCGTCTAAACTAATTATATAAAACCCACAGAAATTACATATATGTTTTTTTGGTCAAAACCGCAAGACTATACTTTGACGGTGGATTAGTTTGAGACCAACAGCTGGACTCGACAAGCAAGCTCTGCAAGGGGCTCCATCGTTCATCCGCGAATTCATTATCAAATGGCGGATATAATTACTGGACATTGACCCCCACAACCTAGCTAAAACTAATTTGCGCCGTCAGCACAACAGGAAGTGGAAATAGCGTTAATAAAGTTTCAGTCATTTTGTGGGGGGTAGGGAGGGGTGGAGGTTGTTTTTCATACATCAAGCCGGGGTTCGGGAAGTGAATGCCTAGAGCGCCGGTATTTTTGCGGGCGCGGAATGACTTTGGCGCCAAAACGCGATAGTCCCCATTTCCCATTATCATAGACCTAGGACTCGCCGCTACGCCTGCCAGCCTGTGATTGCTAGACTGTAGATGGTAAAAAGAAGCTTGATCTTGATTTTAATTCAAGTCTTACAGTTACAGTTAATACAGAGTTAATATACAGTTAATATGGAAATTCATATGAGTTGGAAACGATATCGCAAATTCGTAGCTGTACTATGGCCGTATAGCTAGCATTTCTTCAATTACCGTAATCGTGAACACGCATTGTGTTTGGATGAAATACTGGAAGACGAATTACTGGAAGACATTGGGAAGCCATTTCAATCAGTTACGGCATGTCGTACCGTTTGGATGTCGTAAGTCGGTACCGTACGTTTCCCACTCATACTTTAAACATTATTATGAGAAGCCATTTCAATGTTGCGGCATGTCGTACCGTACGTGTACGTTCTGTAAGTCAGTACCGTATGTTTCCAACTCATATACGATAATCATTCTTATGGGAAGTCATTTCAATGTTACGGTATGTCGTACCATGTACGTGCTGTAAGCCAGTACGCGTACTTTTCCTCATACATACTCTTGTGAAAGCGAAACCCGCACTCTCTATATTAATAGGAGTGCACCAGTTCGCTGACAGACCAATCTATTGATATGTCGATCATCTATACGTTGGTCACTAATTGAAATATCCTATTCTAATGGTTTTGACTTACAAGTAAAATGAAAAGTAAATAAAAGGTGAAAGAAATTCATAACTTCAAAGACAAAACGGAAACAAAAGTGCGGAAAATTACAGCCATATATTTAAACACATCCGACATGTGCCGGACTCTTGGTACGTTGAAGAAATTTCTAACAAAAGTTCAAAACCGACATAAAACGCCAATTGTGATGTCAATCTATAATATTGTACTCCCAATTTTGAATTCCAAAAAATATTCTGTTATTATTGTATCAGAAAAAATGTTTGTAAACATCACTATAGTTTTATTCTTCTTCTAAATCAGTGTTATCCTATATCTGCAGGCGTTGTTCCTTGAGTATTATTTTGAAATTCCGTGATATGCGAAATTAATTTAGAATTTTCGCGCATTTTTCTCTTTTTGTTCGCGCCTTTTCACCCCTTATTACCGCTGTAGATTTCCTTACGGAGGCTCCGTCAGCCGTTTTTTAACTAGAGGTTATCAGGCGACATATATAGTATAAGCTCACAAGTGGTCTCCAAGGGTGATGTCTAGTCTAGACCAATATAAATACAATTCCCTAGCCCGTCTACTTAATTCAAAGACACCTGAGACACGTTGAATCACGTTAAGACGACGTCTAGATACGAAAAGAACTTCATTCAGATAAAAGACTTAATATAAGAAGGTTAGTCGCGATTATGACTTAAGTTTTTTTAATTCTACAATTGCAGTTTTTTAGGAAAATATTTAGGGATTGTGGATTTACAAATATAAACTTCCCATCCCATTGTTACCTTTCGTTTTTCCTCATATTTGACTTGGTAATTTTAATCAAATTGGGTCGTTATTTTTACAGATATTTGTTGAAAAAAATGATATACCAAATAAAAATTCATCTTCTTAAAATCATTTACCAGAATTGTACGCAGAAATTTCCATGGGTTTTCAAGTCAGCATGGTTTTAGTGCCATATACGTCACCTCTTACAATCAACTCTTCTTCAATATTCTATTTTCGTTTTTTTTTTTTTTCATGTTAGAAATTTGTAGTATTCAAAGTCAAACTATCAAAGTTGAAAACAAGGATTTTTTTTCTCGATTACATTTTCTTTATTCAATTTAAGAATTGTTTTTAATTTCAATTATTTAAAGGCATTGTTTTAGGTCGTCAATTCGTTTTAGCACATTTTAGTGGATATAGTTGTTGCCATGGAAACTTAATTTTGGTAGACGCGTTGACTTCTACTTCTATAAATAACCACATCACTGTTCAACAACAGCAACAACAGTAAACAACAACAACAACCGAACAATCAACAGCAACAACAGCAGCAGCAACAACCGACAAACACAGCAGCAAAACAACAGCACCAGGAACAATGTAATCATGCAATCAATGAGAAATTCCTGAAAACTACGAAATTATATAACTAGCTTTAAAACGAGGCTAATATAGAACACAAATATCATGCAGTTTTGTAAAAAAACAAAATGGATTCTGCCGAGTGATGACGTAGCAAAACATTAGTGATGAATCTCGATCACGTGAATAGTCACGTGCTTATATGTACTAAGATTCAATGGTATTTATAGCACCAAGCTCAAGGGCGCCCAAAGTACTTCGTTTAGGGTTTTGCCTTTTTAACATTACGGGATTCCTGTGGTGGTAAAACTGGAATTATATGAGACAAGTAGGGACTGGGCACATTTGCACACCAGAGATTGCGCTTACGTTTTGCCCCCCTTCCGCCCCCTCTCGCTCCACTCCCTCCCCCGAAAAAAATTCTCATACCCGGACCCTACTCAAATTCGTGAAATCAGAGGGTCTGTGTACGAGAATGCTCAAAGACAAGGAGTGATGGGCACCCTGTGACTGGTTCTTCAGTTTGATCGTTATCATTCTTGTTCGTCATAGATTGATGGGATTATCCTACACATGGACGTATGTCTTCTATTTATTCGTTGCTTTCTTCAAAGGTAAGTCAGTTCCGAGTGCATTGCTATACACGCATCAAGCATTCCGCGCTACTGCTCTAAGTGCAGTGGATTAAAAAGTGAGATAATATTTTGTAAAACATGTTATATCTTAGTTGTATTTTTTCTTGTCAAACTTAATTTAATTAAATATTCAAGATCACGTACCGTTAAGCGAATTTTGAGTCAAATGTACCAAAAAATTGCATATTTTACATTGCGTTTCGAAGTATGGTCCTAAATTTATTGATCAAAATCATGATCTTACGAAATGTACGTATCATTGAGGAAGCCGTTGAACCAATCAGCGCACAGCTAGTGTTGCATATATATTTAATGAAAATTATATGCCTAAAGTAAAACGGTCTCTTAAAATCTATCCGTCACCTTTGGCGTCTAGAAGACAAAAATTTTGCGCGCTTAGCTATCGTCATACTAGTGGCATCGGTCTGGAAATGGTAATTTATTTATTCCAAAATCATTGCGCAATTCATAGGTTCTTTTAAGAGAAGGGAATGGAACTGATGTTAATTAAATAATTATGGCATTTATTTATATTGCGCAAATATCAACAATGCGTTCTCAAATGCGCATTACAAAAAAATCTTACAGAAATATAAAAAATTATGAAATTATATAGAACTGAAGTTGGAGTTACAATTAACAAAAACAATGCGTAATGAATCGGGTATCGCAGGATATCAGGGACAATAAATACAAGTGGACGAAAAATACCGACTGGTTTAATTTGAAGACGAATCTACTGAACACAAGAACGTTTAATTTTCAATGCCAAAAAAGATAAAACAAAAGAAGGAACAACGTAATAGAAAACTACGAAATAGGAACTACAAGAAACGACCCCGCATTAACACCTTAATCGGCAGGAATCGCTTGGGTTAGTGAGTGACTTGATGTTGTTCTTAATTCACTTATTCTTTCCTTCATCATGTACTACACGCTTCAATAGGTTGATTTAGAGAGAATGTCGCCTGACAATCGCTACTAATGAATAGTTAACTTTCGTTTCTCTTTAAACGTACGTCTTTGAATGAGATGCGGGACCGCCATTTTGCGTCATCCGAGCTGTCGTGGGTTTAAAACACGTCAGAAACGACGACCAATCAAAAAGCTAGAAATATATCTTATCTGCGCATGCCCACCAATTCATCATTCTTGTCACGGTATGTATTGGTACGCGCTGATCGAGACAACAGTCGACAGGGATATCGAGCGAGCAATACACTGCCGTCAATCAAACAAATCTTTAGAGTACATGGTAATACTTACTCTAACGGTTTATTTGATTAACGGTTTCCGATTTCCCTGTCGCGAATGTTGCCTCGATAGCGCGTAGCAAATAAAACAGTATTATAAGTGTTCATATCTTTACTGATATGCGTAGTGGTGCGGCTTATCGTATTGATTCACTAGATAATCTGAGATGACCAAGGTATAACCACAATGTATTTTATATTGGTGATAGCTCTGAGTCATCACTTTAAACTCGGAAAAACGAGATGGACAATTGACGTCATCCACACAAGTACAGCTGGTCGTTCCTTACTCTGCGCATGCGTTCTTTAGTCGTCCGATATCCATTTGTTTCCAATTTAGTGAAGGTTAATGATGAATGGCAAAAAAGGAATGGATGGATGGATGGATGGATGGATGGATGGATGGGTGACGGAATGAATGATTATTGTATAACTGAACGAACGCATGAAAGGAGAATGAACAAACAACTTGATGAGGGAAGAAGGTAGTCAGGATACCGTATGCATGTAGCGAATGATAATCGATGGATTTCAAACTACGTACAGCTTCAGCTTAAGGACTTTAAAAGTGTTCTTAATTTTAACGATGCTTTCAGTACTTTTAATGCTCTGTTTGCCTTATTATTTTATCAACAAAAACGTCTTAAAAGATATAAACAATTCGATATAAGGTAACAGTAGTGTAAGAATGTATAATGGCCACATGAAAAAAACCTTGAAATCATATAGAAACTCTGGGCTGATCAAAGCCAGGGCACGTATGGCTAACTCACAGATTGAACCCTGAAACAACTCTGGTCTAATATAGGTCAGGGCACGGCTAACTCACAGATTGAACCCTGAAACAACTCTGGTCTAATATAGGTCAGGGCACGGCTAACTCACAGATCGAATAGGAATTTAACGCCGTTCGAAGAATTATATAAGAAAAACTGGAGAACCCGGAGAAAAACCCTATGCTATAAACATGCAGAAAGAGCTGCAGCATTTGGGCATTTGGAACAAGAGTGTTTTTAAACAGTGATAACTCTGTTTGAAATCTCATACATGAGAAGTTTCGTCTTCCTTAGTACTGTTTTACGATCTTCTAGCTGGTTCATCAATGGCCCGTGGGAGTAAAACAGCGTTGCTCTGGGGTGATGTACGTTATCAAGAGACCATGAGTCTCTTGACATTATTTATGGCACCGGCCACGGAATAAAATAATTCCGCTTTACATCTTAAAGGACCTCGTTTGAATGAACACTTCTACTAAACTACTTCATAAATTTATAATTAAATTCAAAATAATGATGATATCATTCAGTACTCATATACAGCCGAGTTGTCTCGCTAGTACGGCGCTAGTAGCCTTAAGGGACAACAGGGTTAAAAGAAATCGAAAAACTATTTCTTTGGAGAGGATGCTTCATATTAGACCAAAGAAGCTATCATTGTTTAAATTGCTCCTCGAAAATTATGATAAAGAACAAGCACTTGTCTGATATGAAAGGACTATAATTATGAGTCTAGAGGCCCTTGATTTGTGTGTTAACGTTTTGAAAGCAAGCCGCCAACGATATTATTTACGTACATACGCTTGCCTCGAGCGTTTCTTCTTCACGTAACACTTCCTCTATTCTAGCTAGCAGCTATATACTAATTTTCTCATGTCATTCGTGAAGTCGCCGCAAAGCTGCTGGTTTGATTGTTAGTATTTCGTGAGAGATGTGTGCTTTATTTACATTATTCTTTTCTTATGGTTACTTATTTAGAAATGTTTGATTTTCTGTTGAAGATTATATTTTTGGCGAAATGAATAAATGAAGGGATTTGCATTGTGCGTTTTTTTACTTTTACCTATGGCCTTTTTTCATCACTTAGGCCAAATTGTATTCCCTTCATGAGCAGTAATGTTTGTGGGGGGAAAGAAAGAAAGAAGAAGCGGAATAAGAAAGAACAAGAGAAGGAAAGAGGGAAAGAAAGAAAGAAAGAATAAAAAAATGAAAGACGGAGGTAAAGAAAAATAGAAAGAAAGAAAGAAAGAAAGAAAGAAAGAAAGAAAGAAAGAAAGAAAGAAAGAAAGAAAGGAAGGAAGGAAGGAAGAAAGAAAGAAAGAAAGAAAGAAAGAAAGAGAGAAAGAGAGAAAGAGAGAAAGAGAGAAAGAGAGAAAGAAAGAAAGAAAGAATTGACTGCTTTGAAATAGAAATTCCCCATAGTCACGTGACACCTGTGCCTTCTCAACGCATGCGCATTTCCAATATTTTCACTCTGGTTGAGAGTCGTGGCGAGAAAAGTTTGTGATGGAGGGAAGATGTTTGGTCGTTTGTTCGATTTTTTATGCCTTTTATCGGTAATAATCCCTTATATTATTGCTACGGCCCAAGAGAATATTTATCAAGGTACCGTTGAGTAATATTTTTGGGATTTTAACGATGTTGTTAAGTATTTTTTACAGCGTTTTTCTTAACCTTGTTGTGTTTGTTTGTCTCTCATTCGGCAGTAGGAGATCTGGCTTACGCTGGTTCGTATGGCCAAGATGATTTAAAAACACGGCTATTTTATCCTCTTCAACAACCACACACTCAAACTAAAGACTATAGGCATCAGAAACAACAGTTATATGTCAAGAAAAAATCTCCAAACCGTCATGTAAAGAGAATTTTGAATCCAAAAGAGCGCGATAATCTTCCAAGCTACAAATCCAGTTCTTCTTCAAGAAGTCGAAAAGGTTTTCCTAAACCTTTGGAAAAAAGACCAGAAGATGTGGACCAGAGATTCCTATTAATCCTGGTAAGTAGAATGATATTCAGTTTTTCTGGCGTTGTTCTGTGGAGTTATATCCGGCGTTTTGGTTCAATGTTTTGATGAAAAAAAACTTGAATCAAATCGTCGCTTAATTTATTCAAACATTGAAAATCGAATCTTTGATCGCTCGTAAAATCTTAAAAATAACTTCATTTTTTGTCTTTTATAGAAAATATTTCAGGGATATAAGTTCCAATTTCTTAAATAGTTGGTATTTTTTAATCTTGGTTTCTCGGGATCTTATTTTGATTGTATTTTTCACTCATCTGAATTTTATTTAAGGATCAGAGAGCGTGAAGTTTACGGTTGTTGTTTCGCGCCCCGTCGAATATTCAAGCCGTTTCATCACAACGCAATCTTTTTTCGACTTTAAAAACACAGATAACACCAAAAATTTGATCGGATTTCGAAATTAAGACAAGTGCTTTCGTAAAGCTTTGATGTGGTGTTGAAAATCTATGCTAGTGACGATAGCGTGAGGGAAATCTAGAAGGAAAAAATAGAAGGATGGAAGCTGGTGCGTTCTTTGGTCTTTAGATCCCTATTCTTTTTTCCTATTGTTTGTGTACAAAGTTATTTCAATGATCTCTAAAGCAAAAGTCATCTGTCTGCCATCCCAAAGCCAAGGAAAGAAAATTTTTGCCAGTACGCAGAGATTTAAGTAGATTATTTTCTCGCATAAGACTAATTCGTGTCACACTTACGATTATTGAACGTTTGAAGTGTTCAATTTTCGCCATATTTTGGTCAGTTAGAAGCCGTATTTTTTTATCTAACAGGGAATAATCACTCAAAATTTGACACTGCTTTTTTTAGAACTCATATGATAACATTTTGTTTGTCTTAAAATATTGTTGAGTTTTCACTTCCCACTCAACTATTGCTAAGGATTTTTCCATCCTCTTCCTTTCAATCCATCATTATTTAAACGTTGAAACAAAACAAATGTATATTTTGTATCTTTTTTGAATTATACATTGTTGAATTCTTTAAACTCTGTAGTCATCTATGTGTTGTTGATTTTTTTGTGGTTGAGGTAGAATTTCTAGGGTTTTTTTGGCACCAAGAAAAGGGATTTTTCTTGAAATTCTGATGTGTATAAGTAACAGTTAAACTTATTATGATGATTTTCAAGAAAGTACTGACTGATTTAATTTTTCAGTAAACAGACAATAATATTTTATTATTTTATTGCATCATTACATAGTTTCATTTCCATTTATATTTTAGTTCCATTTTTCACATTTATTCATCTTCCCTTTCATCTCTTTCTTTATTCCATAATCAATTTAAGTAGTATTTTCCTATTTTTCATATTTTTATATTTATTTATTTTTCTTTTATTTCTATGAGGGGGAAGATTATGAACTGAATAGCCATATTGATAGTTTTGTTATCGAAAGTAAAAGGACGTTTTTATGATGGCGTTATTAGGCCAATTTTTTCATATTCATATTTTGATTTCCTCCTGAGAATAGTAACACAATTGGTGCTAATGAACTGAACAAAAGAAAGTGTGCAAGGGATTCTGGTAGTAGAGGTTATGATGATGGATTAATGCAAATGTCCTGTTTCAGAATGAAAATGAAAAAATGAAAAATAAAATTATAAAGTAAAGCAAGAATAACTTTATAAATAATAACTTTGTATCAAAAGAACTCCAAAAAGGCCTATTACTTTTAGACAAGGTCAAAACTCATTCACATTGGCCAAAAAGACCTTCATTGTCTCATGAAACAATAGAATGTGGCATAGATCTATTGTGATACTGTCTCGTCCTATCTTTTTATAACAAAATATAGGTTATTTTGGCTGATGTGAACGAGTGCTGACCTTCAGACAAACATATGCTAATATCTGTCTAAAAACATCCATTTTGTTTCTTTTCTTTTCTCATTCCTGTTGTATGAATACCATAGAATCCAAACTAACCCATTTAACTGATTCTTGGATTATAAATCAGCTTCATGACAAAGTGAGTGTTACTGTAAATGTCAATCAAGACATTTTGTATTTATGTGCCTTGGAAAATTAAGGTTGTGCTTTACGACATTGTCATGGAAACACTTTGCATGGGGTACTCCCATTTGAGATCTGACACATTTGTGACAATTCCATACAGGTTTGCCAGAATCAAAAAATGTTTTTACGCATAATAATTATTATATAATAATCACATAATGATTATCCAAGCTTTGGGACCTCTTGAAGTTAGTCAGTTAATAGCAAAATGAAATAATTTGAATTCGGGGACCACACATTTTAATCAAAACTAACCACTAGTTCTTGCTCGATGTTTATAGGAAACAGCTTTTTGAAATTATATGTACTTGATACTTAATACACCTGTATTATTAAATTTCATATATCATAATTATATAGTTCATATATTCATTAATATTGTGAGATGGATGCACTACTAATGTGCTGCCACTCTTTATCATGGTCTTGTGTTCTATCCCTTGACCAGGCATTAGATGAGTAAAGTTGTTTGTTGGTTCTGTCCTGTGCTTCAAGGTGCTTTCTCTAGGTTCTCTGGTTCTCCTTCCTCCAAAAAAAAAGTTCAAAATACTTTAGTGATGAGCCTCTATTCTGACTTGCTCAGAAGACTGTGTAACTTGTGCTGTTGTATCAAAGCATGAGATATCACAACAGCTAGGCTCGAACTAGCCCAAGATCGAATTTGAATTTACAAGTTCATTTTTGCAGAGGGAGGAAAACTGGAAAACCTGGAGAAAAACTCTTGAAGCACAGGAGAGAACCAAGAAACAACTCTACTCACATATGACATTGAGTCTGGTAGGACTTGAAGCTGCATGACATTGATGATTTTTTTTTGGTTAAACAGAGCTCTGTATTTTTCTTGTAGTTTCTTACTCATTACAAGGCTTTTTCTGACTTTGTTTTAGATCGACTTTTGTTTTTCTTCTTTCTAACACCTTGCTTTGCTCATAGACAGTTTTTTAATACCAATTTCGATGCATTTCATTCCCTTGAATATTCTTCTTTTGTTAGCAGTTTGCTGAACAAGGGACAGAACTATTTGTGTAGCTCAAACACTAAATCTCATTCCGTGCTGTTTTAAAATGGGAAAACTGTCTGCGTAAATGGATAATGTCTGTTTCCATAGCAACCATTTTATGAGAGAACTATCCAATGTCTAATTGTATTTGTCTCTAGCTATATTCCTGATTACTTTTCCTGTTCAGACAAATTAAGCTAATTAAAAATATAAAAAACATAGGGCAATTAGCAGGAGATTGTGAATTTTTATATCAAACTGTCATGAAAAATTATGAAATTAACTGCTCTTCACCTTTGGTACTTCAAACCAAAGAAAAGAAAAAAAAAATGTTCAAGACCGAAATATTGCAGCCTCATTTGTATACAGTCTCATACTGAAAGAAGAGTGCGAAGAATATTTCAGAATTTTTCTTTCAATTTTCCAAGTGAAATGTCTTGTAGAAAGGAAAACGTTTTAAAATCTAATATGGCTGGGTATGTTTTAATGTGTACATTAGCCGTAGACAATAAGTAAACACTTATACCTCTAGCCATTTGGGTTTTTCTCACATAATATAACCTTGACCTGAATACTAAACTTAATAAATTAAAACAAATTGTTAGAATTCCACATGCCAGGAATTTAAGGAATATTTGAGTGATTTTGAATCTATTCTCAGGACATTCACTACTTCCATTGTTTGTTCTCCTTCACTCCATCCTTCCTTCCGTCCGTCCCTCCCTCCCTCCCTCACTCCTTCCGTCCTTCCATCCCTCCCTCACTCCCTCCCTCCTTCCCTCCATCTCTCCATGGAATGCTGTACTCCACAGCTTATTTTTCATCACATATTTTTTCTCTTTGATCATGGCTCAATTTCTAACCATTTTCGAGCAAGGGAAATGAAAGTCAAAGCCTTAAAAAATGCACTCTTAAAAGATGTTTCTTTGTCCTACTTTTAATTGAGCTTATTCGTCTATGTATGGAGAATTTTGTTCTCAATTACAACCTTTTTCAACCACTTAATGTTGGAGGTCACACATTGGGAACAAGCATTCCAAATGATAATACATGATTAACTTATCCTTCAATGGTGGAATGGTTTCTCCTCAATAGACCCATTGCACATGATGTCAAAGCAGCTCAATTTTGAGGACAAAAAAAAGATTTTCAATTCTCAGGTGATTGAAATTTGGAATTTCCAACCATTTTTAAGACAATATATATCAATTGATTATAAAGACTACGTAGAAGACTACGTTTCATTGTCATCTTGACAACATCTTCAGGTCTACCAAAGGGTGACCTATAAGAAATGTATGTCATGCATTAAAAACACACTCCACAAAAATGTCTTGAACATCATGCTCCACAGCTATTATTCTTTTGGACAGAAGAGTTATTTCCAAAATTATTGTTCGAATTTTGACATTTTTTAAAAACTTGTTTGCTCAACTGCCACCTTCATCTTTCTGATGCCATTCAGAATTGACTGATATTTTATGTTATTTGTTTAAGAAAAGCTGGCAAAATAGTGTTAATTGTCTGTAGTTAGTCTCTTGTCGCTGTTGTTTATCTTGGTCTATGCTCGTACTTGGGTTATCAGACATTTTACTCTTAGTTGTGTTTAGTTTTGGTTATCATTGTTGTTACAGCTGTCGTTTATTTGTCAGTTATGTTGGATCTTTAGTCACTTTAAGTCTCTTTTGCAAAGACAAGTTTACATTACTATATACTGCTGTCAAACCATTTATTCATTTGAAGCAGAAACTTAAACATTTCTTCCATAATATTTTCCTTTTTTTTTTGTATTTTCAGAATGTCAGGATCCCACCGAAATCCTTCACATCCAACAAAGAGAGATCATTCAGCAATCTTCTCACTCATAGACTCAACAAACATGAATACCCTGGAACTAGATGTGCTATACTCCACAACACACCAGTAAGTAACATGTTTATATAGTTTGTCATCAATCAAGGGAGTGAACCAATCTCGCACCCAGAGTCCATGTTCCCTTTAGTCAGCACCAAGAAATGAGACTAAGGGGAAAGTGGGCTATGGGTATGAGATTGTGATTTGGACCTTAGGGGAGGGGTGTTGTATAGGATATGATGTGGGGGGGGGGGGGGGGGTGGGGTGTAGGTTTGAAAGATACTGGAATGTACCTTAGGGGAGTGGTATGTTATAGAATATGATGTGGGAAGGTAGGGTGGGGGTGGGAGACACTGGAATAAACCTTGGATATGGTATGCAGCATGATATGAGGGTATCAGATTTCTAGGATAATGTCAGGTAAGGTTTCATTCAGATAGATTAATGTGTTTTTATCCTTGTTTTCATAGATTAGTAAAACTAAAGTACAGCTAGAAGTTTATTGTAAAGGTTCCAAGGCATGGCAGCAACAGTCCTTTATCCCCGCACCTTCCCTGGCCAAGTCTCTGGACACCCCAGAGATGAAGCCGTTTTTGAGTCTTTTCAATGTCACAGCATATGGAACTAAGGTAAGAATAGATGAGTATCGCTCTGGTGGTGGTGGTCATTGTCGTCGTCGTCATCATCGTCGTCGTCGTCGTCGTCATCATGTATCATCATCATCATCATCACCATCATTATGTATCATCATTATCATCATCATCATCATCATCATCATCAGTTGCTATAGATGATCCAAACATTTATTGCAAGTGTTAACAATTAGTCCCTACTAATTATTATTTCAATAACATGCTAGACATACATTTAGTCTATTTCTTCCTTAAACAGAACACTCCAGAAATGAATCTAGAAGTCTACCAAGAAATGTGGTTTCCTGTTGCTGTAGTTGCTGGAGTCAGTATGTTGTTGATGGTACTAGCTATCGCTTGCTTGGTAAGAAATGTATTTTAAAAATGATCAAGAGTCAAAGGTTAAACAGCAAACTTTATATGAGCCGAACCTATTGATGAAAAAGAAGACCATGTCATTCTCCATTGGCTTCAATGTGTTCGGCTCATGTGAATTTCAATTTTTGTCTTGAGTCTAAGGTATCTGAATAAAAGGGAGTTGGTCAAATAGCCCCCAGTACCAAGGACCCCAGGCTGGGGGACTAACTAGTATGCAAAGAGAAAAGAGGGTTAGTGTTTGTGTGCAAAAAATCTGAAATTATAAGAGACTAGTATGTAAAAAGATTTTTTGGGAGGGGACTATTCGGGAGCCTTCCTCCTCTCCCATGATCCCTGACTACTTTGTTCAAAATTTTGTTTTTAAGATTTATACTTATCATTTTGCCTGCATGCTTTTGATTGACAGCTGGTATGCCGCAAACGTATGTCAGCATCAGATGAAGAAGAACAAAAAACCAAGCAAGTTGACTCAGAGAAACTCCTGTACCCTCCTGTCCACCCAATGCAGACAATTACGGCAAACATGATCCAACCTGAAGCTGGTCGGGTGTACACTATATCTGGTAAACCACTCAAGCCAAGGAAATGGACTGGCTCTTCGAAATCATTATTAGACAGGTATGACTGTCTTTCATGCGAGTTGCCGTCAGTGATATATACAATACTAATGTCCGATATGTATGGGCATAATGGCTAGCCAAAGGCCCATACAGATAGGACAAGAATATTGTTTATAAGTGTGATGTCAAGTGTGATGTCAATTAAATGGAAAAAACTACTTCCAGGTCCAAAACGAAAAGCAGTTTTATAAGTATTTTCCTCACTTTTTCTTCATGACTGGATTTGTTGTCTAAAGTTCCAATTTTTTTAAAGTTGTGACATATTTCCCAATCCATCTGCTCACAAAAACTGCTAAAATAAACTGCAAAATATTCTTGGTGATTTAACCTCAACCTGAGACTATTAGAAGTTTGGACAGCAAGTCTTTTGTCCCTGTGTATGTCACCCCCTCCAACCACCTTTTACAGATGTGATATTCTAATTAAAATATATTCCATAAATATACTGATAATGATACTTTGATGATGTTCCAGGCGAGGATCAACACATTCTCTTGTTCTGGACTTGACTTCTTCATCTACTGACCTCAGGCCAGGATCACCCACATCGCTTAGCATTAAAGAAAGGTATAAAGAAGTTAGAATATCATTAGAATTATTATCAAATGGAAATTTAGAAGTTGATTTTAATGGAAAAAGAATGAAGATAATATTCTGCTTTTGAGATAAACCCTTGAGTAAAGTTGACATGATAATTAATGTTTTAAGATCTATTAAGCTTTGGCTGTTGTATCACATCTTGGGACACTCACAACAGAGCTCAGCTCCATTTACTGTGAAGCCTAGAATCGAATTGGAATTTGGAAGTTGATTATTGAGGAGGGAGAAAAACTGAAAACTCGAAGAAAAACCCTCAAAGCAAAGGAGAGAATCAACCAACAACTCTACTCACATGACACAGAGACAGACAGGACTCAAACCCAGGTTGCATTGGTGAAAGAAAAAACCTTGTAGCACAGGAGAGAACCAACAAATAACTCTACTCACATACAGCACCAAGCCCTGCGAAGCTCTCACTGCTATGCCTCCCGTGCTTCTCTGTATTATTTCAGAGGCAAGGTACTTCAAATAATACTTTTATTAAACAATGCTATTTTTTTTCTTATTTCAGTCCTGTTGAAGAAAAACTCCAATCAAAGTCTAAACCCCTAAGCTATGAGAAGCTTGAAGAAGCTGTTGATAACACTAAACAGTTGTATGCAGAGTTCTGGGTAAGATGGTGGCTGTGTCTAGTCTATAGCAAGTGATTGGTATAGATGGAGAGGAAGGAACTAGGAAAAACCATGGCATAGTAAACTTTGAAATTGTGACATCTGGAGATGATGTTGGTGATAATGATGATGATAGTATAATAATGATGTTGATATTGATGATGATGATGATGATGATACATAATGATGGTGATGATGATGATGATGGTGATACATGATGGTGATGATACATGATGATGATGATGATGATACATGATGGTGATGATGATGACGATGATGATGATTAAAATTCAATATTAATCTATTGCTAATATTTTTACAGGAAATCCCAATGAATCACCCTGCGCCTGAAGACAGAATACCAGGTTCTAGTTATCGCAACAGATACCCATTTATTTTACCCAGTAAGTACTTCAAATGTTATTGATATGCCGAAACAACTCTTGGGCTGATCAAAGTCGGGGCTCGGCTAAATCACAGATGAAAATGAAATTTAGCGTGTTTTATGGAGAAGGGAAAACTTGAGGAAAACCCTCAAATCAAGGGAGAGACCTCTACTCTCTCTACTCTACTCTCTCTACTCTACTCACATGTGATGCCGAGTCCAGGAATCAAACCCAAGATCCCAGTGTTGAGAGACAAATGCACCCTGCAATTTGATGCTTAACTATTGTGTCATTCTCTAGATTCCAGAACAAGAGTAAATCTCCCAGAAATTCCTGGCAATCCACTTTCTTCATATATCAATGCTAACGCAATTAGGGTAAGAATACAACTACTAACCCCACCCTACCTTACTGGGGACCTTTTATTTTTTTACATGTATGACCAGTGTTAATGATGTCATTACTTTCTTCTATTTTGTCTAGGGTTATAATGGTGAACCTAATGCTTTTATAGCTACTCAAGGTATCGTTATAATAGAATTAACAGTGTTGTTGTTACCAGATGTTATAGTTGTTGTAGTTGCTACTGGTGTTGCTGCTTTTGTTGCTGCTACTGTCATTGTTGCTGCTGTTGTTGTTGCTGCGGCTGCTGCTGTTGTTGTTGTTGTTGTTGCTGCGGCTGCTGCTGTTGTTGTTGCTGCTGTTGTTGTTGCTGCGGCTGCTGCTGTTGTTGTTGTTGCTGCTGTTGTTGTTGCTGCGGCTGCTGCTGTTGTTGTTGTTGTTGTTGCTATTGTTGTTGCTGCAGTTGCTACTGCTGTTGTTGCTGCTACTGTCATTGTTGCTACTGTTGTTGTTGTTGCTGCTAGTGTCATGGCTGCTGTTGTTGCTGTGGCCGCTGCTGTTGTTGGTGCTGTTGTTGTTGCTGTGGCCACTGCTGTTGTTGGTGGTGCTGTCGTTGTCATTGCTGTGGTTGTTGCTGTGGCTGTTATTGTTGGCACTGTTGTTGTTGCTGATATCATTGCTTATCTTGCAGGTCCTTTATCATGTACAATAAATGATTTCTGGAGGATGATTTGGTATCATCACTGTCCTATAATAGTTATGATTACTAAACTCAAAGAAAGAAATGAGGTAAAACTTGTCTGTCTGTCCATCTGTTTGTCGGTCCATCTGTTTGTCTGTCTGTCCATCTGTTTGTCTGTCTGTCCATCTGTTTGTCTGTCCATCTGTTTGTCTGTCTGTCAGGTTGCGTAAATGAGAAACATGTAGTGCTCAACCTCAAAATTCATTTTGTCCCATTCCAGACAAAATGTGAAAGGTACTGGCCAGACCCTACATTCAAAATGCAAGAAAAATATGGTGATGTTGTAGTGACGTTTGACTCTGCTCTGGGACGAGATGGTTATCAAATAACTTCTTTATACGTCAGTCATTCTCAGGTATTTGATCACTCTAGTTTGGTTAGCGAATCATAATAATATCATAATAATATTTAATGATATTTATTACTTATTTAGAACTTTTCAAGAAAAAACTCAAAACTTTTAATTGATTAATCCTTAGTTAACCAAACATATTTGTTGTTCCATAGTGACCAGCGAAATCTAACCAATCAGTTGTTTATAGTCACCAGTGGCTAACCAATCACATCTGTTGTTCTATAGTGACTATCAGAATCTAACCAATCATATCTGTTGTTCTATGGTGACTATCAGAATCTAACCAATCATATCTGTTGTTGTATAGTCGTTAGAGGCTCCCCGTCGAGTCTATCACTATTGGTACACAGCGTGGCCTGATCACGGTGTACCAGAAACACCTAGACAATTATTACAATTAGTCGATGAAGTTCACCTGGCGCAGGAGAGAGAAGGAGGAAAAACAGGACCAGCAGTTGTTCATTGCAGGTTAGAGCTCATGCGCAGAAATATTAGGTCATATTGGGAATCACGGGGGGTGTAGCGGTGGGGCACTTTCCTCTCACCTCTGGGGTCTCGGGTTCGACTCCTGGACTTTGTTAGGTCTCTCCCTTGATTCGAGGCATTTTCTCCGGGTTCTCAGTTTTTCCTCCCATAACCTTACAAGCTAAGATCCGATTTGATCTGTAAGTTAGCCATGCCCTGACTTCGATCAGAGCAAAGGTTGTTTCAGGGTTAGATGAATTTTAAATAACCCACAGTTAGCGTCTGAGTAGCATGCTTTATGTATCAAGAAAGTGAATAACATCTTGTGTTTTTTCCTAGTGCTGGTATTGGTCGTACCGGATGTTTTACTGCCACTAGTATAGGAATGAAACAAATTCAGGTTAGTATATCCTTTGCAGACGTTCTTAGAGCAAGGAGCGTTGTTTTGTTGGAAAAAATAAGGGCATTCAGGATGTTTTCAGTGTGACCCTTAATATATAAGGCCTTGCGCAAAAAGTAAGGTCGTTGTACAAAGGCAAGACCAGAAATTCCCTATCTGGAAAAAAACGTTTATGTACGGTATCCCAGTATTATATATTATATATTTCTTCCTCTTAATGTTGTTTAATTTTATTTTGTTTTTTACAAATGAAACTTTAGATTCTTTACTTTGTTTTTAACTAATATTTATCCTTTTTTTTTTTTCAGAAAGAAAATTGTATAGATATTTTAAAAATTGTTTGTCTGATGAGAATAGACAGGTATGTGATTAACAGTCAATCAGACACTCGGTCGGTCGGTTATTGGGTCGGTCGTTCAATCAACTCTCTTATCTATTGGTTATTTTACTTCCAGGGGTGGTATGGTGGAAACTGATTCCCAATACGAGTTTGTTTACCGCACTCTTCATCATCACTGGACACAGCTACGCAGTGGTGGAGGACGCGACACAAGTGATGGGGTCCTGGAGGCCATGTTTGAAGACAAGTAAGGCTTCTCTATTTCTTGTTTAATTCAGCTTCCTGACAGCTACAGCCTGGCCCGTTTGACTGCATAACAGCACAATAACCTGCCTCAATAGTTTATCAATAAGACAACCAAGAGGTATTGAATTTGATTGCCCGCTTATAACAAGGTTTGAGTACTAAACGCTTTGAATAAGTTTTGTAGGAATAGGATACCTATGGTACAGTGGCTCTCAAATATCTTGCGATCTGAGCCAATCAAAAACCTTAAAAATGTTAACAGCACTTGTAAAAAGAGCCGATTTGAGAGTCACTTATTTGTATTCTTCTGAGGTTCCTTTTCGTACAAAAAAAACTTTTGCATTACCCGGCATTCTTTACAAAGACGCATGACGTCATCAGAAGATACTCCTTACCAGGCCTCTTCTGATTGAATTGAAAAATTCTTATTGATGTCACTATTTTGAATACGAATATTACAGCATATTTATAATATTTATTTGTATATGAATTTGAATTGCTGTTGTTTGTTCTCTCTTCACGAAGAGTAAAATTATTGGCATATTATTACAAATCCTTTTTCGTCAAATTTGATGTCTTTTCTGAACCACTCCCTTTTTTCCAAGCATCGTTCTTGTACATAAAGCCAAAATTTTCGGTTCCTCGCGGTATTCTTTTCCGACTAAGCTGTCTATGAAACAAGAAACAAGTTGCTCAAGTACTTTTCCTCTCGAGCGTGCGCAGTAATGTTTTTTGAGCCAGCAGTCTTTTTGTTCTCCGAGATTTCTTCGGATTCTTAGCGATGACCACAAGAAACGCGGGCTCTTTAAACAAAAATTGCGCGTACGCTGATTTCCGGTCTTGCGCAGTCTGCAATTGCAAAGTCTGCGTTTCTCCATGTCAGCACCAAGCAACTGTGCTGACTAGAAGAAACACAGACTCCTGTTGGTGTATGCCTTTCCTCCTATCCCATGCTGGTCATGGGATTCTAATATGGTATTTTATTTGAATGAGATTTTATATCTTGCCATGCTGTTCAAACTTATTTTGAACAGCGGGGACTGTTGGGATTCCTTTGGTATGCGAAAGAGAAAGGGCCTAGTGGCTAACAAGATTTTTTGGCTGTAAGTTTCAGTTCTAGAAATTGTAATAGAGACGTCATCTTGCAAACGTATCCATAGTAACTACGTTATAGTCACCAGTTTTCCCCGTTCTTTTTTACCAAAGGAATCCCACCCTTCCAATGTGCAAAATTGAGAGCTACAATATAGAGCCATTGAATACCATTCACGTCTTACTGCACAGTTTATATATCGTATTCAATTCCCAACAACACGAGATGTATTTTAATTCCAATCATTGTATATTTCATGGGTTACCTTGCTTCGGGACGAGGCAAATAATTATTCAAATTATGTAGATAATAATTAGTTTCTATCCAAGACAATTTGGTAGAAATTTTTGAGAATTTTTTTCTAAAATATTTGAGGATTGATATTGGTTATGAAGGCTCTCTGGTACGGGTAGAGAAGCCAATGTAGGAGCCTGCGATTCTTTAGGAATCTCTAGGAATGCGGTATTCTTTACAAATAGAGCCATTCCCTTCCTTGAGCCTGCAATGGTTTTGGTATCCGCTGAGAAGAAACGGGCCTCGGCCAATAGACTATCGCCAATTTCTTATTGGTCGTTATCAAAGTGAAATCTAGTAACAAAAAACAGGAAACAAGAAAAACTGGTTCCAATTTCTGGAATTCACTCAGAATAGACAGCTTGCATGTGACGTCAAAGCAGCTCAATTTGGAGGCCAAAACAAAAGAATTTCAATCTCCTGACGATTGGAACCTATTGTTTTGTCCTCTAAATTAACCTGGATTCCGACGTGCTGCAAGGGGTCTATTTCTTGTTCTAGCGCAGATCAAAACGATTGCTGGCTCGGGAATCGAGAATGACAGAATTTTAGAGTAAGGAGAATATGAGGGGTAACCGCTGACACAAATCATTACACCACAAGATCATCGCTTAGCCAATCAGAATGCTAAAACTTGGCATGTGACTGCAGTTTTCACTCATAGTCTCCCTCAATTTGGGAATATATTTGTATATTTACAACAACAGATTTATTATTATATCATGCAATGATATCACAAAAAAATAGAAAAAAATATGCCTTATTTCGTTTAATCACATATTATTGGAATCATAATTATAATAACAGAGAAGATGGCTTCTCAAGAGAACAGCAGTTAGCAATATTTACTGCGTAACCTAAAGTTAAGATATTTATTGGTGTTTAACACAATTTATTTGTATGACGTCACTTTGTATGACAAAATGACGTCATCGCGACGCATGAAATGTTATGGTCACGTGAAGATATTTTATTAAGAACAACATGAGCGTTGTCAGAATTTGATTCTCAGAGTTTTGGCGGTTCGTGTGGAAAAGCTTGGCGCTTCTACACACGCACCAAGTGTTCCACGCTACTGCTTTAACCGCATGCTAAAGGACGGTAAAAAATTTTCTTGTCAAGTACAATTTTCATGAAATATTCAAGATCACGTACCGTTAAGCGAATTCTTTACCAAATATACCGAAATATAGCATATTTTTTACAAAAAGGTGTTCCACTTCTACACCCCTTGAGCATGCGTTTAGACTGGCTATAGCGAGGAACACTTGATCGGTGTGTTTTAAGAAGCCTGATTTTTTCAACATGGCCTCTGATGCATTGAGAACATGCTTTTGATAAAGCATAGTGTTGTGATGTTATATTATAGTTTTCTGATGTGATATTTAAGTTATGGTGAGTGGTATATATGGTTAGACTGATGGTTGTAAATAATGTTAAAAAGTTTTATTTTTTTTCTTTATTAGTGTTAGTTTGATGTACACATCATTATTCACCGTAGATGTAAGTTTTCATTGTCCTTACTAGCGATTTAAGCATAAGTACAAGCAACATGCCCAGTTCGATATCTTAAAATGCAGACTTGATTGGCTATAGTCTTGAAAGGCTGTAGTCGTATGGTATGTACTTCATGTATGGTACAAGCTAGTGGATCACCAAATACATTTATTGGTAGGAATAATAACATGCACCATACACGACGTTCCTACCTTTCGAATAAAATAAGAAAATTTTGGTAGAAATGCTAGTCATTTCACCCATGCTACTGATTTGATTGGAGATACTCAGTCAAACTTGTTGCGGCGAATCATTATGCTTCTATCTCACAAGTAAGAACCAGGCTAGGTTGCGCTTACTTTAAGCCAAAAGTTTTTGGATTTGAAAATATGTAACAAATTCTGCGGAATGTTTTGGTTTAATGTAAGCGCGGGTCGGGTATTCACCCTTCTGTAATACACTATAATTGCGCTCGAAACTCACAAAGTTTTGAAGATTTCTTTAATTTGTTTCGCGGGAGGTTTTTGTGCTACAACCACGCTGGGAGTTGTAGAGTTTTAGTTTTGTAGCGGATTTGCGTTTAAGTTTAAAGGAACGCAAAACCTACCCAGGTGTGTGTCCTTGTATTTTCTCTCGGCCATGGCTCCCAGGATGCATCGCTGAGTGGCATTAAGATTTTTTGGGGGGGGGGGGGGGTAAAATTGTTGCGCGCGCAAAATCTTTATTCTGTACGATAATCACACTTCTCTATACTTTTGTGAGTTTCGAGCGTGAAATCATAAATTCAAACCAAATCGATAAACCTTCTAGTAGGATATTCCAATAAGAAGAAAGAACTGACCAACGTTAAACCAAGTCAAATGACAAGTCACTGCGGCTGAACATTTGCGCGCTTTTCAGGTTCCTACGACACAGACGACTCCAGACGCGGCATGTTTTCTCAACTGATATTGGCTTTAGTCTCCATCAAATTTACAAGGGTCTTATTATTGACGGAAGCTAAAATATCCGACGCCTTGGAGTAGCTGAAGTCGTAGATGAACGTGAAATGCAAGCGCTCTAATGTACATCAATATTTTGGCGGGAAAACTGCAAGTGAATCGCGGCGCATCAGCTTTCGTGGTATCATAGGAGTACCCTATTACAAGGGTTAAAATATATATTATAGTACAAAATAAAGATATAATCATCAAGAATAATGATTTGGTGTTGTATATAATTTATTATAAATTACACTAGAGCAACTTTCGTATGACTATGAAAGACTTTAGTACGGCACGGACCGCGCCTTGCCGTAACCTTATCAGTGCCGTGCCGTGTATGAAAACATTCGACATACGGTGCTGCGCCGTAACCGTGCCGTGACTTTCCACACATACGAAATCTGCTCTAGTAGACGTTAATTATCTGGTTTTCCAGGCTCTTAAATGTTTGACTGTCTGGACCCATTTGGAACTGTTCACGGGTTATTAGATGAAATCACTCTGTGACATGAGTGAAAATGAGTATTTTTTTACGGTTTCCACGCGTATGATATTTTTTTAACTTAACAATTATTCGGCATCAGTGGTGGCTGCCATCATCATCATTCAACAATTCTTTGTTTCCATAAAATTCGCGCATATTTTGCCGCGCGGTTTTCCGTATATATGGCTCATAAACTGAATAGTAAATGTTTCTCCAAGATTTACTGTTATGATTTGCATCCATTTACGACTGATTGAGTATTGTCTTCGTGTACAGGAAGTTCAGATAGTAGAATCAAATCGATAGGTAGTCGGTATTAGTAATACCAATCGATAATTACTCGTCTTCATCATCGATACTTCTCTTGTAATGCACATAATCAAGGCCCATTTTGTCCCCGGCGTGAACTAAAGCAACTTCCGTCTTGGTGATGATATCCTTGACTTCCTTCTCGTTTTTTGTACCGCGATGTTTCTTGGCAGCAGTTAGTTCAGCTATAGCAACATACTGTTTTGCTTTCTTCAAACTGTCTCTGGCTTTATTGAATTTCCACTTGAGTTCATCTGATATTGTTTTAAATTTGGGAATAGGTGGAAAATTATGGACTGCGGCGCTGGCTACTTGCGCAGTATCTTTATTCTTCTTTAGAGTGGTCCCAGAACCGGACCCAGAGGAACTCCAGACTTCTTTATTTGATATAACTTCAGTATTTTCCTGTTTGAGTTGATTGTTACGAACTTTAATCGGTGCACTCTCTGAAAAGGAAGGTATTAGATCAGTACCGGAACTCGTATTGAACCTTCACAGCGCAAATTCTGCGCCAAAATTCAGCTAGTGCGCTCACACAACATAAATTCAGCTCTCAGTGACACACAAAAAATGATATTACCACGATATTACCATGTAATTTTATAAGTTTGGAAGCACAGGTCATTTAGTTTTGGTGTGCGCGATGTGCTCATGGGTTCGATCTCTGTACTCTACATTATATGTGAATAGAGAGAACAGCCGGAGTTGCTTGTTGGTTCTCTCCTGTGCTTCAAGGATTTTTCTCCGGATTTTCCTCCCTCCGCAAACACTGATCAACTTTTGGATTCCAATTCGATCATGGAACGAGGGCCACAGGTTTGTTAGCCACTGGCTATTAAAAGCTACCCTTGTAAAAAAAGCCAATTTTATTTTTTTAAATAAAATCTTGATCGAAAATCTATTTGTAAAATGAAATAATTAGATTCTGATCTTAGTTGATGGGATGATGTTTTTAGCAATTATCTCAATTACCTTTGCTTCTGGCGATGGAGTCCTTGATGAAGATGAATGCCACAAAAAATAATATCTTGAAAATGAGATTATTTGAATTTTTAAACATTGTGTTGTCTAACGTTCGATCTTGTCACTTGAACTGTTGAAAATAGAAGGCAAAACACTGTCAATATTACCACGAATGCAAGCAAATTAAAATCCTTCCAGAGTGATCTAACTAGACAGCGATGGATAGTACAGGCAAGGTTATTTGTACTCGTGTATAATTGATGGTTTTTAGGCTGGTTTCTTTGTGCGTTGAAGCGCATTCAAAATTTTACGGGTCACGCGGTGAACCAAAGATCGTTTCATCAGCAAGCCAATGAAATATCTAAGCTAGTTTTGATAAACAGTTTTTACTTGCTTTCAGCCACGCCCACATGATCTCACAATACATTATTGGCAAAATATTAACGGGTTTTCTCGATAAAATGCAACTTATTTCTTGACTTATAGATTTAAATTATCATAGTCAAGTATGTAGAAATATTTTTTATTCTTACTTTTTCCAGATGTAATCTGCAACTAGGAACAAATAGGTTTTCAAATTGTTTTCACGCTTACCGTCAAGATACCGTCAAACATTGAGGCAGGTGGTTTGGAACACAGGAAGCCCACTTGACAAAAGAAAATTAAAACAAAACAACTCAATCTTAGTTAGCTGAATTGACTCTCTAACTATACAAACTTGTTTAATGAACGAGAAAACACTATTCTATGGAAATTACATGAACACGCTTACAGCGAACTACAAAAAAATCCACTATTTTAATAAAAAGACTAATTATTTTTGAAAAAGACTTGATTTTCCCGCCTCTTTAATTTTTTGATTTTTTTCCCCCTAGGCCAAAATTCGTTTCTGATAGGAGTTTAGAGTCTCAAAAGGTTTAAAAGCGACAAAAGGAGGAATAAAAGACGAAAAAATACTCAAAATACACAAAGGATTTTTCCCGGAAATACCTCTTTTGTTTAGTAGAGATTACCATGGTAACGGAATGCCTAAGAAGGATTATCTCCGCGTCGTATGCGTGCAGTTTGATGTTGATGTTCAGTATAAAAACAGATGTACAAAATAATTCAAAATTTATTGATCTTTCTGACTTGAAACACCGCAAAAACACCTATAACAAAACAAGGAAGAATCAAGAAAGGCTTTGGTTAAAATTTGGCTCAATTTTGACATCATTTTGATCAAAAAAATTCGACTTTTTAGAGCGTGAGCTTCGATCAGAAAAGTTTACCTTTTTGAAGTTTGATTCTTGACTTATTTTCAAGAAATCAAAGCTACAAAACCTCAAGGAAGATGAGCCCTTTGAAGGCGATGGATTCAAGCCCTTCTTCATCAGATCATCGTCCCAATGGAACTTCCAAATTCTATGGTTTTATCTCGAATACTGGCGACACTATCACAGCAGTGGCTTTTGTGATCGTGATCTTGTTTACAGTGTTTGGCAGCTTGTTGATCGTTCTCTCTATTGTAAGGAATAGGACTACCAAACTTCGCTATACAAACCATTGCTACATCATGAGCTTAGCCTTTGGGAATTTTTTGATGGCGATATTGGTCATGCCTATACGCGTGATGAGCTTCTTGAACAAACCTGCTTGGATTGAACGTGCTGAACTTTGTCACATTTACAGTACGATGTTTGTTTTTTGTTGCACAATAACTGTGCTGTCTATGGCTGCTATGAGTGTTGATCGTTACTTTTCGATCCCAAGATCTGCAAGATACCAGAAGATGCTGTCTTCCTGCCGTGTCTTCGCTTTGATTGCATTTCTCTGGGTGTTCGCTGCAGTGGTTTCTTTTCCTTCTGCAGATTTCCACTTCACAGAGTCACCAAGGCCGACCTGGGATTGCAAGCTTAATCAGATCTATAGCCGTCCCTTTGTTTATTGCTTTGTCACTATTGAAGTCTTGGTGCCAGTAATCCTAATGCTTGTTATTCACTGCCGCATCACCAAATCAAGAATGCATCATTTTAGATCTGTTGACATCAGTGGACGTAAAGTCAAAAATTTGGATTATACAGATGCCCCGACATTGACCCAAGAGGCAATATGGGCACAAGTGGTGATGAAGGTGCTGTTCAGTTTTATCATCTTCTGGATCCCAAGATGCATCTTCCTATTGCTTGATAACAGCCAGCACGACAGCATTCATGAAGCTGTTGATGGTGTGACGGAAATCCTGACATACTGCTTTGGAGCATCACTTGCTCTGCTTCTTGCAAATTGCTGTGAAGACTACAAGACAGAGATGATGTTCTTGGTGTGTCCGTTCATGTGGTACCAGCGAAGAGAGCACAAGAGAAGATATCAGATTAACCAACCAAACAGAGTCACACCTGGGGTTACTCCATCAACAATGTATCGCCAATACTCTAATAATTCTCTTCACCCAAGATGAACTTTTTCATGAAAAGAACAATTTGCTGTGCCTTTGTGATGCATTAAGTTCAGATGCACGCAGGCTATTTGTGAAGATTGCTTGCAATTAAAACATTAGTAAAGTGCACCAAGCTACGCCCACCATCACTAACTTATTAAGTCATGTTCTGTTGTTTCTCAGACTGCACTAATGTGGAACACAATTTGACAGCACCATGGATTCATGGTCGAAAGCACTAGCTGGTGGTTACGACTGAGAAGTTTGTGTCAAAAACTGGACTTGATGCTTGTGTTACAGCATCACAAACTGTACATCTTGACACTAGAACAGGAGAGTTATTGTGTATCAAGGAATTTAAGAAGTGTGCCTTAATCAATTAAGTTACTCACAAATTTTGATACTAAGCTGTTGTAAATATATTATAGTATGAATATTCACACAGGTGAATAGACCCTTTTCAAAAATGACATCTATGATGTCAAAAGAGGATTCTGAGAATGTTCCCGATGTTAATTGAAACCCAATGATTTCCACTAGCAGCATCCAGGACTGGAATGCCCTGGATTTCAAAAATTAATCATCATCACTCATAACATCAGGGATAGTCTTGGACTCCTTGTTTGACATCATAGATGCCATATTCTAAAAGGGTCTATTATATATACATATGGCTACTTTACACAACTACAAGATTTATGATTATATTCCAAAAGTATCAAAGATGGCCTAATACTTGCAGGAATTATGAGAAAACACAACTTGTACTGGCCTATATATTACACGATTAAGCTAAAACAAATTGAAATGTCGTATAAGGCAATGTAGAATCATTCTTAGTAAGAAAAACCATTCATTGATATACACCTACTTGCAAGAACGTGGTCATACAACATTTGAGCATTTGTAGTTTAGTGGATTAGGAATAAATTAAAAGTACAAAAGAAGATCATTGAAGCAGAACTCTTTCTTTTGTACTTTTAATTTATTCCTAATCTTGAAACTACAAATGTTCAAATGTTGTATAACAATGTTTTTGCAAGTAGGTGTATCAATTCTAAATGGAGGTAACACTAAAATTAGCAATAGACTAAAATATATTTTTTGCATCTTATTATTGCATGATAAAAGATTTGAAATACATAATACAAAAAAATCATCATCTCAGAAAACTTACAGAATGGGAGGTAGAAGTGCTTGCAAGTAAATGCTATTATGGGGCTTCTTAATGACAGCTAGTGCTTCTAGAAAAGTAGAATAAATTTTCAGCTTTTGTCTATGATTGGAAAGATTACTTATGACAGGAAACTCTGCTGTTGTGTCGATCGTTAAAATGCTGCTTTGTTTCAACTTTGTTTCCTGTTTCTGTTTCTGTTTCATGCAAGATTTTCATCAGCTGAAATGCAAGCTTTTTTTAAAACTCTTTCTGGCTGACAGCACATGCTGGTCAGTGTTTGAACACCATTTGGACCTGAGATAATTATTATTAATGATATTCAAAAACTTTTCTCAGCTGATTGAAGCCCAGCAATTAATCTTATAATTAGATTAATCTTCTATCTTTTTTATATGTGTGACCTTATATATATACAATGTATCTCTTTATCTAAAGTCTTCCACTATTTTAACATCACAGTCATGTTATTTAATTTCACCCATCATCTTGATAAGAGATTTCATATGAATATCATTAAATTGATAAAGAATTAGATTATAGATTGAATAATGAAATATTAATATATAGGTGATCAATAGTATTACTAATATAGTGTGTATCGATCTGAATCTCTATAAACACAATAAAAAAGTCTGAAAAATTAAACTTTGTGATAAATTGTATATTTTTTTTTTATATAAAACTATGAAAAATATAAAAAAGCTGGATGTCAACTCAATACTTACAGTTTGTGAAAAAAAAAATGTTCCTAACCATGCATTTTTAAAGTATGTTGTTGAGTTGAAAGAGAAGGAAAAAAGAGATGGAAAAATGATAGAGAGAAAAATGAGGGAAGAAAGAAAGAATAAATGAATAAGAGAAATGTTGAATGAAAAAAAAAAAGAATTTGCAAGCATAAAAGTAAAAAAATGAAGAGAAAGAATAAAAAGAAAAGAAAGAAAATAAATGAAGAAAGAATGAAAGAGAAAGAAAGAAAGCTAGGAAGGAAGGAATTAAGGAAATAAAGAAAATGGCCACACCCTTTGATCCCAAGGGGCCTAGGAACTGGTACCCATTCTTCTCACTTCAGTCAAAAAAGAAAATGGCGGACGAAACACGTTTGAACATCGGCTAAATTTCTCATTCAATATTTGACCTCATAAGATGGAAGAAAACTTTTCTCTATCTATTGAGCTGCAGTGCTTCGTTCGTGATCATCAAAAGAGAATATCAAGTGCTACAAATATCGAAGATATCCAAGAAACACTGGCTGTTATACACGAAGTCTTCTCGCATGGTGCTCTGCCTTCCTTTAGTTCCCCAGACGAAAAGAAGTTCTTGAAAGAAGAATTCTCCAGGAAGCATTATGTAGGATTCGTAGATATTTTGCTCCGTGAGCCTGTGATTAATTTTCTTCCACATCTTGATGATGAACATAAGAAAAAAATGGATTCTTTCTTCCTACAAGGTCCTGCTTCTGATTGCTTTTCTGTTCTCCTTGGCGCCTTGTCACAGTCTTCAAAGACAAATAACATTAAAACTATTGTTTCTCTGCTTGAAAAATTTGTCAAGGAGAAGAGATTCATTGATATATTTGTTCATAATTCCTTGAATTTGAACCAAGTCGAAACAGCTTCTAATTTGAGGCAAAAAAACTTCAGTGAAAAGCAACTGGTGACACTTATTGTCTCACTACCAGAGAGAGTTGCAAACAAACTCAGGTCAAAAATGAATTCAATTTTCTATCCAGAAACGTTTTTTGTGAAAGTGGCAGAACAGATCCTAGAAGCAATGGAAGACCTCCACTCAAGGTTGGCCAATAATGTCAAAGAAGCTTCTTTCTTATTCCTGAGTGATGTTATCGGTAGAGTGTGCATGGCTGGTCATGGGAAGAGCGTCATGGGTGTTCTTCTGCCATCCTTTGAACAATGGACTATGACAAGTCCTCTATGGTGTCGCATCTGTCAGAAATTAATTGCAGAAATTCCAGATCACATAATTGAGCCAGTGCTAGAAAATCTCCTTAAAGAGGCCAAAAACCCTGGCATCGTTGGAAAACTTCTTAGTGATAGCATCTTGACAAATTCAAGACTTAAATTCTTGTTCATTACAAAGTTCTTGTTATTAAGGTATTACTCTGACATCAAAATATTGATTAATGTCATAGGGTACCTCTCTGGCTGCAAGAGAAGGCATTTGTTAATTGAGGCACTGCATGCTTTGTTTGATAGCTGGAGTAGTACCAGTGCAGTTACACATTCTCCTTATAATCAACATGTTTATATCAGCTGTTGTATTCTTCATATAACTGGTTACCTCAGCAACGACGAGCGGCAAACTCACAAACATGAGCTACTGAAGAAACTACTTACTGGAGTTCAAAACCATCTTGAGAGTCCAGAACACAGAGTAAGAAGACTTGGAATGATTGTTGCTGAGTGTGTTACTGCAGTCTTGGAACCAAATACAGAAAGGTTATCCTTTGAGTATGAAGAGGATGACGAGAGCAGACTTCTTAAAGAGTTATCCAAGGGGTTAAAGGCGGAGGTTATGAAAGAGACAGATGGTTTGAAGGTTAAAAAGATGAAGGTATTTGAGAGCAAGGTGTCGTCAGAGAACTCTCATGGCTCTGAGCATGCTGAGGTGACCAAAGGCAAAGTTGGGAAAGAAGATGATGATGAGGATGATGATCTTAAGCCTTATGATATTGACGAAGAAGACACTGAAATCCAAAGACCTCTTAGACACCTAAGAGATTGCATGGAAGCATTGCTTGATAACAACAGTGACAACATGGAGAAGTTTGAATCTGCTTTAAAAAGTGTGGAAACCATTGTCTGTGCTCTGCCGGGAGATCTGGATGAAGTTTGTGTTGAACTGATAAAAATCCTTCTTCATCTTCAAGATCCTTTCTCAACCGATAATTTTCTGGAGTTGAGATTCAAGGCAATGACAGCTATTACAGTACGATGTGCACTTCCAGTAGCTAAATTCCTGACTGATGAGTTTTATGCCGCTAACTATAGTATAATTCAGCGTTTGGATATCCTGGATGTACTTGCTGCTAGTGCACAACAGCTCTCCCAACCAGTGGAACTCCAACAAGATAAACCAGGGTCAAAAAAGTTTTTACCTTCAGGACATAACAATCAAATGAATGTTGAAAGTATTCCAGAATGGCAAAAAGTTGTACAAGAAAGAATTGAAAAGAAAACAAGAAGATTTACCAAAGGACCTTCCAAAGAACAACCAAAGCCAGTTGCAAATAGATTTTCTCAAGTCGCAGGTCACTTTTTCTTCCCTTTGATGACCAACTATGATCACAAGCAAAACACTTTAGATTTGTTAGGTGATGACTGTTTTGTTCTCGGCAGACTTATTTACACCCTTGGGGTCATTATCCACTCTGCTAGAGGAACCCCAGTGGTTTCCAGTATGGGTTCAGCAATGATTGAGTTTACCTGGGCTCTGCGCTACCACCAAGAGCCTGTTGTACGACAAGTACTGGTGTTTGCTCTTGTCATGGTTTTTACAAGTGTTCCCATCAATTTACTGTTCAGTGAGCGTGGAGGGGAAGTGTTTGAGGTACACAACTGGTTGAAAGATTTGATGGAGAAAGATGATAATGCAGATGTCAAGAGAACTGCTATACAAGCCTTGATGGTGCTGGAAGACGCATTCAAGAATGAAGTCATGCCAGAAGGAAAATCCTGACTGATTAAATAATAACTTCTTATCTTACCTATTTTGAGGGTTGTGAAGGTGGGGTCCTAATCCCATTTCCAAGCCCAAAATTTTGCAAAATACCAGTCCCAGTCATGCAAAATCTCATTCCGAATTATAGAGTTAGAGTTAGAGATTTTGCAAAATTCCAGTAATGGCTAAATCCCAGTCCCAGTGAATGAAATCCCATTTTCCCAGCCCAAAAAAAGTCGAATCCCAGCTCCCAATAAAACACCTTCAGAACCCTCTATTTTGTCCTCCTTTAATAATGTACAGTGTAAGAGGATTGGTTACTAGCACTAAGCTAGTTTCAAAGTGAAATGGAAGTGTTGATAAATCATTTATTTTGTTGTTGTTCTGGATAGCAAAAACTGACTGCTTTACGAATAGTGCAGTAAACTTCCTGCCAAATTAAAGTAAAATATTATTTTACAAGTTTCATCATGAAATAAAAGGAACTGGTAACCTTTTTCTGTGTTGTGTAGTTACAGAATACATATTCCTATACCTCCCCATAGAAGGATGTACACCTTTCCCTGAATTCTCTTGACTGACCACAGAACAATAGATTAAAGGCAAAGCTGGAGTAGACAAATGCAGTGAATGTATCGATTTGAAAACTCCAGCCTGGACTTGAATCTTTTGTTTTGTGGTCAGTCAAGCGAATTTGGTAAATGTTTATTGGTGAATTAATAAGACAGTTGCACATCAGGTCACATGATCCTGCCCTTGTCTCTGAAGTACCAAGTTTGCAGAACATTGATATTTGCAGTAGAGTGCAAATAATATAACCATGAAATAGTTAGCTAGCTAACTAATGACTAATTATGTATTAAGTTCTGCCTAAATTTGATTAGTGGAGAAATAAGCGAGCTGTGACGGGTCTTGCACATGCAAGCATGTTTAATTAGTCAAATGATCACCGCTACGCTGCGGTTTTGTAATGCGGAATAAAAAAAACTGTGATAATTTGAACAAACTTTTATTCCACATTAATCTATCAGTATTACAATTCAAATAGTTGTATCTGAGTCTTGATTTATTGACCTGTGTCTTCATTCTTAACTTATTAAACGTCAGAAACACATTCTTTTGTGCACTGAGTCGTTGATCTAGAAAAAGCCCATGCTCCTGTCTTGCCTAACTAAGCACTAACTATCTCCTATTTCTTGCTATCTATTTCACGGTTATATTATTTGCACTCTAGTACAGAGGATATCCAAGAATATACTGCATAATATCCAATTCAATTGGGAGGGAAGGGGGTTGATATGTTTTCAAGCCAGATGCTGATAAAGAAAGCAATAATGCTCCAGGAAATTACATAGCCTGAAATTGAAAGGAATTGTGCTCAAGCTGGAGCCCTCAAGCTGGATAGCATGTGGTGAGAACACAGGAAACCCAATTCTAAAAAAAAAACATTTCCAGGAATTTTCACTTAATTCCGTTAAAAACGGTTTGCATCTTGATACCTATGCTGAAAAGGAATCTCAGGAGGGCTAGAGTGCTTCCCGTGTGAGTTTTTCCTATTCCTATTTTCATTCAATTACTTTCCCTTCCATCCCGGAAGCCCAAGTGATTAAAGAAATTAAAATAGGACACAAGGCGTATTAAAAGATGGGGTTTTTCAGGTTTGAAAGGAATTTCATAGATAAATCTCATATATTCTAATCCCAAAGGTATCTTTCTCCTTCGTTTCAAATTTCTTCGAGAACAACCCGTGACGTCCCGTAAGTTTCGAGTCTCGAGGGATGGGCTCGAGTACGTGCGGTGAGCATGCGCAAGAGAGCATCCAACATGGCGTCGGAGACTGAGGGTGTAATGCTTCCTACATGAAAAGGTCGGTCGAGAAATGTCTCGTCTTGCCGACTACTTTGCCGTTGTTGGCATCGACAAGGACTCAAATTTAGGTCAGAACTACACCACAGTCATAACCGTTGAATAAATATGGATTATTAAGTTGGAAATATTGCTGCACTTGAGTTGAATGTGTGATGTTCTGACTCAGTGTGTTTGGTTTTTTTTTTCAGGTGACGAGATAAAAGGAAAAGTGCTGCAAAGATTCCCAGCTCAAGACCGAAAAGATGTGCCTTTTCCAGAAGGAATTGAATTGGTAAGAAGCGTTTCAGCTCGGTTTTAGCCTAAGCTGTAATTTTTTAAGATTCCCAGATCAAAAGTCGTCGGTCGTACTTTAGTATCATGTCTGCCTTGCTAATGGCATTAATTTTGGTGCTTCTGATCCACATATTCTCAACAAAATTCTTTGTATAATTATTCATTGTTGGTTGAATATCTATTATCTATCAACTTGGCTTTTGAATGTTTCAATATAAGGTGGTTTTTGTGTTATTTTAAGGGGGTATTTTATATCGAAAGTTGCTTGAGGATCGAAGGTTGCAAGGTGATCTTGCAGCGTAGGGCGTCAAAATGTGCTGCGATTCTCTTTGACTTTAGCTATCTACAGCTCATTTAAATCTCATCTTAACACTAACAAACTACAAAAATCCAACCTATAACAAGTTGAAGTACATTTGAGAAGTGAAACGATCTCAGGAACTGATAAAATCTTGGATAGTCTAGAGACGTTTTTACTAAATATTTCTTTGTAGTACTGCTTAGCTTTCGATGCGTTTAGACGTATAAATTTTCATAAGAATTGGAAAAAAGATATTTTATGATTTTTTTTTTCATTTTTAAACCTTAAGTGTGGATGATATCTTACTAAATCAAGAATTTCTTAACTTATACTCTTGGAATTTGATGCAGACTATTGGAATATTTTACTTTAATACTATTCATTTCCATAAATTGATCAATTACCAATAGTAAAACTATTTAAAATATAATCAAATAAACATGTCATATTTAGAAGTCTGTCATTAAATTTATATTTATATTTTAAAATTTGTCTTTCATTGTTTTGCTTCAGGTTTTTAGTATCTGTTTGGATTACAGATATATTATTTTTACTTGTAAAAACATTCAATTGTCATTTGGTTTAACCTTATGTAATATAGTTTAAAAAAAAAATTGAATCTGAATCTAATTGCTTACAAATGTTTTTACGAATGTATGAAAAAATGTTAATTTATATTGTAGTTGTAATGGCTGCAGTTGAATTTTCTCTTAATTTTTTTCTTTTTTCCATTTCTTCATTTCCCATTTCTTCATTTCTTTCTTCTGAATGTGAAGTGGATGAAAATCATCCTTTCACCTCAGGCCCCAGAGTTTGTCAAACCTTCCTTCTTGCCGATTTCTTGATTACATTGTAGCTATAATGGGCTTCTGTTGAATTTGCTTTTCATCTTTCTTTTTTCCTATTTTTCATTTAGTTTTGTCAGCCAAGTGGATGGAAAACATCCTACTACCTCAAGCCCCACACCTTCTTTGTTGCCGTTCTCACAGACATGGATGGCTCGCACAGTTACTGTGCCTGTTTTACCTTTTACGAACCATACACTCCAAAGCAAAGTAATACTAGAAGCTCCCGTAATGAAAGCTTGTCCGATTCCTCTTCTGTAAGAACAATCCCAGATGGGAATCCTGGGATATCAGTCAATAATGAAGATATACCTCTTGAATCTTATGTTCCAAAATGTTTGTGCTTGGTATCAAGGGTCACTTACTTTGATGTTCTCAAGGTAAGGCTATAAATAATTACTTTATTGCATATGCCTGGTTTTACCAGTCTATTCATTTTGGTGTCCATTGGTCTAAACCTGTATTTTAGGAGTCCCCTGTTAAAAAAAGCAAGTGTCAGGAGCATTAGTGAAGGCATTTTTGTTCCCTGATCCCACTCATTTTGTCCAAGATGACAGACAAGAACGAGATGGCAAACATTGTATTGTCAAAGAATGGATTTTTTTAAGATGAAAATCTTTCTACATGATTAAGCAAAAGAAAATTGAAAGATCTTTCTGCATCCCTAATAGGACATTGTCTATTTCTTGTTTGATTCCAATTCTAATTTATTTGTGCAAAGGATGCATGTTTTTGTATCTAGTACTCTGTAAAACCCTGATATGGTATTCGCTTTAGGAAATGTATGGTAGAATACATTTGACTTTGAAGCAGTTTTCATATATAATTTGCTTGATGCTTAAGACAAAGAAAGGAAAAAATTTACTCATAATTTTATTTTCCATTTGGATGAATTGTAATACACCTTTTATCCAAAAGTTGGAATCATTTTATGAAAAAAAGTGAACTTTGTATTTTAAACTTCTTTAATTAATGGAAGATATTTTGTTTTTATTTCAGAATTGCCTTACAACACTCTATTTATCCTTTCTTTCGGGCAACAATCCATTGCTAGAAAAACTTGTTGGATCTATACTGGGATTTGTGAAAGTACCTCCTCCCGGAGGGCCAAAGCTGACCTTCTCTATTGGGGCAGGAGATCGGCAGACTCTGTGCCCGCCTGTTTCAGATACTATCCCTGTCACCGGAAAAAGTGTTGCTCTTCTGTTTCAGCAGATAGGTTAGTACATACCTGTATTTCAGCTAATGATAGCTCGACTTTGCACAATCATGTGATGGCAGAATTGGCAGGAGGCAGGAACATTTGAATCTGGTCTAATCTGATTTACATAAGAAAGAATTCAGTATTCCAGGAAAAAAAAGACAATGTTGTGTCTCTTGTCATGGCTGCAATCACCTGATGGTACCAAAGCACTATATAGAGTATAGGTTTGGTAATAGTATTAACCCTTGTACATTGAAATTGTTTACTTATTTACTGGTTTCTTTTTCGCGGCTTTGAGGGGCACTTTATTTAGACAATAGCTTAATATCCTTTACTGCACATGAAAACTATTGTGTTTATGCAAAGTGCCCCTGAAATTTAATGCAAATGATAGATAGATAGATAGTTTATTAGTCGTATGTTAGTAGCTGAATTACGTAAAAACCTTAAAAACAATTGATCAAAGGGAATAATAATTAAGGAAAAATTCTAATCAGAGTTAAATTACTATGTATATACATTCAATGAAATATTAGTCTTAATTACAGTTACTATAAATAAAAGTGTTCTTCAGTCTATTTGTTTTGCACTTGGGAACATCAAAATTCCACTTACTTCTAATGAGCCAAATATAAATGCTTCATAGGATGTAAAAAAGCAGTGTATTCACAAGGAGTAGTTTTTCCAATTTTCTTATCCCATTGCTCGTTTCATTTTTCAGGTATTCACAATATGATGTCATTATTCTGCGCAGCAGTCACTGAGAATAAAATTCTCTTCATGTCAAGTAGCTATGTTTCACTTACCAATGCGACAAGAGCAATGCTAGCATTAATGTATCCACTGAAATTCAGGTATGGAATAAATCTCACTTCAGAAATAGAACAGCTTTTTCATGTCCCAGTCATGTAGTAATTGAGGGAAGTAAGTCAAGGGTGGTATAGTGGTAATGTACTTGCCTCTCCTCTCAACTCAGGGTGTTGGGTTCAATTCCTGGATTCAGCATCACTTGCAAGTAGATTTTGTTGCTGTAGGTCTCCCTTGATTCAAGGGTTTTTCTCTCTGTTCCCAGATTTCCTCCCTCTACAGCACTTCACAAATAGATCTGTGAGCCATGTCCTGACTTAGATCAGCCCAGAGGTAGTTTCAGGGTTCTATCTGTGAGTTAGCCGTGCCCTGACTTAGATCAGCACAGAGGTTGTTTCAGGGTTTGATCTGTGAGTTAGCCATGCCCTGACTTTGATCAGCACAGAGGTTGTTTCAGGGTTTGATTTGTCTATGTTGCAAATATACTCATCTAATGTAACTTTACTTGTTTATTTATCAGCTATGTATATATTCCAATTCTTCCGTCGGATCTGCTTGACTTTCTTAATGCTCCCACTCCATTCATCATGGGGGTACATGAACATTACAAAGACAACATCCCTGACCTGGTAAGAACAATTTTTATTCCTTTACAAGATATCACAGATTTTTTCACAAGAGCAGTTTCTGTATGACTATGGGTAACTTACAGCATGGTTCACACCTTGTTGTGACTTTGCCATCAGTTTGTGCCCTGTATGAACACATTCAACATTTGGTGCTGTGTCATAACTGTGCCGTGTGAAATGCCTTTTTTACGGTCACACAAAATCTGCTCTATTTACCTTTTACACTAAAATAATTATTATAAAATAATGACATTTTGATAACATTATCTTTCAGTCTGATGTGATACTGGTTGATATTGATGGCGGCTATGTATATATCCCTGATAGTGTACACTTGGCAACATTACCTGAACCATTCCTTAGCAGAACAAGAAGAGAATTGAACCTTGTAAGTCATTGCAATTGTCTCCCTACGTTTATTTTTCTGGAGTGATACACTTGGAATTGGAAATAGTCCCCTTCACTGTTCCCTGCACCATCTTGAAAGGTAGCTGGGCCTTTGCATCAAAGCAAGACGAACAGTGAGCTTACAATGATAGGGACCTTTTTTTAACACCTTGGACAATTATTCACATGTCTCTATCATTGCAAGCTCACCTTGTGTCTCCCTTTGATGCAAAGGCACAGGTACCTTTCAAGATGGTGTAGGGAACTGTGAAAGGGACTATTAGATCATTGTGCTTCCTGTGTGATATGTGATTAATAATATTTTTTTTAATTACTGGTTAATAAATAGTTGATAAATGTTGTAGGTTATGAATCCTCAACTGGTTAATGCTGATTATGTCTTTCAACCGCCTGTGTCGCCATCACCTTTGCCACTACAGGTAAATTATTATAATCATTATCATGAGCATCATGCACATCAACATCATGTATCATCATAATCGCATCATCATGTATCATCATATATCATCTTCATCATCATGTATCATCATCGTGTATCATCATCATGCATCATCATAATCGTATCATGTATCATCATCATCATGTATGTATCATCATCATCATGTATCATCATCATCATGTATCATCATCATGTATCATCATCATCATGTATCACCATCATGTATCATCATCATGTATCATCATCATGTATCACCATCATGTATCATCATGTATCATCATCATGTATCATCATCATCATGTATCATCATATATCATCTTCATCATCATGTATCATCGTGTATCATCATCATGCATCATCATAATCGTATCATGTATCATCATCATCATGTATGTATCATCATCATGTATCATCATCATCATGTATCATCATCATGTATCATCATCATCATGTATCACCATCATGTATCATCATCATGTATCATCATCATGTATCACCATCATGTATCATCATGTATCATCATCATGTATCATCATCATCATGTATCATCATATATCATCTTCATCATCATGTATCATCGTGTATCATCATCATGCATCATCATAATCGTATCATGTATCATCATCATCACGGATGTATCATCATCATGTATCATCATCATCATGTATCATCATCATGTATCATCATCATCATGTATCACCATCATGTATCATCATCATGTATCATCATCATGTATCACCATCATGTATCATCATGTATCATCATCATGTATCATCATCATCATGTATCACCATCATGTATCATCATCATGTATCATCATCATGTATCATCATCATGTATCATCATCATCATGTATCACCATCATGTATCATCATCATGTATCATCATCATGTATCACCATCATGTATCATCATGTATCATCATCATGTATCACCATCATGTATCATCATGTATCATCATCATGTATCATCATCATCATGTATCACCATCATGTATCATCATCATGTATCATCATCATGTATCACCATCATGTATCATCATGTATCATCATCATGTATCATCATCATCATGTATCATCATGTATCATCATCATTGTATCATCACCATCATGTATCATCATCATTGTATCATCACCATCATGTATCATTATCATATATCATCATCATCATGTTTCATCATCGTATATATCATCATATATATCATCATCCCAATCATTATGTATCTTTATCATCATGTATCATCATCATCACCATATCTTGATCACCATCATCATCATACATTACAACTGAACATTATCATTTTTGTCATCATTATAATAATCATCAACCATCATCATCATCACCATCCTCATCAATCGTCACCATAATCATCATAATCATTATCTCCATATTGACATCATAATCATCAACATTATTCACAACAATGGTGAATAATATATGCACATTAGCAAAACATTATATTATTGTGTCTTGCAGGACAAGGAGATCAGAGCCATTTTCATTCGACTGCTTGCCAGAACATTAACTGGCTACAGGTCTTGTTTGACACTGATACGAATCCACCCCAAGCCAGTCATTACCTTCAATAAAGTAAGGACATGTAACAGTATTATGATTGTATTGATGACCAAACATTTTCTGGAATATTTTAGTAGGATTTTTAGGGAACCAAGGGTGGCGTAGCAGTAGTGCCCTCAACTCTTGCCTCTGTAGTTTGGGGCTCAATTCCCAGACATGGCATCACATGTGGATAGAGTTTGTTAATAGGTCTCTCCCTTGATTCAAGGGTTTTTCTCAGGGTTCTCTTCAGGATTTCCCCCTCCATAAAACCCAATGCCCAATTCCCTTACTTTGATCAGCCTAGAGACTGTTTCAGGGTTCTATCTGTGAGTTAGCTATTCCCTTACTTTGATCAGCCCAGAGACTGTTTCAGTGTTTCAAGAAAAGTTCAAGGTTTTATTCTTCTTCTGTGATCTAAGATTTGATTTTGATTTTGATTTTTCCAGGCAAGATTCCTTGAGCAACGAGTCATGATTGGAGATGAATTCCTTACAAGGGTAAGAATCCATGCTATTACAGCAGACAGTGATAGAGATGTTTTTTGTATGAGTGTACATTTTTTAAATGATTTTAATGTATTTGGGTTCTTGTACTGTTTCTAAATGGAGAAAGCTGCTGTTATTTCAGGTTCTAGAAAGCATTGCCTTCTCAACATTAGTGGTCAACAGAGGACCACCCTACCGCTCTTGCGACTTGTTTGATCAGGTAATATTATTGATAAATATTTGATTATTAATTTTATCAATAAGCAATACTATGAACATCAACTGCAGCATGGCCTCTTAGTAAAAATCAAAAGGTTTTGACACTGAAAAAACAATAAAATCCTGCTCATTGGGAAAATTGAAAATGGAAAGTTTTCAGGATTGGTTATAATCAGCCAGGTCTACTAGAGGTCAAGGGTTCAAGCCTGGACATACCAAATCTAAGGGTCTTGAGATATCTGAGTAGAAAGTGCTGCTTGTGCTCTAAGAATGGTTTACAATGGTTTAAAGCCTTACCCATGGCTCAGAAGACAATGTAGAATATGAAGGCCATAAGTTTATTAGTTGCTTGCAAGTGCCACACTATCTACTTTTCATTTTTTCATTCATGAATTTCTTTTTCTTTTAGCTTTGTGCCGAGATTGAAGAAATCGTTCAGAGCGAGAATGACGTTGATGCTGATATCCTGGTGAACATACAACACATTGCTAGACAACTGTTTGAAAATGTAAGAGAAGTTTCTTTAACATACTTTTAAATGCTCACAGCATCGTCCTGCATTAATGCATTAATTAACCACGAAGCCTGGTACTCACTAGCGATGCAAGCTGATGCAATCATGACCACAAGCACAAACCAATGCAAGAAAAACAATATCTTCTGTTCTCTTGCATTGCTTCTTTTCAAAGTTAGAACATGCACTAGCTTGAAGTAGCGTCGGCTTGTATTCTTGCTAAAGAGCACCAGCCTTGAGACATCTAACAGAGCCATCAAAAACCAAGGGAGAGGCCAAACAAGTTCTACTCACATGAGCCGACAAGTCCAGGAAATGAACCTGAGACTTGAGACCAGAGTGTCCTACCTCCACACCACCTTTGATTCCCTTAACTCAATTCCTAAAAATTCTATTCGGATCTTTCTATTACAGGAGCCATCGTGTGATAATTCAGATAACCAAATCCAGAATACCCTTGATGGTATTGACACTGAAGTCCACAAGAAGACTGGCTTTCCTCATCTGGATCCAGAAATAATCAACCAATTCATCAAAGAAGAGGCAGCACATGTTGAACATTTTCAAGTCGTCACCAGTGAACCAAAGATTGTGCCATGCAGTACTGGTTCTTATAGCAGGCAGCAGCATTATATTCATAGCAGGAAACTGGAAGTGCTGAAGGACTGTGTGACGTATATCTTCGATAACAAGATATCTGAGGCCAGAATGGTAAGCTTGGAGATGTGAATTTGTTCATAAAAAACTATAATCTGGGCAGATTGTCAATGAGCTATGGGGATGCATGGCAGTATTCTTTCAGTGAAGGGGGCTTATAACTGCTGGGAGGAAGGGGTGGGGGGCTTATAACTGCTGGGAGGAGGGGGTGGGGGGCTTATAACTGCTGGGAGGAAGGGGTGGGGGGCTTATAACTGCTGGGAGGAGGGGGTGGGGGCTTATAACTGCTGGGAGGAGGGGGTGGGGGGCTTATAACTGCTGGGAGGATGGGGTGGGGGGGGCATATAACCTGGACGCAATTTCTGTTACCAGACGGTTGACCTTATAATCAGGGTATGGGGGGTTAAATCTCTGACTCTATGGTTATCTAAGATATCAGGGACCACAGAGACAGGGGGCTGAGGGGGGCTGGAGCACTTTTTAGGGTACTCGGCAGTTCTTGGGTATTGGTAGTTGATTGTCATCATCTTTTGTTTTTATACATGTAGGCTCTACCATCAGTGCTCCGATCTCTAAAATCCAAAGGTGCGCAACTAGCTCTGTGTCATGAGCTATCACTACGAGCCAAGCAGAATAGATCTGTACTAGAACATGACCAGTTTGACTTGGTTGTACGGCTGATGAACAGCGCTCTGCAGGTAAATACCAACCTTCTTAATGATTTTTTTTGATTTATTTTAAGTGTAGGAAGCTCTTGTTCCTGTTAGTTGTCACATCATTTCATTCTCATTAATTTTTCTTTTTCTTTCATTTTTTCAGTCGGATGCTAGTATGGACAACACTGCAGTTGCTGCCGCACTGCTCCCTCTCACAGCTACGTTTTGCAGGGTAAGTTGATGATGGACTGCAGTCATCATAATTTGGTCATTGTCAAACCTATCAATATCAGCCTTATTATCACTGTTACTAATGCCATCATTTTCACCATAGGTGAGCAACCGTAAAGTGTGACGTGCCAAACTTGTTTTTATGAGAATTTATATCTCAGACGTTTTCAACTTAAAACTTTCAAGTTCCACACGTGAAACTTTATGGAAGGTGCCATTCCTACCAATCAGAAACTTGAACTTTTTTCTTTGCGAATGTCTAAAAAAATAACTTATAAAAACAAGGTTTTTTTAGTGTCATGCTTCACAGTTGCTTGCAAATGGTATTATCTTTAGCCACATCGCCATTGTCATGATCATCATTATTGTAATCATCACCATAATCATCAACACCATAATCATCATCATCACCATTGTGATCTTCATCATCAGCAGCACCATCATCATCCTCCTCCTCCTCCTCCTCCTCCTCCTCCTCCTCCTCCTCCTCCTCCTCCTCCTCCTCCTCCTCCTTATCCTATCTGGGAAACAGATTTTTTTAGTTCCTTTCAGCTAGTGAAAAATGATAAATTATTTCTATACAAGTTTTACTCTCCTAGCTAATAAATAGATTTCATCATATAATCTCTTTTTAATTGCAAAAAAAATATTATGTTTCTAGAAACTTGCTACTGGGTGTATTCAGTTTGCATACACCTGCGTCCAGGACCATGCCATCTGGGAGAAGCAACAGTTCTGGGAAGAAGCCTTCTACATGGACGTACAGACACAAATAAAACAGTTATACATTGTAGATGAACCTCCCAGAGCAAACGAAGAAGACACTCTAGAAAAACCAGAGAACAGGTCTTCAAGAAGCAGTCTTACTCCTTCAATGAAACACAGAAGTATATCCATAAAGGATGGATCAGGAAGGGATTCAGGAGATTCAACTGAAGATTCGAAAGTTGCTTTGAAACCTGCGAATAAATCACCACCAAATAAACCACAACCAAGTGCTCTGGATATTGCCGCAGAACAGGTGAGATGGATTATGATGTTGCTTATATTTATGGTTGTTATTAATTTTGTGATGTATATGATGGTAGTAGTAGCTAATTATTGGTTGATGCTGAATGATGATGATGTGATAAATGGTAGCGAATGATGCTGATGATGATACTATAGGTAGTGATGATGATGCCAGTAGATGATGCTACTGATGATACTATAGGTAGTGATGATGATGCCAGTAGCAATGATGCTGCTGATGATACTATAGGTAGTGATGATGATGCCAGTTGCAAATGATGATGATGATGATATTGGGGAGGTGCATGATGGTAATGATGATGCTAATGATTCCAGTGATGATGATGGTGATGATGGAAATGATGATGCCAGTAGCAATGATGATGATGATGATATGGGGATGTGCATGATGGTAATGATGATGATGCTAATGATTCCAATGATGATGATGATGATAGAGATGATGCCAGTGGCAATGATGATGTTGGTACTAATAATGATGCCAACAGCAGTGATGATGATAATGTTAATGATGGCAATAATGACAGTGTTGATGGTAATGTTAGATCAAGTAAGTACTGTAACATATATTATCTTACACCATCGTGTCTTCTTCCATAGCTCAAACGCTGGCCAGATATGCTCCAGAAAGAGAGAAACAATCTAATGTCTAGTGAAGAGAGTATTGTATATAGCCAGGCCATACACTACGCTAACCGTATGGTATACATGAGAATACCACTGAACGCATGTGAATTAATGCCATCCAGAACACGTAACCAGATGCCACACGCAACAGGTGCTACAGGTAAAGACCTATTTTGCACTTTTTTTGTTATTGGTGTTTTTTGTGTGTTTATCATTCAGAGTTGTTGGGAAGCAAGGGTGGTGTAGCAGCACTCACCTCTGGGGTCTTGGGTTGAAATCCTGGACTCAGCATCACATGTGAGCAGAGTTTATTTCAGTCTCCCTGTCCTGGTTTTCACCAGGTTCTCCAGTTTTCCTTCCACAATTTAAAGCCTTGTTTTCACTAGTGACGCAAGCACAAAACACCGCCGTTTTCACTATGACGAAAGCAAACACAAGCAAAAATACCCTTTTCACAACGATGCAATCACAAGCGCAAGCATGAAAACAAGCACAAGTATAAATTTTGTTTGATCCTGGCGCTTGTGCTTGCGTCGTAGTGAAAACCAGGCTTAACCTATATAGTTTTTGAACTATATTGGTCACTTACTTATCACAACCTGCTGTCTGTTTGTTCCTTTTGTTAAAAGCATCAAGACTTTTGTTAGATGCATTTTCAAGAACTCTATATTATGCTGTTATCGGCAAAAATAATAATAATAATAATAATATTATTATTATTATTATTATTATTATTATTATTATTATTATATCTTGAAATTAGCCATGCCCTGACTTACATCAACCCAGAGGTTGTTTTAAGGTTCAATCTCTGGGTTAGCCATGACCTGACTTAGATCAGCCCAGAAGTTGACCTTGATGATACATTTTCATATTTGTATAGGGTCTCTAGCTGGCCGAGAGGGTTCAGTCAGTGGTGTGTATACTGCTGATGGTACTGCAACTAATGGAGGTAATTATTATAAAACTATTTGATTGACAGATGTCACTCAATGATAATTATTGTGTTTCTTTCTTGTTTACTGGTATATTATTATCATGAAAATAGCTTTGTCGTCAATGAAAATATTTTTGGACTATGGATTTCCTTCTTGGGTAATAGCAGGCATTAACACTGATTGACAGCTGTCACTCACAATGTATTTATTACAGAAACAGTAGGAGATTCTGCCAATCTCAGTGTGACAGACAGTGGCTGGGATAGTTATCTTGACGATGAAGAGGAAACCATTGCAGACATTGTATCGAAATTTGTGTTACGATTTGTCGATCGGGTTGGGACAGAAGCTGGGATCAGAACAGAGCATATGAAGTCTCTTTATGCAATGATTCCAGGTGCGTCAATAGTTTTATTTTTATTTATTTTTATATTTATTTACTTGTTTCATTTTCTGATGGTAGAGCCTCATTTTAGCAGGGTTCAAAATTCCTATGAGATAATTGGCTTAATGCGAGACGAAAATTACAAATATCGAGTGAAAAGATATTGAACTCACATTTTCTAGCCAATTCCCTTTTAAGAAAATAATGACATCCAAAGAAAAATAAAGTCTTTGTAGCTGCTCAATGCACAAGATAAGTTAGTTATAAATTGAAATTCTAACCCTGTTTCAGGATCAAAATATCCTGACACTGATACAAATGGTTAAGAATGCACAACTTCAACGATACAAACACTTCGAAATTCCACAAATTTCCTTTGAAAAAACACCTAAATATTCTCTGTCTGTCTCTCTCTCCCTCTCTCTGTCTGTCTCTGCCTCTTTCAAGCTGTTAGATTTATAATTATTGTCAACATTATTTTTCTTTTTTTTCTAGGTGTCGTTGCCATGCATATAGAATCACTCGAGCCAGTCTGGGCACAGTACAGGCGTTTAGCACCCCAAAGGAAGGTACAAATACTTTGATTTTGCATGAATGAAATCTATCATCTTTGTTCATTATTTTAGTCTGTACATGATCAATAGACCTAATCGGCTAACGCGTTGCTATGTACGTTTCCACCCAATTCAAAACCTTTGGGAATAAGAACAAAATACAAAAGACAAAGAATCTTATCCCTCCAGAGGTTTTGAATTGCGTGGAAACGTACATAGCAACGCGTTAGCCAATTAGGTCTATTATAATCCCATTGCTCCCATATGTTTCAATATCTGATTACCATGACAACAGTTGCCATGACAACAGTTGCCATAACAACATATTTACTAATGATCCAGATGATACTGATTGTGTAAGAACTTACCTAACACAACTGACCAATAAAAGTGTTTGATAACGCCGTTCTACTAACACTGTTATAAACACCTAACATTCTTGTTGTGTAAGTAACAAATGAAAAAAAAATTGTCCTCAAAATTCTAAGAACTTTCTGAGCTTTAAAATTTTGTAAGAAAAAAGCATGGCCTTTTCTTGAATGGTCCTTCTATCCTTTCTATTACCACTGTGTTTATTGCTATGAGCTGATCAGGGCAAAAAATAGGGATAGGTAAATGGGCAATAGACTCCCGTCAATAGACCTTTTTACCTTGGGCATAATGTTTACCCATTTCAGACCATGTGTCAATCTCTTGAGAATAAGATTCTTTGTTTGAGTTGTATCCATATTCATGTGTCTTCTTATGTGCAACCGTTAAACAAAGAAATGATTCTCTAGGGAATAACACGTGGTCTGAAATAAGAAAGCATTATTCACAAGCTAAAGAGGTTTATCAAGTGAATCGTTCCCAATATGTAGCCTTACATACTCTAACGGTTTATGATTTATTTGATTTTGACGGTAGTGTATTTCAAACTAGCTTGTCAAGAATTTTGTCTCGATCAGTGCGTACTACTAAAAACAGTGTTAGCAAGAGTTTCTGTTCTTTTCTTTTGTTTCATCCCTTTCGTTTCTTCCATTTTTTGTCCTGTCAATTTGATTGACAGGTTTTTCGTTGATTTTATTGGTCAGGAGTGCTGAACGGGTAGTGTCCAACCATCAATCAATCCATCCATCCAACCAATCAACCAACCACAACCATCCCCTACCCAACACTGGACATTGACAGTGACTGCATGTCCATCCATTGTTTGCCACCAGATCAAGATTATGCGCCCAGCCTTGTTAAAAGGAGAAGAAATGTTATGTGACGGTTTGAGATGCTACTTATTGGCCGATGGCCGAGAATTGGGGAGGGGAGGGGACGCTGGTGGACCATGTTTGATTCCAGCTGAAGGGGCGGTGTTTCTTACCAACTATCGAGTCATCTTCAAGGGTACACCTGTTGATCAGTTTGGTAAGTTATTAAGAATTTAGCCCCTAGCAGGGGGGTAGGGGGTCTGCACAGTTTTACATTATATAATTTTTAATAAATTGATATATTTTAGCCTCGGAGATGATAGTGACTAGGAGCTTTCCTGTTGGTTCAACGATACGGGAGAAGAAAATCGGTGTGACCTACATGGAACATTTGGAGCAGTGGCTACATGACTGTATTCAGCTCCGTTCTAGTACATTCCAGGTAAGCAGTTGTTCTTGAGGTGAACTACAATAGAGCAGTTTTCGTATGACTATGAAAAACTTACTGCACGGACTGCGCCTTGCTGTGACTGTTCACACTCTTCACACTCATACAAAATCTGTTATAATGCGTGACTTCTGTAAAGGTAGTGTTACATTACGCTATAATTCTTGCACCCTGTCCTGCAGGGTTTTTTGTGCTTGTTCAGGGTTGCCGCAATCGCAGCTTCGAGACATGACCTATTGTAACACTCCTCCTGCAACTTGTCTTGCAGTATTTTTTATGAAAGTTAATAACATTTCATCATGCGCAAATACTCCAGTTTCAAATTCTCTGCACGTTGAGCAGTTTTTCAAAAAAAAAATCCCTTTCAAAAATATTCATATTTCTTTTCATTTAAATATTTCAGTTAATGAAACTGGCATACGACGAAGAAGTTGGAGCAGAAATGGTAGAGATGTTCCGTAAACGGCTCCACGCCGTACAAGCTCCGCAGACTGTGTTCAGCTCGTTTGCTTTCGTTGGCAAAGGACTCGGTAGAACGCCAACCTTTGTAATCAAAAAACAAATGGAACGCCAAGGAACGCTACGAAAAACAAGAAAAAAATTCCATGACCTGACATCCTCTTCTAAAAGAGGTAGTCATAGTTTACCCAACCTTAAAGGATCCACAAGACGGAAAAAATATGGTGTAGGGAACAGCCCTAGGGATCGACCTGGTTCACCTAGTGGATCTATGACTGATGATGATTCTGTAGTTGATATTAGTGATATACCTGTTAAAGTAGACCATGTTGTACAGGGTGTTGATCGGTTAAATAGTATGCCATGTTGCCAAGATTACTCGCGGTTAGGATTTGGGAATGTTTCTAAAGGTCCTGGCGGTGGTCCCTGGAGAATCACAATGGTTAACTATACTTATACTGTTTGTAGAAGGTAAGAATCTTGGTACTTCCTAGATGCACTTTCGCCACCTCTCACAACTCACCCATCCACCCACACCACCACCAACTACACAGTGGGACCCAATGCAAATAAGATATTTGATGTATAGAGCTGTTAAGTTGTGACGTATTTCCGGGTCCAACTGCTCATAAAAACCGCTAAATTAAAGCAAAAATGTTCTCCATGATTTAACCTTCACCTGAAACAGTTAGATCTTTGGACAACAAATCCTGTCACGAAGAAAAAGTAAGAAAAAAATCTGTATAAAACTGCTTTTCGTTTTGGACCCGGAAGTTGTTTTTTCATAGTGATTGACGTCACACTTTATTTTGTTTTGCCCCCCTGACGCCCCATAGTGCTTTGCGATTCAAGATGGCCGCCGTATCGTCGAAGTAGTCCATTTTCAATGTCCCTAAAGAACGCTTACTTATACACTAAAATGCGCAAATTCTGTTTCCTTAGTTACCCGGCGGTTCTTGTCATACCGCAATCCATCTCAGACGACACTGTCCTCAGAGTGGCCAAGAACCATAGACAGGGCCGTTTTCCAGTAGCTATCTGGAGGCACCATAAGAATAAAGCTACTTTACTACGAGCAGGGGGTATTGAGAGAAGCAGTATGGCATCTCTTATTCGATCAGGGATTGGTACCTCTGGTGGGCAATCTATACCCTCGTCATCGTTGGAGCAGGAAAAGCTTTTTGGAGCTGTTGGTAAGTATGGGTTATTAGAGCATGGTTCATTTGATCAGAGTTTGTGTAATTCCAATACCTCTATTACTAAATCCCAATTCGATCTGTGAGTTAGCCGTGTCCTGACTTAGATCAGCTCGTAGGGTATTTCAGGGTACTATCTGTGTGTTAGCCATGTCCTGACTTAGATCACCCCAGAGTTGTGTCAGGGTTCAATCTGTGAGTTAGCCATACCCTGACTTAGATCACCCCAGAGGTTGTTTCAGGGTATTGATAAAGTTTCTCATTGAAGTTACTGCGACTCCCCTGTCCAAGAACAAGACCGTAGCAAGAGCGAACTCGCTCCATCACGGGGTGATTCTTAATCCACTCGTCTCCAGTAACCTGACAGATGATGTTGAAGCTGGTCAGTTAGTAGATCATACACTCAAGAGAAAAGGATGGGAGCCTGCCGCATTATATGTACTTGGCGACAAACATCATCTACGGGTAAGAACTGCTACGCGATATTAGTGATTGTAACGCAGTATTGTGTTACGTTGCGTAACGTCCTCCTGTGTAACGGGGGATTGGAGCACCGGGGGATAAATGTAACGCAATAAGTATCATCAATCCCGTACAATGACAGTTTCGTAAGCCAGGACTGTTTGTGTTTCATTGAGTAATTCTGTTTCTATTATCACAGAATGTAAAGCAAGAAGCTTACACCAAAGTAGAGTTTGTTCCTGTTGAGGTAGGTTCGATCTTGCTTTCTTAAGACCCGTTTACACTAGCAATTTTATCGTGCGACTTGAGCGGCGATTTCAATGACGATTTTTTCGCATCCCTAAATGGCACATTTAAACACCCGGCAATTTCATGGTTATTTTACGGCAGATATCAGCAAAGTTACCGCAAATGCTCGTAATTTTGTGCAACTTGCGGCGATTGTTACTCGAAAGTTACTATGTTCGAAGCTGCTGCGACTTGGCTGCGAAATGTCGCTGTAAAATCGCCCTGGAAATCGCCTTTTCTAAATAGTTGTATACAAAAACAGGTTCAAATGGCAAAATTACTGCAAGTAGTCCTTTAACTTGCACAGTTTTGAAAACTCTTGTTATTTTATCGTTCTTTTAGTTACCAGACGTGCGCGCAGTACGAGCCTGTTTCAAGAAGTTCCAGAGAGCCTGCTGCCCGAGTCAAGACGCTACTGAGAGTTTTTATAAACAGATTGACGAATCTGAATGGTTACATCAGGTAATGATGTGTATTATACAGATACTATCTGAATGTTGACAATGATCATAATTCATGATGCAGATGGTGATGATATATGATGATGATGATACATGATGATGATGGTGATGGTAGTGTTGGTCTTCTATTACTAACCTTTCTTATCCTTATTCATCTGTTTTAAAGCTCTCTGCAGTGCTCAATGTATCAAACGCCCTGGTAGACCTTATCGACATACAAGGATCATCTGTCATGGTGTGCTTCGAGGATGGCTGGGACGTTACATCACAGGTATTTCACTGTCCAACAAACGATTATATTTTCACTTTGGTTTTGCCAGCTTTAATCCCTTCTGTTAAAGGCATCGACATTATGAATGTAATAACACTCCAGTTTCGATGAGTTCTCTGTTACTCAGGGCTTTACCCTCCTTTCAAAGGCATTTTTGTTGTAATCTTTTGACAAGAGTGTAATATCAGGAGGAACAGCAGACATGGTGTGTCTCTAGAAGTTGGACTGTTTACTGTGTTCCACTCAAGAGATCACTCCAACATTTCTTCCATCTCTCTTTATTCTTACCTGGCTACCACTACCTGTGCACCCTTTTAAACACATACCCAATGCATTTCAATTACACTGCTTTCTTACGACCCATAAAGCATTTCAATTTGGCTCATTTGAGGGTCACTTTGCATCAGCACAATAGTTTTCATGTGCAGTGAAGGATAACAAGCTATTGTATTTATGGAATGTGTCCTCAAAGTTGGAAATAAGAAACCATCATTGGCATCATTTTACTACCACTACCAAAACACTGCGCAAATTATCTTCCTTATTCAAAATTTATTGCTTCATGAGAATAGTAAGACAGTTGGTGCTGATTAACTGACAAACGAAAGTGCGCAAAGAATTCTGGTAGTTGTGGTACTGTGTAATCTGTTGTCTCCCGTTATCCTTACAGGTTGTGTCCCTAGCAGAACTGTGTCTTGATCCACACTATCGAACCATGAAGGGGTTTATTCTCCTTGTCGAGAAGGAATGGCTCGGCTTTGGGCATCGCTTCCTACATCGATGTAATCAAGTGGCTTCTGCGCAAAGACAGAATGCTTTCACGCCGATATTCTTGCAGTTTCTCGATGCTGTTCATCAGGTGAGAAGTGGATAAGTGGAGTCAAAATCGTGGAACGTATTACGTGATGTCACGCAACTTGATTATCCCCCCTAATTGCGTGACCAGCTACGGGATTTGCGGGATGAAAAATCGTGATGCTTATTCTGTTTATTATATATTTTTCCTCTGCAGATTATGCAGCAGTTTCCACTGTCATTCGAATTCAACGAGAACTTTCTCTGTACCATCGCGTACCACCACGTATCAATGCGCTTTAGAACTTTTTTGCTGGACTCGGAACATGAACGGTATGAAGCTGGATGGATGACTGAAGATGATGGCAAGAAAACCGGCAAATCATTGTGGGATTATATTGAAGAACAGAACCAGAAGTCGGCTGCTTTCCACAACTTTCTGTATGCTTTGGGGCATCAAAAAGTAGGTTAAACGACGTCTACATATATCATGATATCGTGTGTCATCAACAACATCAACAACCACATTATCATCATCATGTATCAGCATTCATCACCATCATCACCATCATCATTGTCATGTATCACCATCATCTTCCTCATCATCATCATGTATCAACCTCACCCTCATGTGTCACCCCATCATCATGTATCTTCAGCATTCATCACCATTATCATTGTCATGTATTACCATCATCTTCACCACCATCATCCTCATGTATCAACCCCACCCTCATGTGTCATCGCCATCATCATGTATAATCAGCATTCATCACCATTATCACCATCATTGTCATGTATCACCATCATCTTCACCACCATCATCCTCATGTATCAACCCCACCCTTATGTGTCATCGCCATCATCATTTATCATCAGCATTCATCAGCATCATCACCATGACCACCACCACCACCACTATCATAGAGATCACTCCACCACTACTACCATGCGTCATCACCATCATGTATCATCACCATCATCCTCATCATGTATCATCCTCGTCATATAAATTTTTTACCCTCCTTTCAAAGGCATTTTTGTCGTATTTTTTGACAAGAGTGTAATATCAGGAGGAACACCAGACATGGGTTGCTCCCGACCAGAGTGCCATCGTATATATGGCACTCTTTGATGATCAACTCGAACACTACCTGAAACAACCTCTGTGCTGACCAAACACCGGTCACAGCTAACTCACAAATCTAATTGGAATTGACTTATTTATGGATATTTGACGTTTTTAGGTTCTGCGACCATTCTGCAAGATCTCTAACCTCAAGGTATGGAAGTACTACATGACGGAGAATCTTTCTACCGGTCCCTTGTACGACGCTGAGCTTGTCAACGAAGTAGAATCAACAGTTGAAGACCAACAATCCCCACAGCACAAACACGACTACATCAGGCGTTGCATGACAGGTTGCTATGGAGATGTTACGCAATTCCCGCGTGACGAGTGCACGTGGTTGTTACAGGAAGTCAGTAGGTTGGAGGAAGAGGCAGACTGTGCGCAAGATAGTTGGGAACAGACTTGGAAAGGCTTAGATTATCCGCCTCCCAAAAAGACTGTAAGTAGTACGCCCTTTACTCCCAGACACTTGACACTTGGGTTAAAACTAAAGTTCACAGAACGTTTCCTAATTTTTTTATCTAATTCTGAAACAATCTCTGGGCTGATATAAGTCAGGACATGGCTAACTCACAGATCGAACCCTGAAACAACCTTTGGGCTGATCTAAGTCAGGGCATGGCTAACTCACAGATCAAATCCTGAAACAACCTTTGGGCTGATCTAAGTCAGGGCATGGCTAACTCACAGATCGAACCCTCAAACACCCTCTAGGCTGATCTAAGTCAGGACATGGCTAACTCACAGATCAAATCCTGAAACAACCTCTGGGCTGATCTAAGTCAGGGCATGGCTAACTCACAGATCAAATCCTGAAACAACCTTTGGGCTGATCTAAGTCAGGGCATGGCTAACTCACAGATCGAACCCTCAAACACCCTCTAGGCTGATCTAAGTCAGGACATGGCTAACTCACAGATCAAATCCTGAAACAACCTCTGGGCTGATCTAAGTCAGGGCATGGCTAACTCACAGATCAAATCCTGAAACAACCTCTGGGCTGATCTAAGTCAGGGCATGGCTAACTCACAGATCCAACCCTGAAACAACCTTTGGGCTGATCTAAGTCAGGGCATGGCTAACTCACAGATCAAATCCTGAAACAACCTCTGGGCTGATCTAAGTCAGGGCATGGCTAACTCACAGATCCAACCCTGAAACAACCTTTGGGCTGATCTAAGTCAGGGCATGGCTAACTCACAGATCCAACCCTGAAACAACCTCTGGGCTGATCTAAGTCAGGGCATGGCTAACTCACAGATCGAATCGGAATTTGGCCTATTGGGGTTTTCTAGAGGGAGAAAAACATTGAGAAAAAATATTAAGTGAGAGACCAAGAAATCAGACTGGAGGCCTCAGAGATGAGGGGAAAGTGTACTACATTAACACTTGAATCATTCCTGGAGTAGTCTATTATCTTGGTGTTGTGTTTAATCTAACATCGTCTTATTATTTGTTGTTTCAGTCTTATTCAGGTAATCGACTGTGGGTTAAACAACAAGCTCTGATGCAGCACAAACGAAACACCATGGAAGTCATCTTAAGGGTATGTAGGTTATCCGCATAGAATCCAAGTGTATAGTTGATGGTGGAAATGGTGGCCTTTCAGCCATTTAGGGGTTTAGGAAAAACCTGGGTGGAGTTGGCATTGCAGTGCATTGTGGGACTGTTTTAGGGGGCACATTTCCAAGATGACATCAATTCCGGCCCCAATCTCGTACCCAGAGCCCGCGTTTCTCCTGGCCAGCGCCGAAAAACGAGAGACTCTGGGGAAACGGAATTTTTTTATCTGATTTTGGATAACCGGTTCTCTTAATGCGCATGCGTTTAAGCATAATTTAAAGATGGCGTCCAAAGTTCTTGCTCGAGATTTTGACGCAGCGATAGCGTTTTCAATGAAGTAAAGAAGTATAAAATTCTCTTTAAAAAATGAACAGCGAGAGTGCATTACATCAGTTCTAAAGGGAAATGACACGATTGCAGTACTGCCGACTGGATATGGCAAATCCTTAATTTTCCAGCTTCTGCCTCACGCTTTTGATCGCTTGGATAATTGTGCTGAAAATAGTGTAATTTTGGTTGTATCGCCATTAAATGCTTTAAAGGAAGAACAGATTAAAAATATTTCTTGCAGCTTCGGCACTTCATGTTTACAAGTATGTGTTTCTTGGACGTACTAAACGTTCGCGCCAAGGCAAGTTCGAACGTGAACGCAAACAACTTCGGATTTAAGAGCTGAATTTATTGTATTAAACTCTTATGCAAGACTAAAATAAATTAATCAATCCTTAAGCTGTAATATAAATTATACTTTATTTAAAAAAAGCTAATTGAGAGCAGAAGTCCCTAGATATTCCGTAAAATTTTTATTATTATTATGTCAGGGAAAGTCCTATTCCGGTTATCCAATGAAAGTACTTAAGTCCGCTCATTTCCGGTTTCTCAATTGTTTATTAGAGAACCAATCAAAAACCTCAAAAAATTCCGTTTCCCCAGAGTCTCTCGTTTTTCGGCGCTGGCCAGGAGAAACGCGGGCTCTGGGTACGAGATTGTTCCGGCCCTAAAACAGTCCCACATTGCACTGCAATGTCAATTCGACCCAGGTTTTGGGTGATAGGCCACCATTTCCCTTATCTAGTATTCGTAATGTTCACCCATGATGTTCACCTGTGTTTCTAGCGTATGTAGGTTACCACAGAAACCACTTGACACCTAGCAACAGATATACTCTGTGCATGGTATTGATGCAGCCATTTGCCTTATCTCATGTTAACATGTCTTGTTGATATTTTCCAGGGTAAACTCCAAGTAGAAGACAAAGGTGCTCAAGGCTTTTCCCAGCCTCATAATTTCCAGAAGAACTTGTTCTTGACTCCAACGAATTGTGATTACTGCTTACAGTTGATTATTGGTTTTGTCAGTAAAGGTAACACTACTTAGATCATCTTGCATTCCGTGGGCTTTTAGAGTAGATTTTGCATGACTGTGAAACGACAGGACATAGTGCGCGGGCACGGCAGAATTGGCAATGTCGTTGAAACATTCACAATGCAAGAGTATGTACCATAACGGTCACGGCACTGCGCATCCGTAGTAGGTTTTCATGTTCATCCATGTCATCATTTTGAGGGGGGGGGGGGGGGGGGATGTTACTATATGACTGACCTCAATCCTCATTTTCTTGACAGGTCTGAAGTGTACAGAATGTGGCTACAACGTACATGAGAAGTGTCAGTCCCAAGTACCATGGCAGTGCAAGAAGCGAGACCTATCAGATCAACCAGGAACCTCTCTTGCTAAAAGTACTATCAGTCTAGAGGTAAGATCTTCATATTACAGTTACTGCAAAAATGACGACACACATAGAGATAATGTGACGTCACCATTTAACTAATGTCACGTAGTAACAATGCGTCAATTCAGTTTTGAGGTGACGTTACACGGTACCTGATTATCACGTGCCAATTTAACATCACACACAAAGGTAGTATGAGGCCACCAGTTAACTAATGTCACGTAATAACACTCCATCAATTCGTTTTTACTGTAACAATAGCCTGTAACTGATTGTAACTTGCCAAAATAACATCTAAAAAAAATGCCATTTGCATATTCCGTTGCAGTTCGAAGCGCCAAACAAGCAGTTGCATTGTGGCTACTTACACAAGAGAGGACATCTGTTCAAGCAGTGGAAATCAAGATGGTTCGTACTGGATGCACAAAGGAACCAGGTTAGTTCTATGGTTACTATAGATCTGGGCTTCCTGTGGTCTGGCAACACCATTTAACCACAGCCATCCCAAACCTAAAAAAAAAAAAAGATTAGTATACGGTATTACTGTAACTGTAAAGAGAGAACACAAATAAACGTCCGTACCACAGGCATCCCAATCTTTCGAAAATTAATAAGTATCTTGAAAATAGAGAAAAAACACGATTTAACATAAGTACCACAGGAATCCCAAACCTTTGAGAAATTTAAACCTGTCTGCATTACTTTTGTACAGCTGCGCTACTATGACTCCAAAGAGGAAACACACTGTGCAGGTTATATCGACCTCGGAGAGATGACAGCAGTTGTACCAGGCAACTATTCACCAGGTACATAACATGTCGTATTTTCTCCATGATCATGTTGTGCCAATAGACCATTTTCGAGATGCGCGAGCGCTTTAAAATTATCGCAGGCGCAGACATGAAAAGGAGGCATTTTCGGGCAAAATCACGCGCGCTATTGACTCTGCCCGAAAATGCCTCGAGATCATGTACGCGCCTGCGATATTTTTGAAAGCGCTCGAGCATCTCAAAAATGGTCTATTTCTTTCAGTAAAACTCTCTAACCAGTAATTTTATGATCTACTTTAGGAGCACCCAAAGGAGCAGACAAGAATGCTTTCTTCGATGTAAGTTTAGCCCATAGGAGTTCGACAAACAAGATGCATTGTGGTCAAGCTTTGGTGCAAACAACACCATACAAGGCAAGATGAACAAAAGATATTTGTACCCAAGCTAGACCACAATGCACCATGTTCACTATCTCACAACACCATATAAGGCAAGATGAACAAAAGATGTTTGTACCCAAGCTAGACCACAATGTACCATGCTCACTATATCACAACACCATGTAAGACTTAATGAACAAAAGATGTTTGTACCCAAGCTAGACCACAATGCACCATGTTCACTATCTCACAACACCATATAAGGCATGATGAACTAAAGATGTTTGTACCCAAGCTAGACCACAATGCACCATGTTCACTATCTCAACACCACATAAGGTATGGTGAACAAGATGTTTGTACTCAAGCTAGACCGCAATGCACCACGTTCGTTATCTCAGAAAAAGTCTTTAATCAAATTTTTTTCTGGTATCCTAGACTAGAGCCCGCGTGCAGATGCTCAAATACAGCGGTAATTCATTTATGGAAGAGAGGAAACCTGGAACCTAATGTCGCGCGTGAAACAGCCGCATGTTCCCTACGCTATGCATGTTAGTGACCTTTATTCCTTGTATTATTTTTCAGCTTCGAACTACAAAGCGGATGTACAATCTACTGGCAGAAGACAAAGAATCGTGCCTTCTGTGGATCGAGAAACTCCAAAGCATGAACGTATAGAGGTGGATTAATTAATCAATAATAGTTCGTAAATGAACCGTTACCAATCAATATTGAATCGAGTGGATATCGTACAATCAATATTAATTCGACTGGACACAGTGTTGTCAAAGTTGGTTGCTATAGAATTATTCTTTTTCGATGTCAGTTACAACAAATAATTCAGCTCGGAATTGAGTTACGACGTCGTAAATGAAATCGATAATGCTTCGTTGAGGTTCGGGATTAACTCGGGTTCTACCGACAATGATCGTAATGCGCTCGTGCGGCCAAGATGATTACGATGATGGCTTATTTTAACTTCAAAACCAAAGGATAAATGCTCTTTGAGTTTTAGTTTTTAAAATCGAAACAAGAACTTTCTCGAAGGATGGGAAAGACGTTTCATCTTCTGTCCAGAGATGTACATTTGGCATAGAAAAGGCTTCCCCGACGACTGCCCATGGAAAAACCATAAACCATGGAAAATTCTCCTCTGGCTTGATTCCCTTTAGAGACACAGTGCAAGCGGATCTTTTTCACTTTCTTATTTCTTTATATTTTAATTTACTTCGATCACTGAGAAGAAAGGACGTTCACGAGTTCGAGGCGCACTTCCTTCACAACATGAAACAAGGCCTGGTTACTATGGTGATGGTTGCTATGGAAGCGAAGATTCCTCAAGATGATTTAACAGAACTCGCAAGGCAGTTCTCTAGGAAAGGCGTTTTTATTGTAGCGTTTTTGATATAGAATTCATTTTGAAGTATGATATTTAGTGCAATTTTTACTTGAATCCAACTTAAATGAAAGAAATCAGCATAACACTTCATGGATATCCAGTGATTTGTGCTTGGATTGAAGTAAAATATTAATGTGAATAATAGAACGCATAAGAGTAATATAACATTCGTAGTAGTATTTTACTCAAGGAAGACTGGTAACTAGCTCATCTTGCGTGGAATTCTGGGGCGGAAGCTCTGATTTTTGGTTTTCTGAATGCTAGTGGTAACTGGCTTTACTTGCACTCATACTGTAACAACACAGCACAGATTTCCCGCCGCGTCTTTTGGGATGAGCTCGTTTCCAGTCAATGAACTTAGATATCTCTCTCTCAGCATTAGTAGCACGCTTTGTCAAAATGAAGGGTGTAAATTGAACCATAATGCTTTGCGAGATAAAATCAGTTGTACATCAATCAGATTGACCTCAGAAGTTTAACACTACGCTTATCACTTGAGTATGTAACGAGACGTACGTTTTCCGTGTAAAAGCGAAAAAGAGACTGTTGCAACGTAATAGACCCCTTGCAGCACGTCGAAATGAAGCTCAATTTGGAGGGCAACACAATAGGTTACAATTCTCAGGAGATTGAACATTTTTCTTTTACCGTTGCATTAACAACATTGTAATTTTGAAGCAAAAACTTAGTACATCTAAACTTTCTTGTTTCTTACTCAAGTAATAAGCGTAGTAAGGAAACATACGACTGGTATGGTATGAAGTGATCGAATTTTCCTATAAAATTAATGCAATTCAAGGACAAGAATTTATCAAGATAATCATTAATTAATTATTAATCAAATTATTGCCATGGTATAAATATTATTGCGCTCTTGTTGCCAGAGGAATTAACCTTTTATTTACAATAAAGATATGTTTTTACTTTGTTTTTATTTGTCAATATTCAGTCATTGAAATAAAATGTGGAGCAAAAAATATTCTGTGGTCACTGTGCAATTTAGGTTGGCCTTAACACGGTACCGAACGAAAAACAAAAAATTGCCCAGTTCATACTATTTACATGGAACTCTTGAATTTGCACGGGTAGGTGTTTGAAGTTTGGTCCGTATAGCAAAGTTCCGTATAAACGACACCCACGTACAGCTTTTTGAACGGTTAAAAATTCGTCCGGTACAGGGCTCGAAATTAACTCTCGCAAAATGCTAACGCTTTTTTGGAATTTGCGAGTGAAACGTATGCACCAGCGACACTTGTTGTAAACTTGGTTTGAATTCATGTCTGCGAGATAACGAAACGTACGACTTGGAAGCACTGAAGTGAGAAAGTCACTCGAACCAAGGGTATTATTGTTACAAGAACAATCCAGTAGGTTGGACAATCGGCAATGAACAATAATTTTGACTTCCTTGCAGTAGGATATCGCATTTGCCCACTTGTCGCTGGTTTTGAAAGCTTTGTTTTAAGCGTATTGGATTTTATTTTGAAGGACTGATTGCCCATGCGTACAGTTACGTCACGATCAATTCTCGTAACGCCGATGTTTGACAGAGAGCAGGTTGTTGCAGTCAACCGAAACCAAACAGACACTACCACCCGGGGAACAACTTTACTGGCCTCTCCTAGTATATTTCTACACAACATTACTCCAACTTTGTTTACAGAGGCGTTTTACGGTTGTCGACTGTGGTGTCCCTCAAGGATCGGTTCATGGTCCACTTGTAGTTTTACGCGAACAAACCACCATATAAATAGGTAAGGCTTTTTTAATTCATTTTTTTTTTTATCTTGGGCGTTGGTTGTCGCATCCAAAACCTGCTTGTTGAACATTTACTGTCTGAAAATACGTAAAAAAATTCATAACAAATATGTCTATGAATTAAGCATTTCTGTTTATTTGATTATATTTTATTATTATCTTGTTTTGTTAGTTATTCTTCCATTCTCTTGTTTTATTTTTTGCCGAAGTGTACTATGAGCGAAGTAGAGTAAATGAATCTCCTGCCTTCAAGCAAAATAACCTCCATCATCAAATGTTTCACATAATTCACTCCAATTGATATTCCATTCTTTATTCACATTACACTATCCAAATTCTCGATACTATTTGGGTAGTTCGTATTTTTTAGGAAGTGAAAAGAATTGGTTCCTATGCGTGGAGTGATCGTAAACATTCGATTTAGAAATCAGTATTTATAGTAAATCTTCATATTAGACATTCGTCCGTGTTAGTTTTCAGAAGAAGAAAACGCGCGCGCTTTAGTGTTTTCCTTTATGATCGCTGATTACGCCTGAGAATCTCAAAGGCAATATTTCTAAATTCGAACCCATATTCGCAATTGTATTTTCATAGTAAGTATTGTGTATGTAATTAAAATAGTGTGTTTGTATAAAACGAGCCAAAATCAAAATGCCTTCAAGATTTTAAAAACAATTATTATTCTCTCTTCCATTTGACAAATTTCGCATAGAGATTCTTGAATTTTGAGTTGAAATAAAGAAAAGTACTTTTTGTTTACGGGGACCGGTGAGTGGAGGCGTTAACCCATGTCAGACGTTAGGGAGATCGATGTTTTCAGGATTGGATGTTTCAGCGGATCACTAATCATGATCGGTTTCACGGACTTTCAATTATTTTTTTTAATTATAAATCTGTTCAATGCGTTTTTTTTAAGATACAGTGATCATACCGCGATCTATTATGGTGCATAAAGATTCTACCACGCCCTTTATGCCTCACATAGTAGTTCTTTAACACCATTCAGATATTTTAAAGTAATAAAACACGCTCATATAAGGGTACATAGAGATTCCATAGCATGTTCTTCAACGCGCTACAAATACTGTTTGGTTTTTGCAGTGTTGAACTGAGTTAGTATTTAAAAATTTCAAAAAAACAGTCAAAGGACTTAGGGCGTGGCTCTACCAATGGTTTGCGCATATTTGTTTACACTCTTGTCACTGTCACTTATGATCATTTAACGTACAAATAATTTCAACTTTTCTTTTCCAGAATGTCTGATGGCACTGAACGGTGAAATGAAAAAAGGGAATCTGTTTCTTCTCTTCTTTGCTCCAGTTTTCTTTGTTACTGTTTGTGACGGTAAGTAGTGATACCTGATCCGTGACCGTTGTATTCTAAGCCAAAAAGAGAGAAAACAATTTTTATATTACTAAACTTTTGATCGTAAAACAGGCACCAAAGAAAATAAACTCAAGAACCTTGTTGAAGACTTCAAAGGAGAGAGCGACAAAGTAGCCAATGAGATCTACGCATGGATAGACAAACACAGTAAAGGATTACAGTCACATGACCATACACGTCATCAAGCACATGATCACGTGAACAGCCCAGGGCAGCCCAAATTACGTAAGAAATTAAATGTAGAGAAATTGGTTCAAACGCTTAAAGGTGAAAGCGATCACCTTGCCAATGAAATATATGGCTGGATTGACAAGCATAGAAAGGGCTTCTTGTCACGTGGTCATGCACGTGAACATTTGAGAGCAAGAAGATCGATTAAGAAACGAAGCAGTGATTCACTTGAAGGGGAATCTATTCAAGATGTGATGCTAGATTTGATGAATGCTCCACATCCCAAGGAGAAACGCCATGAAAAGAAAAAAGAAAACAAAAAAACAAAGAAAAGTTTGAAACGAAAAGTTAACAAGAAAACGAAGCATGCGACCTCAAAAAGGAGTTCCAAGAAAGGAAACAAGAAAAACAGGATTCAAAAACACGTCAAACCTGTTTCATCCTCAAAAAAATCAAAAATTCCAAGAAAGAAGAAAACCTCTTCTGCGAATGTCATTAGAGCAATAAAAAAATCCGGTGGATTGACAGATCTTCTCAAGGCCATATCCGCTGACCCATCTAAGAAGATCGTCGTCACGAAAGGAAAGAATGATATCACTTTAGATCAAAAAACCTTAAAATTTTTTAACCATATTCCAAAGCCTCTCCTCCAGAAATTTATCGAGAATATGGAGCTGAATAAATTTTTCAATATTGACACTTACATTTCTGGCGGAAAAGGGAAGGCAAATGCTAAGAAGAGTGTTAGAAAATCTAAAGCAGGGTCAGGGAAAACAAGTAAAAAGAAGACGATTTCGAAGAAAATTGTAGAGAAAAGTCTTCATGGAAAACCAGGTGTAAAATCATCGAAAGCACACGACGAGAAAGGGTCTGGTAGTGCCATGGAAAGTTCTGCTGAAGAAGAAGAAAAGAATTCGAAAATGAAAGCAGTGAAAGCGAAGAAACTGTCGCCAAAAGGCGAAAAGAAATCGAGCAAAAAAGCAAAGAAGGTTGCTGACAAAGGTACGAAAAATACCAAACTGCGCAAGGCAATGAAGAAAGAAGAGCATGCGGATCCCAAGAGTAAGGTTTTGTCGCAACTCGCTAAGTCAAGAAAGAGTAATAAAGCCAAGAAACAAAAAATTCAAGAGAAGGAGAAAAAAAGAAAATATTTTTCCAATATTGGACACAAGAAACTCGCGGAATTGAAAGACAAGATCAAGAAGACAAACTCCTTGAAGTTTAAGGTCGCAAAAGCATTACTGGAGCACTGTGAAACGCAAAACAAACTGAAAAAAGTTTTTGATAATGTTAACGCTTCTTTAAAGGAAGCTTCACATCTCGCAAAGGCTATTGGGAAAAAGTTTGGAATCAAAAAATCAGACCTGGATAAACTTACAACTAAACACACCGAGGAAGCTGTTCAGGAGTTTCTCAATAAGATATTTTAAGACTTTGTGATCAATAGACCCCTTGCAGCACGTCGGAATGCGGCGCAAGTGGAGGACAAAACAATAGGTTCCAATTCTTAAGAGACTGAAACTTTTTGTTTTGTCCTCCAAATCTGCTTTGACGTCACGTGACAGGGGTCTAGAGACCTCTTTACCTTCAGTTAGACGTAATGTTTTCCCATTTCAGACCACGTGTCATTCCCTAGAGTATCATTTCTTTGTTTAACGTTTGAGAAGACACATGAATATGGATACAACTCAAACAAGGAATCTTATTCTCAAAAGACTGATATGATTTTTTGATAAGATTTATTTTTCTTAGAATTTTTTTTGTACTTAAGACTATGACGTCAGTTACCAGTGAACCAATCATATTGCGTGTTAAGAATCGTCAGAACTCTTGTAAAATGTAAATACTTTGAATATACATATGTGTTTTATGTTTCTTAACTTAACATTTAGTCACGTGATTATATCCGCCATCTTGGATGGTAATTTGTAGTTTTTTAAGAATGTAATCGATGGCGGGAGATGTCGTGTCGTTTCGTCTCGTTTCTTAACTTAGCATTTAGTCACGTGATTATATCCGCCATCTTGGATGGTAATTTGTAGTTTTTTAAGAATGTAATCGATGGCGGGAGATGTCGTGTCTTTTCGTCTCGTTTCTTAACTTAGCATTTAGTCACGTGATTATATCCGCCATCTTGGATGGTAATTTGTAGTTTTTTTAAGAATGTAATCGATGGCGGGAGATGTCGTGTCTTTTCGTCTCGTTTCTTAACTTAGCATTTAGTCACGTGATTATATCCGCCATCTTGGATGGTTATTTGTTATCCAGTTATTGATTTTGATGATATCTTAATACTTATTTAACAAGAGTGTAAATAATCAAGATATATATTTTCATAATAAAAAAAATAACTTCTGTGCTGGTGTAATGTTGGGACAAGAGACAACGAGATTAGTTTCCATTCCCCCACGGAAAGGTCAAAGGAGCGGTGGCGAAAGATATGTCTGCTATGTTGTATACCGTAAAAAGAATCCAAGGGTTGTGTAGCGTTAGTGCACTCGCTTCTCATCGCTGGAGTATTGGATTCGATACCTGGTGGAGGCATCAGTCGCAAGTAAGTAGATCGAGTTTGTTATGTATCTCTTTTGATTCGAGGGTTAAATTCCAATTCAATTAATGAGTTAGCCCGCGTTTCCTGACTCATATCGGCCCAGAGTTTGTTTTAGGATATCGATAAAATTTTAAACTTTTTTTTTAATGAAACAACTTTACAACACACCTTTACCAAAATAATTCTAGCTCACCAAACCTAGGCCCTCCCCGTCAGTACTCAAACCAGGCTCTCACCAACATTCTTTACCGTTACACAGTCCCTTTGACAGTTCAGTTTTATTTGTTGCAATCACAACATCACTCAGCAGGTCCTCGTTACGCGAGAATCATTAATGCGCGACCACGTGAACCAAACACTTCATGTCGACCTCGTTGTTTATGTTCTTTCTCGAGTCAAATCAATCAATTTTGGTAGACTATCGAGCAAACCCTTCCAACCAAATGTTTTTGCATCAAACACAGTTTTAGAGAAATCTGGGTGTAAGTTAAAATATGTGGCGTCTTTACGACAAGGAAAAGTTCGCTGGAGCTGTGATCATCATCGTTGTTCTTGTTTCTTCACCATATCAGGCGAGAGGTAAGAACTCTACAACTTCTATTGTCCATCTAGAGTAACTTTATTCTACAAGAGAGTGAAATTTAAAAAACAAAAAAAGACTATGATAAGATTTGACAGTTTGGATATACGAAAGAGAAGTCTTGTGATTGGTTGAGAATACACTAGGAAGCCATTTTAGTGTTATGGCTGTCAAATGTTTATATTACAGACTCGAGGTTTGTTGAACATTTCTGTAAAAATATTAATGAAATATAGTATATAATACAATGTATAAATACCTAATACTATATCAAGTTTTTTTACCCGAACTAACTAGAACAGAAGATATTTCGTTTAACAATCTAGCGACAAAATACCTCTAAAACATTTGTCTTGATAAAATTTAAATTCATATAATTTTGGTAATGAATGAATAGACCTTTTCAGCTTCGTTGTTTGTTGTGCCCATTTCAGACCATGTGATGCCACTCTTGGGAGCTGATTCTTTCATGTGTAAATATTTTAACAAAAGAACATTTCTCAAGGGAATGTCATGTGGTCTGAAATGGGCAATTTGTATACGAAGGTAAAGAGGTCTATTATTATCGAGACATCTGATTTCCTAAACTTTGTTTTTCATATTTTCTCTTCAGCCGCGCCAATCAAAGATCGCAAATCACGTGACCTAATGCAAATCATAAAGGATGCCGGGAAGGTATTCCGCAAAGCAGGCGAGACAGCGTTACGAACACTTCTCCCTAAAGTCATGAACTCTGGTCTAATACCTGGAATGAAAACAAACTCCCAGAAGGCAACGCAACCCTATGGACCAAGGATACCGCTGAACACACTTAGCGAATACTCAATTAGTCCTGTCATTCCAAATCAGAAGAATACAGTCACGTGATAGTCTGGCGAATTAATCACGTGACAAATATTTGAGTATAGCGGTTTTCGTATGCATTGGAAATAATACGACAAATGGCCGTTACTGCAGTAGCCGTACCGTGTCTTATGTAACTACGTGTTGTGATTGGATGAATTATTGGAAGACAATGAGAAGCAATTTTAATGTTATGATATGTCGTACGGTGTACGTGCTGTAAGTCAATACCGTGTGTTTACGGAACTGAAATGAGCCAAAAAATGAGCAACATAATAGAGGAATGTGAAATATGATATTTAAGAGATTTGTAACGATTTTTTTCAGATATTTAGTTTGTACTTTGTCAATATATTTTAATAAAATTTCGATTTTCTTATTCACTTTGTGATTTTCCAAGATTCCTTGGTTTCTTTAGAGTTCAATGGCCCGTTTACAGCCCCCAGTGAAAACCAAAGCAAAAGATATTAGCTTTAGCAGTAGGATCACCCTACCTTTGAAAACATAAGAACGAAGTTTGAAATTTCATTGCGTTTGTATTGTTAAAATTGTGCACTTTTACTTTACTGTTGGTATTTGTGAATATTTTGACACTGAAATGAGGCTATCCCTGAGTAGATGAGTCTGCAATCAAGTAACACAGCGGTGTTGTACGAATTCGATAATGGTCTATTTTTCATCGACGATCGACATTTTTTATCCTTTTTTTTTTTTGTTGTTGTGTTCGCACCTGTCAAACAAGTCCATTCCGTCTGGACCGGTAGAAGGGTGATTTTTGACTCGAACACTGTCTTCGGTCTTCAATGGCAATTTTTTTTGCAACTTAATATCGATTTGCCGTCTCATTCGATATATTTTCGTTTCCTTTTAAGATAACAGGAATATTATCCGTATGAATGAACAACGACATGAAACATACACGGTTTGTTTGTTGAATTACCTCAACTCACTGGTACACGCTGTAATCAAATTAACCTCGAACCCAAAACATCTTTGTTCTTCTTTTGTGCGATTAAAATCAATTTACAAAAGGTTTCAAATAAAAAATTACGACATTTCTTAACCTCGGATTTAAAAATATTCTTTGAGCCTGCGGTATTGTATTGGTCAGCACCTGTTCTGAAAATGGTGAAAAGGATTCGTTCGCGATTTTTTTTTGTGACAGACGATTGATTTTAGAGTGTTTTGAATGGCAGGTATATTTGGTTGATCTTACAAGTTTTGACTTTTCACGTAACGGGTCATTGACTTGTACAAATATAAATAATCGCTGACCGACTTTTGGAGGATTTTTTTCTCGCACGGTGATTGGTCGGTGACGTTCGATGATCTTATCGCCAACTTCCCTGTTTCATCGGGTCGCAGAAAATTCCAATATGGCGTAACATCTCAGAAAAAAATTACTAAAATTTACCACAAAATCTAACATTTTTCTTGAAGATATTTCTACCAAGGGACTTTAGAATTGTAGTGGCCATGTTGTTCTTCTAAGGGAATCTTTTACAGGTAAGTTCATAATCTTGGAGTGTGTTTTACGAGACCAATGAACCGAATGCCCCAGGAGTGTCCTACCTTATGAAGCGATTCACACGGTAGAGAAAAGTTCATTGGTTTTTGGAAAATGTCCATTTATTTTACTATTCAAGCGAAAACTGGCTCTCCTTTTTACTCCACTTCACTTCACTTCAATTCATATCCAAGTCAAAAAACTCCGAAATGGATATCAATGATCGATAAATGTTCGATGGATTCAGTTCGCTGTCAAAAACATGGCGAGCGGATACTTCGTATGTGTAATCGGGCGAGCGAAAAGCAGTCAGTCACTCACTCGCCGGCTAGCTCGTTGAAGAAATCGGAAAAAGAATGTTTGATATATGGGTTTTTAATATGGATTTCAGTTGAAAAACATTTAGCAAATATTATCATTATCATCTTGTTAACGTTGCCAAGGTGTGAAAGTAACTAAGACATTTTTCATCTAAGTACTACAACATTCCTAACGCCAATGTTTTTGACATATTTTTTTGAGAGCGAGGTTTATTCACGCTAAAAATCTCGCAAGTTTTTGGTAGTGTCTGAGTTTTTCGTTTTGTATCTTTTTGATTATTTTGATCATGTATCCCAGGCGGTCGAAGGTGAAGGGATGATGATAACAAGCATGGCGGGTCGATGAATATCCGTGTGACATTTTTCCTTTCTGTCATAATTTCGATGTATACTTTGTCAAGGTACTGAAGCAAATCGATCCGTGTTATGAGCAAATCAAAACTGACTTAGATAACAAAATCAGCGATGAAATCATATAGAAAAGGTTCAGTCCGCCTCGATGAAGGAAACGGAGAAAAAAGATGGTATTTTTGCGACCTTCACCGGAATTAAGGAAGTGAGATCAACATACCAACAATTAATAAAACACTTAAGAATGTCATCTCGAAGATGAAATGTTCAAGTTTTGTGGGGATTCAACTAAAGAAGCAGGTATGGAACCGCTAGATGTTGAAACTATTACATCAAATCTCGTTCGCTTCAGTCGTTTACAGTTCTATAAACCTCCTTACCTAGCTAACGTTTCTGACTTTCTTTCCTAAAACTTAACTCATTCCAGTAATTGATAACATTGGCATCACCAATGACAGCCTTTTTAAATATGTCAAATCTTAGAAAATAAACTCATATGGAAATCTTAAGAGCTTGGAAAATATTGTTTAATTTTTCTGTCATAATTCCATATCAGATCGTGACAACTAGTTTTCATTAAGTATAGCGTAATTCTTTAGTGTTGTATAAATATTAGGTTCTGTTTGAGGTAAGGGTGCTTTGCTTTCAATTTCAAAATGAGCACTTTTTTAGTTATGGATCAAAAATTATCGTATTAGAAAATTAGCGTTGAACTCCCATTTGAGAAGACAGAATTAAGTCTAGACAAATCCCAATTGGCTTAGCTTGGCTCAAAGTTGTCCCATTTCAGACCACATGACCATTCCCTTGAGCATTGCATAAGAAATAGGCCCATTCAGCTTGGCTCATTGTTGTCCCATTTCAGAACACAGGACCATTCCCTTTAGTATTGCATAAGCAATAGATCCATTCAGCTTGGCTCAATGTTGTCCCATTTTAGACCACAGTACCATTCCCTTTAGTATTGCATAAGCAATAGATCCATTCAACTTGGCTCAATGTTGTCCCATTATAGACCACAGTACCATTCCCTTTAGTATTGCATAAGCAATAGATCCATTCAGCTTGGCTTAATGCTGCTCATTTCCGACTACATGAAGTTTTGATATGAAGTTTTATTTAGCGCAGAATTTTGCTGCCAAAATACCCCAGCACTCCTTGTAACTCGTCCTAACAGTTTCTTTGTTATTTTTAGGAATACAGATGATCTCGATAGTGCCTGCCAGGATACTATTCTTGGTGGTATCGTTCATTCTGATCAATCACTCATCCCAACTAGGTGAGGAGCGCGCAATCTTTCGAGACGCTTTTAGGATTATTTTCCACTAAAATTATACTCAATCATTTTTGACATACAGTGGTGCCTGTATTAAGTGGACACCTTCAGGACCTTGTCTGGTGTCCACTTAATGAAGGGTGTCTGTTGAATAGAGGTTTGTTTGACAGTAAATACAGTGATACCTCTATTATGTGGACACCTTCAGTACCTTGCCTGGTGTCCACTTAATAAAGGGTGTCTGCTGAATAGAGGTTTGTTTGACAGTAAATACAGTGATACCTCTATTATGTGGACACCTTCAGTACCTTGCCTGGTGTCCACTTAAAGAAGGGTGTCTGCTGAATAGAGGTTTGTTTTACAGTAAATACAGTGATACTTCTATTATGTGGACACCTTCAGGACCTTGTCTGGTGTACACTTAATGAAGGGTGTCTGCTGAATAGAGGTTTGTCTTACAGTAAATGCAGTGGTACCTTTATTATGTGGACACCTTCAGTACCTTACCTGGTGTCCACTTAATAAAGAGTGTCCACTGAATAGAGGCTTATTTTACAGTAAATGCAGTGGTACCTGCTTTAAGCGGACACCTTAGGGACCTTGGCTAGTGTCCGATTCATAGTTCTTTTCATAGGGGTTTGTTTTACTGTGAATATGTGAATTTTGGTAACGTGCTGCTGTGCGTTATATAAAGTGTGCCCACTTCACTGAATTATATTTCTTTGTTTCCGAAGAAATTTTCGAAGATGCAGTGAAACGAGAGACCCTTGTACCAGAATTAGACACACGTTTTCTATCCAACATTGATGAGGATGATACAGAAGGACCTTATCAGGGGTATAATGGACCACCGAGTATTCCCGTAAGGGAGGATGAACCACCAGAAACTGAAGAGGAACAAGAAGACGAGGACGCAGAGAGACGCGCAGGTAAACAACAAACAAACATCAGCTGTTGATAATATTAGGACATATCAGCTTTAACAGAAATAGGGACGTAGTACCTTTCTTAGGGTTCCTACATGGTCGAGGCTGCCAAACGTTTGTTACTAGATGGTCGCTCAATATTGGGTGGTCGCTTAATACAGGGTGGTCGCATGATACCAGGTGGTTGCTTGATACTGGGTAGTCTTTTGAATAGATGTTCGCTCGATATTAAGTGGTCGTTCAATACTGGGAGGCCACTTTGTGTACGAACCCTAATTCGTGTGGTCACTTGATGGTAAACTGTCGTTTGTTGCCTGGTGCCCACTTTACACATGCTGCAAGCCTGATACATACGATCATCTATTACCGTACGGTCGTTTAATACCAAGCGATCGTGTGAACGGTCAGTCTTATTAATTTTGGATACAAATATTTTTACAGGTAATTCATTAGATGAAAATATAGACAGGTTTTCGCAAGAGGTCCCTGCGTTAAATGAAGAAGAGGAAGACGAAGACATTGATGAAGAAGACGGCAAAGCTCCATATAACGACGAGGAGAGGGAGATCGATGAGTCTGCAAAGAAACGATCAGATTTGGAAAAGTTTGAACATAATGCAGATACTTCAAAGAAAATAACAAAATCCAAGAAACTGAAAAAAGTTAATAAAAAGAGTAACGTAAAAAGCTCGCTGGACAGAGAAAAGGCGAGTGAAAAATCATCAGTTCAAAAGAGAAACACAAGAAAAGTGGAAGCAAAAGTTTCCACAAATAAAAACGAGGAATCCAAAAGCAAAAAGGAGGAAGATAGTCCCATTTCTGAGTCAAGTTCAGGAGAAGGAAGTGCTGGTAGTGGAAACGAGTCTAGCGGGGACGTAGAATCTTCTGGGGCTGAGAGAGAAAGACGGCAAGCTTTTCAAACAGGTAAAAGAAATCATTGCACACAGACATGCTGATTCCTTGTGCATGTAATATCATGAACGCCATGTAGGTTGACTTAGATAGCTTGAAAGGATTTGCTCTTGGTTTCTTTTGTAAAGGCAACCAACATGGCGGCCATGTCTTTTGTCCTTGTGCATGTGACGTCATAGCCGCCATGTTGGCTGACTTGAACAAGAGATTTGGTCTTGTTTTCTTTGGTAATATCAACCAACATGGCGGCCATGTCTTGTACCCTTATATTCATGGCAACGGATGCATGCCAACTACGATACTTTGCTGTGATTGGTTGGCATCAATTTTCCAGTATTTTTGTTGGTCCAGAAAGCAAGCCATTTGTCGCAGAATTGTACGTTTCTTCTATACAAAACTTACATTTTTTTTACCCTTTTAATTTTAGAGGACCAAGTTATGAAAGCTAAAGAAAAGCTCAAGAATGCCCAAGTGGCTTCTGACGCCCTGACAAACATAGAAAAAGAAATGGGACTAGATCCCTCAGTTGCTCCAGAGAAAACAAAAAACCTCACCTCGGCACTTCACAGTGAAATCCAGAAATTCAATGACATCATCTCACAACAAAATGATGACGTCAAAAAGTCGAAGTTTAAGAAGCTTGAGAAACTTGCAGAAGAGGATGTCAATGGCGCAAACGATGTAATGAAGCTCATCGTTGAACTGGAAGTTGCTAAATTCTTTGCTAAGCATCGTGCTCGCAAGAAGCTTGAAGTTGTTTTGAGAAATAAGATTACAAACCCTCCTTCACCGCCCGTACCCGCTGCTCCTGCGGCACCCGGGTTTGCTGGGATGGGGCAATTTCAGAACCAAGCAGGGATGGCAGACTTTATGCCTCAGATTCAAGAACAGAATTTTAATTCTCCGAATCCGTATGCCCCATTTGCGGACGAACCACAACCACCTCCACAACAAGCTCCACAACAAGCTCCACAACAAGCTCCAGCGATGCCGTTCCCCTCTGCTCCTCAGGTTCCTTTCCAACCTTCCCCAATGGCACCAGCTTACTTTCAGCCAGCCCCACTTCCATCGGGTCCATTTCAGGGCGCACCTCCTGCACCAAACCCCTTGCAGGGTCAGTACCAGGATAGTAATTTACCACCAAGATGGAGTCCACAGGCTGCATCATTTGCACCAGTACCACAGGCACCCCAGGAATATATTCCATATGTAGCAAACCCTATGCGTTTTGCTCCAGCCAATTTTATGTCCCAACCCAATCCTCAACCACAGCAACAGCCAAATGTAGTGAATAATCCTCCAATGGAAAAGCCTGCCCACAAGGTAGTGAAGGTTGCTCCAAAGCACAAGATCACCGAGAAGAAACCTCAGTTAAAGCCTCCTCAGCCTCAGCCACAGCTTCAGCCTCATCAAGCGAGTTATTTACCAAAGTCTTCTCCATTTAGTGGTATAAAACCTCTACAATCTCTCAGTCCAATTCAGCAGCCTGTCCCAAGCTATAGCACTGAAATGCAGTCGCAGACGGCGCCATTTTCGTCGTACACCCAAAATCCTTTTGCGGTGTCTTCCGCACACCCGTACTCTGATGCCTTTGCTCCCCCTCCACCACAACCGAACACTCAAGCGTTCTACCCTCAATCCTCCTGGGCGTCCCCTCCTCCACAGGTTAATCGGTTCTCTGATAGTTTGTCTCATCTGAATCCGCATTTCCAAAAAACAGCGGCAACATTCAAGCCTGTTAGTTCAAGTCCTCCTGTGCAAGCAGGACAGCATCCTCATCCTCCAGATCTTTCAAAAATGCTGAAGGATTTGGCTCGGTATCGTTCTCGTCCAATCACAGCGCACCAAATTAGACCTGTGCCTGCAGTTCAAGCTCCAGAGCCTCCGCGGTTACACGAGCCTAGTCCTCCAGCACCTCAAACTCCACCAATGTATTCTCAGTTTGATTTCCCTGGACAACCTGAGCCCGCAATACCAATACAGCAGCCTGCCCCTCAGTTTGCTCCACCGAGCCCACAATACTATCAACCAGTCCCTCAAGTTCCTCAAATGCCTTTTGTGAGCCCACAGCCTATGCCAGCGCCATTACCCATTCAAGATCATGCTCCTTCAATGCAGTATTCTAACGAGCAGAAGAGCAATGATGGGGATGAAGATGAAGATGAAGATTTTAATCTAATGGATCAACAGTTTAACGATAACGTTAACCCAGCTCCTCAACCAGTAGGACTGCAGTACCAAGGTCCAGCGGTATACCCCCAGCAACAACAACCAATGCAACAAGCATACAGTGGCTACAACGCATGGTCAAACCCTGGAATAAGTGGCAATACGGAGAGTTTCCCTTGGACACAGAACCCCAACCCTCAAGCTTATGGGTATCAACCTGCGCCATCTTATGAACAAATTGGTAAGTCTTTTCTTTTTAAGACGTATCCCTTCTTTCTTTCTTTTTTTCTTTCTTTCTTTCTTTCTTTTTCTCAGTAAAGCTACAAATAGACCGAATCGGCTAACACGTTGCTATGTACGTTTCTACCCAATTCGAAACATCTTCGAAAGAACTTTTGTTTCAAACAATTGCATTTCATTTCCATGCGATATTACAATATAAAAGACAAAGAATCTTATCCCCAAAAGATTTGAATTGAGTGGAAACGTTAATAGCAAACACGTTAGTCGATTTGGTCTATTCCCTGCATTTATCTCACTCATGGAAAATTATCTGCCATCATTTTTATTAACGCATAGATTTGTTTGTTTTCAGTTAACCCCATGCTTACCGAAGCTCTGAACAAGGTTCATGATACAAAGCAAGCGGCGACGGTCGTCCAAAAGATAGAAAATACTATCGGTCTGTCACCGCCAGCTGTCAATCACATTATTAATGACGTAGAGTCTGAGACTAACAAGGAGAAGATACAGTTTGATCAGGACATTAAGAACGATGAGGACGAGATTCAAAAAGATAAAAAACTCATTAATGATGAAAGTACTAATAAAGAAGACATGCAAAAGAAAATAGAAGAGAAGAAAAAGAAATTGGATGAAGATAAAAAGAGAGACGAAGTTGCCAAGACGAAACTGGCAACCATTAAGAAGATTGAAAAAATCCTGACCATCATTGAAACTGCGAAGTATTCCGCTCTAAAGAGAGCAAAGGAGCACTTGATGAAACTCAAAACAGAAAAAGACCCTCAAATTAGGAAACGCGATTTGGAAACTCTAGAGAAGGATTTGAAAAAATCTGAGGCTAATCACTTACACCGACGAAATGAGATCAACATTTGGCTGAAGGGGTCGCGGAACAACATCAATACGAGCCACTTTTTGGAAGGAAAACGAAAAGAAAAGGAAGCCCAAAAGAGAAATTATAACGCCTTTGGGTCTCCCTCAATTCCAAAGCTTGCAATTGCAAGATTCTCGGCCAATGTTGCCAAGAAATCTAAAATAGATGTTCCAGCAAATTCTTCAGTGCACAAGTCTGAAGCAAGTAAAGAGAAGACAGTCAAGAAGCCTAAGATTGGAGTCATTTTGATGAGGAAGTTGTTGCAAAGAATGGATGACTTGTACGATATGCAGTCTAAGATTCTAACACAGTTGATAAAAGACCATCAGCAAGTTAAAGATGAGAAAGAAAAGAATCGACGGAAAAGGAATATTCATCGTGCACATCATCGTCATCATCCCCACGCGAATCATCGTCATCATCATCATTCTAGATGAACGTTATAGGCAACATTATTAGAAAGACTTTAGAAGGAGTATTTAAAGATTACTCGGCTTAATGCTTTAATCAAAGCGGGTTTTTTACTCCTGAACAATTGAAGAAGAAAAATCAACGAAGAATACTATCAGAATGCAAGCTGCTTTGCTATGATGGAAAAATGCACATTCTTATAAAGAAATGTGGGCTGAAGCTTTAAAATGCCAAGGACATTAGAAATAGTTCCCTGAATGTACGTCTACTGATGTTGTGAACAACTGGGTTTCTGATTCAAGGCGTATTCAGGATGTACTGGGGTGCCTGTGATTTATTTTTACGTGGATAGATAGATGGAAGGAAGGAAGATGTTGATGTGTTAGTGGGTGTGGTGAGTGGTGATTGCACCCTCCTGGATACGTTCCTTTAACATACAGAAAAGACAAATGTGAAGCAAGTCTTGCCGGTTCATGTGTGAACTGGTTTTCAGCTTGGGAACTATGATACATTTAGTGTATATAAATCTAAGTCTAGGGTTTTATTCTATTGATACGTCATTGTAATATTTTCATTAATAGGGAAGCGTGTTATATGGTTTGTTTTGGTGTAGGCCGATTGATATTTTTAATATAGATATCTTTACTAAATACTAGGTTGATGAATTTGGATGTCTGCCTACGTTTGCGATGTTAAATATGTAAATATGGTGTAAATAAATGCCAACACAATTCCAATATTCAAAGTGAGTCTGTAATTTATCAATATGGCATAATTGCGTGAGAAGTGGTTACTTGTTCAGTAGATACTTGTTCCCGTTGCCCAAAATGTCTTTGTCAAGAGAATCTAAACCTAAACCTTATAGGGGCACTTTGATAAAAATCGATGAAAATTAGAAATGACTTGAAACTTGGTTATACTTATCTATATGGCCCCAATAGTAGCCAAGCAACAGTCAGAAGTGGCGGATAAAATTCATCAATTTTGCCCAGCATCTAAATTCTGAGTAAATGACGTCATACATTCAACCCTATTGTTCTTTTAGTTTTTAAACCAAAATTTCTAAACTGCAAGTGGGTTCCAGGCTAAAATTTCCGCCAATCTCGTGTTCATAATCATAATTGAGTCATATTATCCTCAAATACTTTAATTATTCGGACAAATATTATTTCGAAAAATGGGGCGTTTTCATCCAAGTGCCCATTTACCCTAAACCTAACTAACCCTAGAATCGATTCCAGTCCTTTGAGTGTTCACCTACTTGTTCTTGTCACGCAATGAAGCAAACTAGTAGAAAATTCGCAAATATTCATTTTGGAGATTTCTGAAAGATTCCCCAGCTGATCTGTATTAGTGACGTAGGAATGACGTCACTACAAAACTGAGGTATCATATTTTAGTTAGATGCGTTGTACTTATTAGTTTTTATGTCACTGTTATCGAGCACTTATCAGCCACGTTATTTATTTCATTTGGTGGCCTGGAAATCCATAATTTCAAGAAGAAATGTGAGAGGCCAGGCTACCAAGGATGACACCTCGGTTTTGCAAATTTTCTCGATTCTGATTGGCTAACGTTTTTTCGCAGATCAGCTGGCTATAAATTGAAAGATGCGGAGCTTGAGAAAATCTTTAGTTCAAAATCTTAGTACGAAGCTCAGGGACGCAAGACCGGAAGTTAAAGAAATAGTTAAGACAGGAGCCTGTGATGATATTGGTCATCGGTGTTGCCCGGAATTCCTCACCAATAGCATCAATTATTAACATCGATTGGTGAGTTTTACTGAGCACTCAAGATAAACACAGTTAAACCACATAATCAAAACCACTAACAACATTAGTTAAATAAAATTACTCTCCTTGACCTATCGTTCATCCATGGTTCATCTACTTTTTAAGAGCCTCGTTAATGCGAAAATATTTCTTCAAGGTTTGGCTTTTCTTCAATAAAAAAAGAAAACAATAGGTGTGACATTTATGGAACTAGGTCTAAAATAAACTAGTGACTTAATGGAGATGTCGATTAAACTCCACTGGTGCCAATTTGGAGCATACGAGATCCTCTTGCAAAGATTGGCATAGTACCTGCCGATTGACTATCCAATGACAGGTTTTGGTTGGATATTCCGGTTGAGATGCTTTAGTAGGCGTACATGTCGTTGTGCTCGAGTGGAAAAATGATTCGTCTTGAATTTTGTCATTTCTGGCATCTTCAATCAGTGAATCTTGTTAAGTAAAATTAGAGAATATTCTATAATAGAATGAGAGAATGAGAACTGCACAAAAAAATTTGCTCTAGCGGACGAAAAAACGTAGACACAAAAGAGAAGAAAATTATGTCAATGACCTAAAATTCATCGCCTGTGACGACCTTTGGTAAAGGAAGGAAGAACTTTCCTTGTGTTATTGTTAAACGCCTAGTGACTGTTGTGTCAGAGTTTCGATGGCGAAAACTTGTGTATTTTTGACGTTATTGTTTGGATCGATGGTTCCTTTCTTCGAGGTTTGTTTTGGTAAGTACCAAATAATATTTTTCTTAAATTTCGTCATTATTTTGTCTACATCTGTTTTTCCTAAACCAAAAATTAAAATTGTGATGGCTCTTACAAAAATGGCAAAATATGACCCAACCTGTTTCATCTCAAAAGTGTTAAATTTATTCTTTTCTGATTTCTTAAATAAACTTATTAAGATAATTAACTCTATTTGCGACCCAATTTTTTCAGGTACAAATGACTATAACTCCAAGTCAGGAGTTTTTAACCATCAAACGGAGTGGGAATTTGGTACTGAAGACAACAATGCAAGACGTTATTTTGAAAGACCAATTGACGGTGATAATAAAAATCAACGTAATATCTTAAATACAGACTTAAATGCCAAGGAAGCGACATTTTCTGGTCCTAATCAATATAGAACGAACTGGGATGACAGATTCAAATACCAGTCGTTAGGTACCAATCAATTGGTCACCAATGGAGTTAACTTTGATAACAATGCACTTTCTAGTGGCGAAGATGAAGATGTCGGTGAAGATGTTTCGTACGAAAAAACTAAGTTTGATAGTGGCGATGGTAGTAGTGATGCTACAATGAACGATAAAAATGATGACAATGACAGTGGAAGCACGAAGCATCATTTCAAAGAGGATGCAAACGTAAGTGGGTCACAAGATGTTGATGATTCTGATGATGATACAAGTGGCCTCTTTCTTGGAACAAAGACGACCCATGAAATAGCTCATGATGAAGATAGTAATGATACTACTATAAACTCAGACAACTCTCCGAGGAGGAACAACCTCCACGAAGATTATGGCAATCATGCAAAAAGCAACAATTATACTGAATTGAATCCAGCAAGTGGTGCTCTCGAGCGAACTGGCAATGTCATTTCAAAATTCCATACCAACAATAATTCAGAAGCTATTTCTAGAATAAATCTTGACACGTTCAATCAAAAGATGCTGTTGGCTCCTAATGCCACTATTGCACAACGAAATTACACACAGCAAACGACTGCGAGTGGTGGAGACAAAAGCTTTCAAGGAACTAATAAAGCTGACAGACTTAAAAACGACTTTCCTGAAAGTGTCGAAGGAGAAGGAAGCTCTTTTAATGATCTTATCAAAAAATACGAAGTTTCACCAGAAAATCAGGATCAAGATACATCAGGAAGTGGAGAATCTGGATACAGTGAAACGTTTATGACGACGCACAAAAATGGCGATGGTAATGCAACTAATAATTCAGATAACGATTCAGATGGCTTATCTAGAATAAATCTTGACACGCTCCATCAAAAGCTACGGTTAGCTGATGGAAGCATTGCACAAGAAAATAACACACGTCAAGCGGCCGTAAATGATGATAACTCTTACAAAACCGATGACAACAGCCAAGGAAATCAACCAAACAGCATTAAAGAGGACTTTCCTGAAAGTATGGAAGGAGAAGGCAGCTCTTTTGATGAAGGTTTAAATCAAGATTCATCAGGAATCGGCTACTCTAGATCTGGATACGAAGAAACTCTTAAAACAAATGTCGACAAAAATGGCAATAGCAATTCAAATAATCATTCAGATTCAGAATCTGGATACGGGGAGACTTTCAAGACGGACGAAAGAATTTTGGATCCACAGTCCGATACAAAGACTACTTTGAATATCAGTGGAAACTCTGCATACCCAGATAATACACAGAACATATCTTCCCAGATTTACGGCAAAGGCCTCAGCTTCAACACATCTGAGCTATCAAGTAACATCAGTTATAGTAATAGCGGTAATGAAAGCTCCTTGAAGCAAGAGGAAGATGGCATTCAAGGAAAAGCTACAAATATGGTAGGCAAGAAGGAATCTAGCAAAATGACAACAGAAAAAAGCAACAATAAGGAAACAAGTGGTTATGACAGTGACATAAATAACCATGGTAACGAAGGAGCACGTCACAACAGTAACAATGCTATCCAAGAAGCAAGTAGTGATGACAGTGACATAAATAACCATGGTAACGAAGGAGCACGTCACAACAGTAACAATGCTATCCAAGAAGCAAGTGGTGATGACAGTAACATGAATAACCATGGTAACGAAGGAGAAAGTCACAATACTAACAATGCTATCCAAGAAGCAAGTGGTTATGACAGTAACATGAATAACTATGGTAACGGAGGAGAAAGTCACAATACTAACAATGCTATCCAAGAAGCAAGTGGTTATGACAGTAACATGAATAACTATGGTAACGGAGGAGAAAGTCACAACAGCAACAATGCTATCCAAGAAGCAAGTGGTTATGACAGTAACATGAATAACTATGGTAACGGAGGAGAAAGTCACAATACTAACAATGCTATCCAAGAAGCAAGTGGTTATGACAGTAACATGAATAACTATGGTAACGGAGGAGAAAGTCACAATACTAACAATGCTATCCAAGAAGCAAGTGGTTATGACAGCAACATGAATAACTATGGTAACGGAGGAGAAAGTCACAATACTAACAATGCTATCCAAGACGCAAGTGGTTATGACAGTAACATGAATAACTATGGTAACGGAGGAGAAAGTCACAATACTAACAATGCTATCCAAGAAGCAAGTGGTGATGACAGTAACATGAATAACTATGGTAACGGAGGAGAAAGTCACAATACTAACAATGCTATCCAAGAAGCAAGTGGTTATGACAGTAACATGAATAACCATGGTAACGGAGGAGAAAGTCACAATACTAACAATGCTATCCAAGAAGCAAGTGGTTATGACAGTAACATGAATAACTATGGTAACGGAGGAGAAAGTCACAATACTAACAATGCTATCCAAGAAACAAGTGGTTATGACAGTAACATGAATAACTATGGTAACGGAGGAGAAAGTCACAATACTAACAATGCTATCCAAGAAGCAAGTGGTTATGACAGTAACATGAATAACTATGGTAACGGAGGAGAAAGTCACAATACTAACAATGCTATCCAAGAAGCAAGTGGTTATGACAGTAACATGAATAACTATGGTAACGAAGGAGAAAGTCACAATACTAACAATGCTATCCAAGAAGCAAGTGGTTATGACAGTAACATGAATAACCATGGTAACGAAGGAGAAAGTCACAATACTAACAATGCTATCCAAGAAGCAAGTGGTTATGACAGTAACATGAGTAACTATGGTAACGGAGGAGAAAGTCACAATACTAACAATGCTATCCAAGAAGCAAGTGGTGATGACAGTAACATGAATAACTATGGTAACGGAGGAGAAAGTCACAATACTAACAATGCTATCCAAGAAGCAAGTGGTTATGACAGTAACATGAATAACTATGGTAACGGAGGAGAAAGTCACAATACTAACAATGCTATCCAAGAAGCAAGTGGTGATGACAGTAACATGAATAACCATGGTAACGAAGGAGAAAGTCACAATACTAACAATGCTATCCAAGAAGCAAGTGGTTATGACAGCAACATGAATAACTATGGTAACGGAGGAGAAAGTCACAATACTAACAATGCTATCCAAGAAGCAAGTGGTTATGACAGTAACATGAATAACCATGGTAACGAAGGAGAAAGTCACAACAGTAACAATGCTATCCAAGAAGCAAGTGGTTATGACAGTAACATGAATAACTATGGTAACGGAGGAGAAAGTCACAACAGTAACAATGCTATCCAAGAAGCAAGTGGTTATGACAGTAACATGAATAACCATGGTAACGAAGGAGAAAGTCACAATACTAACAATGCTATCCAAGAAGCAAGTGGTTATGACAGTAACATGAGTAACTATGGTAACGGAGGAGAAAGTCACAATACTAACAATGCTATCCAAGAAGCAAGTGGTGATGACAGTAACATGAATAACTATGGTAACGGAGGAGAAAGTCACAATACTAACAATGCTATCCAAGAAGCAAGTGGTTATGACAGTAACATGAATAACTATGGTAACGGAGGAGAAAGTCACAATACTAACAATGCTATCCAAGAAGCAAGTGGTGATGACAGTAACATGAATAACCATGGTAACGAAGGAGAAAGTCACAATACTAACAATGCTATCCAAGAAGCAAGTGGTTATGACAGTAACATGAATAACTATGGTAACGGAGGAGAAAGTCACAATACTAACAATGCTATCCAAGAAGCAAGTGGTTATGACAGTAACATGAATAACCATGGTAACGAAGGAGAAAGTCACAACAGTAACAATGCTATCCAAGAAGCAAGTGGTTATGACAGTAACATGAATAACTATGGTAACGGAGGAGAAAGTCACAACAGTAACAATGCTATCCAAGAAGCAAGTGGTTATGACAGTAACATGAATAACCATGGTAACGGAGGAGAAAGTCACAATAGTAACAATGCTATCCAAGAAGCAAGTGGTTATGACAGTAACATGAATAACCATGGTAACGAAGGAGCAAGTCACAATAGTAACAATGCTATCAAAGAAGCAAGTGGTGATGACAGTAACATGAATAACCATGGTAACGAAGGAGAAAGTCACAATACTAACAATGCTATCCAAGAAGCAAGTGGTGATGACAGTAACATGAATAACTATGGTAACGAAGGAGAAAGTCACAACAGTAACAATGGCAGCGACATCGATAACCATGGTAACGAAGAAGCAAGTGGCCTGACCAATGAAGCAAGTGGTGATGATCAGGCCAGTGACATCGATAGCCATGGTAACGAAGAAGCAAGTGGCCTGACCGATGAGGCTAGTGGTGGCAATCAGGTCAGACACAGCAGTAACAATGGTAACGAAGAAGCAAGTGGCCTGACCGATGAGGCAAGTGGTGGCGATCAGGTTAGTGAAAGCAATAACCATGGTACCGAAGAAGCAAGTGGCCTGACAAATGAAGCTAGTGGTGGTGATCAGGTCAGTGACATCGATAGCCATGGTAATGAAGGAGCAAGTAGCCCGACAGTTGAAGCAAGTGGTGGCGATCAGGCTAGTGGCAGCAGTAACCATGGTACCGAAGAAGCAAGTGGCCTGACAAATGAAGCTAGTGGTGGTGATCAGGTCAATGACATCTTTAGTTATGGTAACGAAGAAGCAAGTAGCCCGACAGTTGAAGCAAGTAGTGGCGATCAGGTTAGTGACAGCAGTAACCATGGTACCGAAGAAGCAAGTGGCCTGACAAATGAAGCTAGTGGTGGTGATCAGGTCAGTGACATCGATAGCCATGGTAACGAAGGAGCAAGTAGCCCGACAGTTGAAGCAAGTGGTGGTGGTCAGGTCAGTGACAGCCATAGCAAAGAAGCAAGTAGCCTGACAAAGGAGGCAATTAGTGGTGACCAAGTAAGCGAAATCGATAACCATGGTAACAAAGAAGCAAGTAGCCTAACAGAGGAGGCAATTAGTGGTGACCAAGCCAGCGGCATCGATAACCATGGTAACAAAGAAGCAAGTAGCCTGACAGAGGAGGCAATTAGTGGTGACCAAGTAAGCGAAATCGATAACCATGGTAACAAAGAAGCAAGTAGCCTAACAGAGGAGGCAATTAGTGGTGACCAAGCCAGCGGCATCGATAACCATGGTAACAAAGAAGCAAGTAGCCTGACAGAGGAGGCAATTAGTGGTGACCAAGTCAGTGACATCGATAATTATGGTAACAAAGAAGCAAGTAGCCTGATCGATGATGGTAGTGGTGGTGATCAGATCAATGAAATCGATAGCCATGATAACGATGAAGCAAGTGGTCTGACCGATGAGGCTAGTGGTGGTGACCAGATCAGCGACATCGATAACTATGGTAACGAAGAAGCAAGTAGCCTGACCGATGAGGCTAGTGGTGGTGACCAGATCAGCGACATCGATAACCATGGTAACGAAGAAGCAAGTAGCCTGACCGATGAGGCTAGTGGCGGTGACCAGGTCAGTGACATCGATAACCATGGTAACGAAGAAGCAAGTGGCCTGACCGATGAGGCTAGTGGTGGTGACCAGATCAGCGACATCGATAACTATGGTAACGAAGAAGTAAGTAGCCTAACAGAGGAGGCTAGTGGTAGTGATCAGGTCAGTGACATCGATAACCATGGTGACGTTGAAGCAAGTAGCCTAACAGAGGAGGCTAGTGGCGGTGACCAGGTCAGTGACATCGATAACCATGGTAACATTGAAGCAAGTAGCCTAACAGAGGAGGCTAGTGGCGGTGACCAGGTCAGTGACATCGATAACCACGGTAACGTTGAAGCAACTAGCCTAACACAGGAGGCAAGTGGTGATGATCAGGCCAGTGACATCGATAGCCATGGTAACGAAGAAGCAAGTGGCCTGACCGATGAGGCTAGTGGTGGCAATCAGGTCAGACACAGCAGTAACCATGGTAACGAAGAAGCAAGTAGCCTGAACGATGAGGCTAGTGGTGGTGACCAGAACAGCGACATTGATAACCATGGTAACGAAAAAGCAAGTGGCGCGACTGATAAAGCAAGTGGTGGTGAGCAAGTCAGCGACATCGATAACCGTGGTAACGAAGAAACAAGTGGCGTGACGGATGAAGCAAGTGGTAGTATCCAGGTCAGTAACATTGATAACCATGATAACGAAGAAGCAAGTGGCCTGAAAAATGAAGCAAGTGGTGGCAACCAGGTCAGTGACATCGATAACCATGGAAACAAAGAAACAAATGGCGTGATGGATGAAGCAAGTGGTGGTAACCAGGTCAGTAACATCGATAACCATGGTAAAGAAGAAACAAGTGGCGTGACGGATGAAGCAAGTGGTGGTGACCAGGTCAGTGACATCGATAACCATGGAAACGAAGAAACAAGTGGTATGACGGATGAAGGAAGTGGTGATACAGAAGACAGCAATATTGAAAAGAGTGGAAACAGGGATAAAGAAAATGATCTCCAAAATGAAGACGTTAGGAACAACGAGAGTGACACATATGAAGAAGATAGGCTTCCAAACCTGTACGAGAAAATGAACTATCCTAAAACGTCAAATGAACAAACTAATATTAGCAACACTAATAACCTTACAGATCATGGAAGCTCCAATAGCACAAAGTTGATAACAAATGACCGTCAATCACTTGGCAGTGGATCAAATGCAGTCATTTCGGGAGATAAGGATGAGGAGGAGGAGGAGGAGGAGGAGGAGGAGGAAGAAGATGAAGATTCAAAAGGTGGAGGAGCTGAAGTAAAAGACATTGAGAAAGAAGAAGATGTTGGCGAAGCAAAACCTGAAAATATGCCTGCTTCAGGAAATTATCCTCTGGATGGTTATGATATCAAAAAAACTGATGCAAGTAAAGAGGTAGAAAACGAATCCGGCGAGGAGCTGAGCAGCGATCACAAAACTGATTCTGGTACAGAAAATGTTTCAAGTGGAGGTGCGGAGGAGAATGGTTCAAAAAATGTAGGATCAAAGAGTGGAAAAGAAATCGAATTCGAATATGACAGAGTGTATAACGGCAGTGGATTTAATAGTAGCAAAAATATTTCAGCAAGTAAAACCTATGAAGGAAAATCATCCAAGAACGCCACAATGATTCAGGTTAGTAATAGGAAAGAAGAATCCAATATATCGAACAGTATGAATGCCGTTCCTTTGTCTCGTGAAGGTGCAGGAAATGGTAACTTTTCTAGTTTTGAAAACAGCACAGCAAGAATCAAAAACACAACTAAGACAAACGAGAGTGATAAAATGAGTGTCACCAAGACTTCTAAAGGTGCTTCAAAATTTCAAAGTCGTCCAAAGTTTCGAAAGCCCTATGGATTTTTGCAGCATACTAAACAAGAGACAAATGAAACGCACAAGGCTAAAGCAGGTTATGAGTCTTGGACAGTAAGGAGAAAGGAAAAAGAATCAGAACCATCGGAAAGCAAGGCATCAAACAATGAACAAACTTTTTCTCACAATGTGACTTCTCATCAAAGCACCTCAAGCCAAGGAAACCATGACAACGGGGGTACTACATCACCTGGTAAGCTTAAGCCGTTCGACACATCAGAGCTTGGACAAATTGAAGAGGAGATTTTCAAAAATGACCATATGAAAGCTAAGGACCATAAGACAAGGAAGGTGCCACGAGGAAAGAAAATGGAACACACTAAGCACGATAAGAGCAAAAAGATTTTTAAGATAGCAACACAAAGTAAATTTAGAATAGACAATCTACCTGAGCTTGTCAACGAAACAAAAAGTCGCCCAAAGGAGATAAATGGCACAAAGGAAAATGAAGATCAAGATAAAAAGGAGCACAGAAATTTAACATCCGAATCTCATTTGGGAAACAAATTTCAAGCTACAAACAAAACGTTACCCCTAAAAATGACACCAGAAAAGTTAACAAAAGAAAATGCAACAGCGAATGTAAAAATTGAAATTTCTTTCTTGGGGAGGAAAATAAAGTCGCATCGTGATCGCCTGAAGCAAAAGAATTCGACCTTGCAATCTTCCTCTAAACTTCAAAGTCCTCTACTACATGGGCAATACCCATTGCCTGGTAGCTTAGAAGGATTTCCAAGTACAAGAAAGAACCCAAAACAGAGTGGTTCAAACTTAAATCTACTGGTTCGTGCTAAAGAACACCAAAACCAAAACAGACGACTAAACAAGCTAAAAAAGAAATATCCATCCCTTGAAGAGCCTTTTGAATCGAATAATCAGAAAACATCAAAACTTAAAACTCTGCCACAGAAAGCGAGTTCCTTTAGGTTGAAGTCGAGGAAAGAAAATAGTTCAGCATCGAAGGACATAGGTACAATACATCAAAAGAAACCCAGGAAAGAACATCCACGCCCTGATATAAGGAAAAGAATATTCATTTTTTTAAAGGCGCTTAAAGCACTTGCTCGAGTAAGAGCGCTTGCGAAAGAGAAGGGAGAAGAAAACCAAGTGATACACAACAATGTAGGGGGAAAGAATGGCAACTCAAATACGCAAATTCATTTAACGAGTATTAAAATACCAAGAAAGGACAGGAAAGGTCCTAAGCAAGAATTGCAAGCAAAGAATACTACTCGCTCAAAGAATCGTTTACAGGGCAATAGCAGAAATGTCAATGGCAGTGCCCTCAATCACACTAGTACTGCAAATGTAAAAATTGTTAGCCACAACAAAACCCAATCATATGAAAAATATCGGAAGATTAAGAAATTGTCTGATGAAAAGAAACAGGATTTAAAAGCAAAAGAAAATTTGAAAGAGACGTCTGGTACAAAGGTCGGCGAAGGGACAAAACAACAAGAAGGGACAAAACCATCGAATCCTCAGAAAAGTGGTCAAAGTCAATCTCCCTTTCCAGGACAAAAGAGTCCTAATCCTGCCCCACAAGGGAATACATCGCCACCTCCTTCACCAGCCAGTCAATCTGCTGTTCCTAATAAGATGCAAAGCCAGAATGCAAATCCTTCTCAGCTGACGTCATCTTCTACGCCATCCTCAACTCCTTATAAGGCACAGAGCAATCAGAATATGCAGCAGCCAATGTCAACTTCATATAGTTACCAATATCGACCAATGGGAATGGCTTCAACGTCAATGGGATCTACCCAAAAAATATCTAGCAATCCACAATCTACATACGGTAGTACTCCAAAAATTATGTTCATGGGTACACCTGGCACTACCGGGTATAACCAGGGTTCTACGGGGTATCAACCAGCATCTACCGGGTATAACCAGGGTTCTACGGGGTATCAACCAGCATCTACCGGGTATAGTCAAGCTTCTACCGGATATCAGGCAGCATATACCATGCCCAGTTATGATCAAGCATCTACCGGTTATAATGCAGCATCTCCTGGCTATACCCAAGGATCTACCGGGTATAACCAAGCAAGTACCGGGTATAGCCAAGCAAGTACCGGATACAGGCAAGAAACAGCCGGATATAGTCAGCCTGTCGGGTATAGTCAGCCTGTAGGGTATAGCCAGCCTGTAGGGTATAGCCAGCCAGCCGGGTATAATTATCAAGATTCAATCCCATCGAGTCCCGGTGGAAGCTTTGAGTCCTCGGATCCTGCTAACGCAATGTACATTTACAACACGTACGAAATAGTGCCATCCTCAAGCAACAATGATGCGTCTTCCATGCCAAATATGGAAGATGTTCCTATGACGATGGAGAATGAAGACACTGGAAGCATTACTCCGCAGCCAGGATCCATAGATGAGATACCAAATACAAATCAACAAGGATATGAAAGTTCAGCTCCTCAAGCTTCTAGTCCCTCTCACACAGTGGAAACTGAGAATGCCAAATCTGTCAAGCAGGAATCTAGTTACGCAGATATGGTACAAAATAACGACCAAGGAAAACCTGAGAAACCATCAAGTAAAGCTTCTGAATCTGGAACTCAAACTGAAGACAATGCAAAAGGTATGAATACTTTGTTAGTATCTATCAAGCCAGAAACTAATGACGCAGATATTGCACAAAACAACGACCAAGGAAGACCTGATCAACCATCAAGTAAAGCTTCTGAATCTGGAACTCAAACTGAAGACAATGCAAAAGGATTGAATAATTTGTTAGCATCTATCAAGCCAGAATCTAGTGACGCAGATGTTGTACAAAACAAGGACCAAGGAAAACCTGATCAACCATCAAGTAAAGCTTCTGAAACTGGAACTCAAACTGAAGACAGTGCAAAAGGAATGAACAATTTGTTAGTATCTATCAAGCCAGAATCTAATGACTCAGATATTGTACAAAACAAGGACCAAGGAAAACCTGAGAAACCATCGACTAAACCTCCTGGTAATGACAATCTGAAATTGAGACTGACACTAACACAAAAGGAAGACAATGCAAAAGGAACGAAAGCTCCCAGCGCAGCTGCCATCCAAGACCACCAAAGAAAGATTGACGCTCAATTTTTTCGGCAAAACCCTTTCGACATCAGAAACCTAATGCAACTCAGCGAGGAAAACATCGAAGATGTTCTCAGAGCTCTGGACCAAATGGCGAAACGAAAAGGCCTCAAGTTACCTCCATTGACTCCAGACGTTGTGGATGAGACGTCTCTTATACGCGACCCTAAAATAGTACCTAGTGCACTATCAAGATATATAAATGTTCCTAAAAGTACGCATGACCAAAGTGGTGTACCCGCTGCCCGGGTACAAAAGATAGAAAGTCAGACTCCATACACAACAACTGACAACATTAACTATTACTTAAAGAAGAACCCAAATTTAGAAGACGATCCTTTTGATCCAAATGGAAACACCTATGATTTGCCTCGTGATAAGAGCTATTTGACTTCAAACGAAGATCAGCAGCCAAAGGATTACAAAGTCCAAAGTCCATTCTCTAAATATCCCGAATACCCATCAACTGCTCAACTACCTTACGATAATCAAAATGCCGAAGGAGATTTCCAAGAGGCAGACTTGGCTGAAAATAAGGATGAACACATATTTTTTATGGATCCTGCGAAATCCAAACCGTTACCAGTAAATAATGATGATTATCAGAATCCCAGCAATTTTTTAGACGATGGGAATAACAATCCACCGCAGTCAAACTTGAACTGGTTTCCAAGCGGAGCTTTTAGTAAAAAAACCGGCGGAAAATTTTTGAGCAAGGAAACGAGCCTGAAATCAAACTCTGGTTTTGTGAACAAAAACATTGCGCCAAAACCTCAGTCACCCTTCAAATCCAAAAAACATGCGAAGCAGATTTTTTTCCTCGCTCCACAAAAAACGGAATCAAGAGAAAAAAATCAAGAACTGGAGCCGGTGGAGTTGAAAATTTTCAACGAAGAAAATCGTGAAAGCCCACAAAACAATCTACCGGAGTCTTCGTTTCCGGTTATCGATGTCAATGACAAATACATGAAGCTTTTGAAGAATCCTTACGGGATAGAGTATCCAGGTACTGACGAAGATAAAACTGGGAAACTGGATTCTTTGAATGAAAATGGCGATCAAAGTGCAGACAGGACCTACCCGGATGAAACAACTTTTTCAAAGAAACAGGAAGAGATGAAGAATACTTACAGCAATGGAAAATGGATTTCATTGCTCAAAGGTATTCCAAATCTGCACAAAAAGGCACAAGTAAAAACTAAAGTACAAAGTTCAAAATCTACGAAGTCTTCGAGCAATATAGAGAAGTTCTTAAAGGAAGAACCGAAAGATCGTTTTAAAGCGTTAAATGCCCTGCAATCATCGTTTGATAATCCAAGTAGCAAACAAAATGGAGACTCCTACTTCTCGGCAGCTTCTCTACGGAAGGTCCTAGAAGACGTAGACGGAGGAATTGAACAGAAAATTAGTAGTCTTACAGGAAAGACCAGAGAAAATGTATGGGTCGTACAACCAACGATATCATCAGCCATGAAGTACGTCGTGGATGTGGAAGATAGGATACAAGCTACTCCAAGATCATCTCCCACAAATGGGCCAACGTACAGCCGCTACAAGGAAAAATTAGGTATGTTTAGCTTAATATTCACTTTGTAATTTCTTAAGGGACGTAGTGGTAGTGCATTCGCCTCTCATCTCTCGGCTCTCAATTTCGTTTCCTGGACTCGATGTAAGATTTGAGTTTGTTAAGTCATGTGCCTTGACTCGAGGGTTTTACTCCGGGGTCTCCAGTTTCCCTCCCTCCGCGAAACCGAACACGCTAAGACCCTGACTAAGATCACTGAACCAGAGGTTGCTTTAGGGTTCGATAAAGTTAATGGCAATTGGCCAATTTTAATATTAATAACCGATACTTTTTCAAGGCAACAAGGCTGGCAACATGTCATAAGTTACTTAACATGTTTAATTTAATATTTTTAGGTTTCTATGGCAACATTGATGATGATACCAAGACGAAATGCGCAGCTATTGGCAAATCAGGTAAGTACAGATAGAGGTTTTGGTTCTCTCTTGTGCTATCAGGATTCTTTACCGGTTTTCCTAACTTCGCAAAAATCTTTACTTTGATTCTCTTGGGTCCACTGAAATAGCCCACTTCCAAGATATGCTTCGCTTGTCACGCACAAAGGTTTCAGTGTGAGGCTCCGTGCTAAATGCTCAGTGATTCGTGACAGCAGAAAGGAATGGATTTAATTTAGCACAGAGCCTCATACTGAAACTTTCGTGCGTGACAAGGGAATAATGTCTCGGAAATGGGTTATTGGCCAATGCTGTAGCAGTGTCCTCTACCAGACGCTGATTTTTTTATTGTTCTTTTTGTCTTCTTATTGTCTTCATTACTAAAGAGTTCCAAGAATCCAAGTGTCCACGTGGCTGGGTATCCCACGTAGAATTCTGTTACGGCTTCTTTGACTTCCCAAAAACCCACTGGATGGCTTTCCCGCCAAAATGTGCTACCCACAATGCAATGCTGGCAATGCCAAAGACCGAGGAAGAGCTTGGGTTTATCACGTCTCACCTGCGAGATCGAGGAACTTTGGATACGCCCTATCATATTGGGTTAAATAAAAGGAAGGATACTTGGAACTGGGTAGATGATAATCCCTTCAATATGGATTCAAACTTTAATGATCTGGACGTCGCGGCCATTGGAGACTTGAAGTGTGGGATGATCGAAGAGGGGCATATCAAGGCAACTAAATGTGATAAAGCAAGGTCTTACGTCTGCGAAATAAAAAGAGGTAAAAATGTGAATATTCACTGGGGGGAGGGGGAGGGGGAGGGGGAGGGGGAGGGGGGAAGCACATTAATTACCCTTGGAAGAAACGTATGGTGGTTCGGCACTTATATCGCACGGGGACAAGGCAACGGTTTAGGGTATACAGTCAATATTAGCTCCAGTAACATATCAATAGAAAACCTAACAATATAGAACGAATAAATGATAGATAATGTTCTAGCCGAGGCATCAGGAGAGACTAGCCAGACCCTAGACCGTATCTTGAGCCAATCCCTTGCATTCTGCCACGAATGGAATCGTTGAAAATTTGGTGTCGAAAAGCCTAAAAAAATTCCGAACAAATTTTGCACCTTTGTATTGTTAAATAAGTCGATCAATTTTATTTTATTGACATTTTACAATAGATACCATTAACGTGCTATTTCTAATAAATTACCCTTATTTTTTTTCATCAGGAATGGAAGCTGTGCGTATATTAGCGTTTGGAGACAGTCTTACACGAGGATATTATGGAGGAGGAAAAGAGTACCACCCATACACCGAGAAGCTAGAGTATCTTCTCAACTCAGATTCACACAAGTGCTTCGTGGTTGATAACCAAGGCCAAGACAAGGAAATGGCTGCCGATATGACAAAACGACTTGATAAATATCTACGAAAAGGTATGGCATAAAGGATGATTACAGTATAGATCTTTTTAGCTTGGGCGTAATGTTTTACCATTTCAGACCACGTGTCATTCCCTTGGGAATAAGATTCTTTGTTTGAATTGTATCTATATTCATGTGTCTTCTCGTGTACAACCGTTAAACAAAGAAATGATACTCTAGGGAATGGAGGATACGTTGTCTGAAACGGGAAAACATTATGCCTTTTCTGAACTCGATAAACAGGGTGCACTGTGGTCTAACTTGGGGAAAAGTGAACAACACCATATAAAGCATGGTGAAGAAAATATGTTGCATTAAAAGCTAGACCACAATGCACCATACTTGCTATCTCAGAAAAATGATTATTTAACTTGCGTCTCTTAAGAAAAATATTCAAATGTTTCCATCGTTGAAAGTATTGGTCTATTCATCCCTTTCACAATAATTTTAGGAGCCATCGGCACTTTTAATAGCATTGTTAAATGAATTTCGATCATGATATTGTGACCCTACCCTACAGCTACTACATGGTACAAATGGGTGATCATCTTAGGCGGTACTAACGACATTGTCCACGACAAACGACCCCCCATCGAGGAAAACTGGGACCGAGTGGTGCATGACATCATCATGGCTCACCAAACAGCACACAAATACGGGTACAACAGCATCGTTGTCACCATACCCGAGATCGATTGCGAGCATAGTGACAAACCACAGTGCGAAAAAATCCATAAGGAAAGACTTTATGTGAACCAGAGATTGAGACATTATGCCAGAGAAGCAAATGCAGCTATTTTGAGCGACTTGGCTGGACTGTTGCCAAGGTCTTCCTTGGCAAACGAGAAAAAGATGTTTTACTGGGAACAAGGTTTGCATATGAAACCACAGGGATATGATAGGATGGCAGAAATTATATATGAAGATATTTTGCGCAACTTTTGATGGCAAGGAAACTTTCCTTCACATATTAAATGTCACACATTGGTAACGTCTGCACAGCCAAATGGAAGAAAGAATAGATCGCTTTACCTTGGGAGTAATGTTTTCCCATTTGAAACCACGTGTCATTCTCTTGAGAATAAGTTTCTTTGTTCATATTCATGTGTCTTCTCATGTGCAACCGTCAAACAAAGAAATGATACTCTAGGGAATGATACGTGGTCTGAAATGGGAAAACATTACGCCCAAGGTAAAGAGGTCTATTGTACGGAATTGCTAACGATAACATAAAATGACAAAGTTCCTCCTCTTCATTGGAGGGAATAGAATGCTGATAGAACTTTTTATTGAGCTTTCAACAAACCATGTTTAAAACTCGGACCTTTTAATTCATAATGACATGCATTGAGTAATTCAAACAATTGAAAGAATATTTTGCAGCATGGCCTTAATATGCAAACGTATATTTTCCAGTAATAAAATAATGAAAATACCCCATCATGGGGAGCCACGTACAACACATTTTTGTCGCAGCAGGATGTCAGTTGAGGCTTAGATTGCTGCTACTGATGCATTATGGGATTAGTGCTATAAAAAGCTCGGGGAAATGTGAAACTACAGTACAACTGTACATGTGACGTAGATTTGTAATAAATCAATAATCCGCTATGGAAGATAACATATATAACGACGTAGATTTGCATTAAAAAATTCTACAAATTTTATTTTACTTTATTAAAATCAAGTTTGATATAAATTTGTCTGATAGTTTTCTTTGATTTTTTCTCAGCTTTTTTTTTCCTTTTCCTTTTTGGTTTTCAAATAAAACCGTATCTTTTCATTTAAAAATAGTAATTAAGAATCTTGTCTTCTTTCCATTTCGAGAACAATGGCCATAGTGGTTCGCTTCGATGCACTCATTGATTTTACCAAGAAAAAAATCTTTCAAATCTTTTAAAAAACAGCAACAAAAAAAATTGAGAAAAATTCTTCAAGATATCATTGCTAAAACTACGCTGTTCTTTGTCTCGCCTCGTTTTTCTTGGTTTTATATGTCGTGGTTTGGTATTCTAGTCTTTGACACCAGTACGCGGGTGGTTCAACATGTGGATCAATGACGTGATAAACATCGTTCACTCTATCGATGCAGTCATGTATCGACCCGAAAATCTTCAAGATGGCTAAATGAAGAAATATCCTAAACTATTCCGATAAAAAATGGTCTAAACTTACACCGTTTATTCTAAAGAAATCTTATACTAAACGTCGAAACTTCGATCAAGTTCATCTTCAAAGGCGAAAATTACGTAAGGTAAGTTAGAGAAATTTTCATTGCCGATATTCTGATATAAAGAAAACTCCGTTAGTTCTATAAAACCTTTTCATCTTAATCCATATTTTATATAGAATTATTATATTTGAACCAAATATCGCAAGAGGTTTTCATTTAAGGTTCTAATAATCCGATAATTGACTGTTTAATGGATTTCAAATTCAACTTCTCGTCGTAATCTGTTAGTGACGCTTTGCGCATGCGCCAGACATCCGTTCCTTAATATTTCTATCAACGTGAACTATTTTCTCTAGAATCAGTTGTACAATATTATTGTGCATTTTATTTAATCAGAAACTCGGTGGCTGTCGTTCAAAAAAATATAGTTGAACGTCATTCTCTTTTGGGCACTAAATTGGCTTTCTATTGTTTTTGTGCAGCCAATCATAACACGTATAACTACAGACACAGCCCTTTCTCAATCATGTCATTATCTCCAAAAGAACATGCTATGTTGTTTTTTTTTAATTTCACAATAAAGCTTAAAATTTGTTAGCTCTATAAAACAGTTCACAAACGGTACATGAACGGTTTCGTACTGTTGTCACGGAACGGATGAGCATTTTTCTTGAATAACTAGTTATTATGACTACGATATTTTATATAAACAAACAACTTGTTCTAAAATTAGTCCTGATTATGCTTCCTTAAAGAGCAAAATCTTAGCTATATATAAAGAATATTTTATTATATATTGATAGGGTGTTCCTCAAGGACCAATACTTGGGCCCCTTACAAAATAACCACGCCTTTGTGTTTATATTTCAGGACTTTTTTCTAAATCACTATAGTTGTTCCTCAGGGATCTACTCTTGGGCCCCATGGAGACGAACAAAACTTTTGTCATTTTCTTATCTTTCATCTTTTTTATTTACTCACAAGCAGGTAAGAGTTCTTACGTATTCATATGGTTTTGTTCCATATTATATAGTCTGTGTGAGTCAACTTAATCTATATCAAACAAAGAAAACCTTAATAGATATATTTTTGTCGTTCTTTTAGTTGAGGTGTACAAGATCGGTAACAATGGAAAGCCTTCCTGGGGAGAAACGTCAGAAATGAGAGACAGATCGAGTACGTAATTTACTTTTTACTACATTTAATCAATAATAATTACAAAAATAAATCATTGCTTTTTATTGTTAAATCTCTTAGGTCTTTAATACGTCAGCCTCTGGCTGTACGAATATGGACCTGCGTTATCAAATAACACACAATAAAGTATTAAAAAGAAATGATTTGAAAAGGAATAGAAAATAGTTGAACTTGAAGCGTGCTTCTGAAGTCGGTCATGATGTCAAGAACTATCTATTTTATCAATAATGTTTTATTATCTATTATAAATTCTGATAATTGAAGGTGCTTTGTTTCAGCTATAAGGTTTACAAAATTTCCACATTATTGAAAGCAAATTTGTCATCCAACATGGCAGACAATGATCGCAATTGTCATCCAACATGGCAGACAATGATCACAATTGTCATCCAACATGGTGGTAAGGGAAACCATTACCCAAAAGATGGAGGAACGTAAAATTGTTTGACGACCATTGATTTTTATTATATTTCTTTTTCAGCTGTGCCAAGACCCTCGCAAGAAGATGTAGCAAATTACAGGAGGCGATCGGGAAGTAAGTTCCTTATGTAATATTAATTGGCCTGCCTTTGGCAAGAATCAAAATATCCATATGACTTCCTTTGTGACGTGTCATGTAAAGCATCATGGTCTGGACAAATAAAGAGCGTTGTTGTTAACGTTACTATTGTTGTCAATCTTAGTCCTACTTACGAGAAATATCTCACCTTCAGAGTAAAGTGTAATAACTCTCTCTGTCTCCAGATAGGGTCTGTCTGTCTGTCTGTCTGTCTGTAGCCACGTTTCTCTCTTCATTTTTTACCCGTAATATCCAAACATTTCTTCTTTCTTTAGTTCCTGTTCCTATGGTTACAAAATACAGATCAAGATCAAGCGGTGAGAAATTAAAAAAACTCTTATTTTCTCTCGAACATTCTACCTCAGTTGACCTTCATGTGAAAGCCAAGGCCAACCAATGAGATTTAAGAATTATAGAGGCTTTGCACCATCACGTGATGGCAGCCATGACAGGGGGCATGTCATCCAATATGGCTTCCTTCACGTGATTGTTCAATCTGCATTCAATGTAAGAGGACGCGTTTTTTATAAGCTGAATCTTGGCTCGTCAGAGAATCTTAGGCCCAGTTCAAACTGTGATCTTGACATGAGCTGAACCTAATGATATCAAAGAAGACCGCCTTATTATCCATTGTTTCAATGCGCACGGCTCATGTGAAGATCGATGTTTGAACTGATGGCCTTGGCCGTCATACCAACCACATTGAGACTTAGGCTAAGAGTGAATATCTTAAGAGGAGTTTTTTAATTTTTTAATCTACAGATGTTCCGAGACCTTCTCAAGCGGATGTTTTAGCAGACTACAGAAGAAGATCTAAAAGTAAGTAATAATAACTACTCTTGCATGTTATTAACCTGCACTGCAAATTGTATTTTTTAAATTGAATTAACCTATTCATCAACTATTTGATTCCAGTACCCTTGCCAATAGCTTCAAAGTTCAGAAAAAGATTTAAAGGTAAAACATGTTTATTTCAAATTGAGAGAATTACTTTTCATTGTGGGTAATTTTGCCCCATTTCACATCACGTGTCATTCTCTTGAGAATAAGATTCTTTGTTTGAGTTGTATCCATATTCATGTGTCTTCTCATGCACAACTGTTAAACAAAGAAATGATACTCAAGGGAATGACATGTGATTTACAATCGGAAAACATTCAGCTCAGGTGAAGAAGTCTTTTGTAATGGTTTATTAAAATTATTTAGTTCCAGTCTCTCCGGTAGAGAGGACGAATAGCGGTACGAGAGTCAAAACTCAAACGCGAAGAGCAACAAGTAAGAAACATAGCAATAAATATATAGAATAAATTTTGAGTATTAAGACGAGCAAACACAGTCACTGTTTAATAGACCTCTTTAGCTGCGTCTGCAAATTGCCCATTTCAGACAACATGACATTCCCTTGGGAAATGTTCTTTTGTTAAAATATTTACACATGAAAGAATCAATTCCCAAGAGTGGCATCACATGGCCTGAAATGGGCACAACAAACAACGAAGCTAAGAGGTGTATTTGGTAAGACTAAAAAACCCTTCACTTCACTTCACACTCTTGAATGTCCTCCATCTTGGACATGAATTTAAATAGATAGCCAATCTAATATAACACAGGAAACCCATACAGTATTTCTTAAATGCTGACAAGCTAACATTTCAAGGAAGGTTGGTTTTACTCCTTGATTAACCTTGCTGTTTTTTCATACTTATATAGATAGGCATTCTCTACTTCGAAAGAAGAATATTATAGATAGAAGTAAGTATGGTAGGACACAGGTTTGGTTCAATGAAGTGGAAAGAGAAAGGAAAGAACTACAAGGGAATGGAATGCGAGGCAAGGGAAAGAAAGAGAAGAGAATGAGCGAGAGGGTAACTGATTGATAGGAAAGAATAGTAATGAAAAAAGAAGGAAAAGGATGGGTAGAAAATGAAATGGAAAGAAGAAAAGAAGGGAAGAGAATGATAGGGAAAGGAAGGGGATAGTGGAAGCAAAAGGAAACCAAGTGTAACGTTCATCACAATAAACTAATCATCTCTGTTTTTTTAATCTTTTTCAGTATTTTTTACTATTCCTTTTGGGGCTCAGTTCCCGATCTACTTTGCCTCAAAATCCAAGAAAGGTAAGTTTCAAAAAATAACCAAACCGTGTTGCAGTAAATGATATAAAGTTCGTGTAAAATGGCCAACATTATTGATTTTATTAACAGGCGCCAACAAGAAAAGTAATGTAGCAACGCCAGGTCAGTATCTTGATTTCTATCAGTGGGCACCCTGTGGTAAAAAAGACCTGTAGGAATGGAACTGAGTAGAGGCGAGGAAGGGAAAGAATTGGGAGAGAGAAATAATGATTTCTTTGTATTTGTACCTCTAAGTATTTCTACACTTCTGTTCTTTTTCTCGTCGTTCTCAGTTTCTCTTTTAGTTGAAATACTTCAGATAACCCCCACACATAAAGAGCTGTTAAGTTGTGACGTATTTCCGGATCTAAATGTTTACAAAAACTGCTAAAATAAAGCGAAAAACGCCACTCAATGATTCAATCTCCAATTAAAACTTTTAGACATTTGAACCACAAATCCCGCATTGAAGATGAGGAAAAGAAAATTCTTGATACTTGATATTTGGACCCGGAAGTATTTTTTCCATACGATTGACGTCACACTTAAAAGTTCTCTTGAGATATTCCAGTTCAAGGTTGTTCGAGGCTAGATGTTCATAATTTACACTGATTGTGTTTCTATTTAGTTTCAAACCTAGTGCAGCGGTATCGAGCGCCATTCAGACAACAGACATGGGGCTTACCAATCAACTACCAAGCATTTAATAGTAAGTCGAAATAAACACCTTTAACTTGGGCGTAATGTTTTGCCATTCAGACCACGTGACATTCTCTTGATAATAAGATTCTTTGATTGAGTTGTATCCATATTCATGTGTCTTCCTATGCGCATCCGTTAAACAAAGAAATGATACTCTAGGGAATGACACGTGGTCTGTAATGGAAAACAATTATGCCCAGTCATATTGAATTTTATACATTAATTTTTGAATCAAAAGTCTAAATTTGAATTTCACAACATTTATTTGTCACCAGATAAACGTTATTTGACACCATTTGTCGAAAATCAAGCAATAGCAAGACAACAAATAATCCCCACGGGGGGTAAGTAGGGAAGAAATTGTCACGGCTTATACGAGGTCAATAAAGGATAAAGTTTAAATATTTGCGTCTTTGTTTCCCCAGATAATCAAATTCCATTAACATATAACAGAGGTTATAACAGAGGCTATACCAGACCTCGATCATTTATGACTTCGCGGTTGCTTAGCAACAGGAATCTAGTACCTTATTCAAGTTATAGAAACCAAGCCAGTACAGGTAACTACTTCTTTAAGGAGGCAAAGGTCACTTTCTCGTTGTCATGACAACTAACTTGGAAACGGGGCTATCTTTTCTTAGCAACGTAGGACTGTTGAATGATGATGCATGTACGATTAATGTCAATCACACGCGTTTCGTGTCACGTTTTGTCATAAAGTTTTATGGTGAAATACCTAATGTTTCCAAGGCAACCTTAAGTAAAACCCGATTTCAGCGTGTATCAGGACCTTGAGTCCTTGCCCCAAGCGAATTCGGGAAAGATCTATTGCGCAGGCTGATCTTCATCTTCTTGTTTTAGTTCCTCAACGATTACAAACTTTTCTAGGAAGAATAAGAAGAAACAGCGGTACAAGAAGATCCAAGTCGTCTAAAGAGAAAGGTTTGTGTTCACTAGAATATAAACAACAACAACAACAACAACAACAACAACAACAACAACATGCAAACGATACACCCCTTGCAGCACAGTGGTACAGCACAGGGTCTAACTAGAAAACCTAACGGTTAACTTAGACTCTAGTTATTTCCTAAATTATTACTATATCTTCTTTTACAATACCAATATATATTTGTATATAACTTTTTTTTATATATATAGAAATATAGAAATACATGTAAACATAAAAAAAAGGAAATGGAAATAAAATGTAATGTAAAGCACGTCGGAATGCAGCTCAATTTGGAGGACAAAACAATAGGTTCCAATTGTCACGAGATAGAAATTCTTTTATTTTGTCCTCCAAGTTGAGCTGCTTTGACGTCACGTGCAAGGGTATACGATACCAACAACTACGCTAGCAACAAAACTAAAACGTACAGAAATCAGGAGTTTTAACTGAGAACGAACTAATTTTTCCCCAGATGCTGACCCATCACGAAAAGCTCTCATTAGCAAAGGTGAGGGAAAGAAAGCTAGTGATTGGCTGAAATAAGTAGTGTTACCCATAATGCTTTTCATCTTTAAATCATACCAATCGAAGGATATCAGGAAATTGTTTCAAAACAATAAATCTAATAAACATGTGAGTGGAGAGAGAGTTATAATTAAATAAAAAAATGTTTATAATTTGTCGTTTTGCTGTGTACTGGGCAATCCTTGAGAAGATAAAACTGCAGAATAAATGAAGAAAAAGTAATTCAAAATTTATCTATTTTTGATTTTTTTAAGAATAGACTCCTTGCAGCACGTCAGAATGTAGCTCAATTTGGAGGACAAAACAATAGTTTCCAATTCTCAGGAAATTGAAATTCTTTTGTTTTGTCCTCTAAAATGAGCTGCTATGACGTCACGTGAAAGTGGTCTATAAATAGAACTGAAGCTAAAAGGTTATTTTTGTCTTTCAATCATAGAGTATTCTTGATGACAAGAATTCTTTGGGAGCAAGTGTTTTTGAGGTACGTGACAACAACTGGCTTCATTGTGGTTTTATCTTTGACTGGATTGTCGTGTACTCGCTACTTATCTACTATATAGCAGAAATTTTATAGAAAGTGTTAAGAACGTACAAGCAAGTACGGAGGCCAGTGTATTTACCTTAAACGTAATTATGTGCTCTGATTGGATGAATTGCACAATGGAAAGCCATTTCAGTGTTACTGCATGTTGAACCGTGTACGTGCTGTAAGTCTGTACTCGTACCATAACCATAATATTCCTATGGAAAGCCATTTCAATGTTACGGCATGTCGTATCGTGTACTTGCTCGACAATTCCTAAGAGAAGCCATTCGTGAAACTTACAAGTCTATCTCAGATATACTAAATGATTCGCTGATCAAATTTTATTTAAGTGCATGGAAGTGACGGTTTGAGCATGCGCACTGTGACAATCTCACGCTTTACTGCAAGTAGCATCAGGGTTGTGTATAAGGTGCACGAGTGTCTTGTTAAACCAATAACCTTTCTGTCTGCATGTTTTAACAGATCGTCAAGGCATGGATAATAATGTCTTAGGTAAAAGCAAAACAAGAGATTGGCCGCAATCTGCTGTTGATAAAGAAATAGAGAATATCTTGACTAAGTTACTGATTGTCTTATAGAAGTATCCATAATATGCATGACAAGCTGGTGGACTAGTGGACTAGTGAGGGTCATTTTTATCACACCTTCCTTCCTTTCTTTCTTTCTTTCTTTCTTTCTTTCTTTCTTTCTTTCTTTCTTTCTTTCTTTCTTTCTTTCTTTCTTTCTTTCTTTCTTTCTTTCCTTCTTTCTTTCTTTCTTTCTTTCTTCCTTCCTTCCTTCCTTCCTTTCTTTTTTTCTTTCTTTCTTCCTTCCTTCCTTCCTTCCTTCCTTCCTTCCTTCCTTCCTTCCTTCCTTCCTTCCTTCCTTCCTTCCTTCCTTCCTTCCTTCCTTCCTTCCTTTCTTCCTTCCTTCCTTCCTTCCTTCTTTCTTCCTTTCTTCCTTTCTTCCTTTCTTCCTTTCGTTTTTCCTTTTTGCTATTCTCACTTCAAGGTACACGGGTTAATAATCATTACAATCATTTTAAAAAGACAAAGTTAATCTTAACAATTTTTTTATCTTGAAAATTAATGTTAATCACCCAATACCTCGTTCTAGTTCCCAGTAGAGCACAAAGGAAAAAACTTAAAACTGGGAACGAGAATGTTAAAAAGATAAAAAGATAATAGCTGAGCGCATGCGCAGTCTTTGTCCTTATGATGTATGAATTCAAAATAAATCAAGTTGAAATAAGAAATGAAAAACATTATCTAAAAATGATTTTTAATAAGTTTTTAAAAATAATTTCACAATTATGTTCTGTGTTAAAACACTTTAACTGCCCTGGGGTCCAAAGGTTAAGTTATTCATTCTCGCCTCGGTGTTCGTGGACGTGTTTGCTGGTTTGTCGAGATCTAGCAGATGATCCTCCCCGAAAAGAATTACAACCTATGGAGCCCAGGGTAACTTTTAACTAAATAAAAGAGTTATAAATTCTTATCGAGATAAATATGTATTCTTTAAATTATGAAAATTCAGGATTTTGGGAAGATTGCTGGAAAACAATATGACCAGGAAAAGGAACATAGTAAAGAGATGTTATAATATTAAGATATTATAAAGATATTATAAAGATTTATAAATATAAAAAAATCAGAAAATCGAACCATTTCATTAACCTTACTTTAACGGTTATTGGTTGTATAATTACGAATCAAAGATTTATTGAACACTAGATTTATTAAAATTTAAAGATTTCAAATTCTAACCGTTTGTAATAAAATCAGGATTAAAAGAATGACTGGGTATTTTGTCTTGCTTTTCTCCACTCCTCTTCTCTTTTTTCTGCCCTGTCTTCTGTCATCTTCTTGATTCTTTATCTCTTCATTCTGTTCTCTTTCTCCCTATTTGTTCTCTTTCCACTTCTTTTTCACTGTTTTATTTCTGTATTACCTACTTTTTCGCGACCCATAAAGCATTTTACTTTGGCTCATTTGCATCAAATTTCATGGACACTTTGCATAAACAATAGTTTTCATGTGCAGTGAAGGATAACAAGGTATCGTATTCATATCCAAAGTGCTCTTCGAAGTCGAGAATAAGAAATCAGTCAATAATACCGTAGATCTCCATTTCCAGACCAATCGCTCTGCAGACACTTTCCCCTAGGAGCAGGCGTAGCTCAGTTGGTTAGTGCGCGGCATTCGAAGCTAGAGGTTCGATCCTTAGAATCTCCACGTCCGTTTCGACTTCTCTCTCTTCCATGTAGCTTTAGTTTTAAATAATAAGGAGCACTGATAGTTTGAAAGGGGTAATGGGCACTACTTCTAACGCTTTATACATGAGCCCCTGGCTTGGGAGAATTGGCCAACCACGCCCATCATTATCGAAGTAAAATACATCACCTTTACCTTAAACTCAAAGGAAATGTTGCTTGGTGTTGACACATACCTCCCATCTCCCCCTCTCTCTTTCCCACTCTCCTATTCCATTCATCGACCCACCCCATCCCACTCCTCACTGAAATGACCGAAGTCATTGCAGCTTGATTCTAGAGAGTCTAGAGAGTCAGGTGTCTTGGTATATAAGATGCTAAGGCCTGTCTACCAACAAATTAATCCCCATTACACAATACCTTTATTACATCACCGATACAACGCAAAGCAAAATGTACACTGGTTGTCAAGTTTGAAGACTTGTTGAATGTTTTTTGATTCAACAGCTAACGTTGTAATGTTTCGCTATGGAATTTTACCCGTTAATCTATCATAGCTAAGAGTAGTTTTAGCCAATCACAATCCGTGTTTTCATACGGGTACCGGGAAGCCAATTGTGTGTCACCCGCCTGGTATTTTTTTAAGCGCCTTTGGTGGCAGAGAAAAGTAAAAAATCCGTTCATAATTTTCATTAGAAGGTAAGTTCTTTGAAAATTATCTTGAATTTCAAGGTAAAATTTAATTCTTTTAACATTTTTCTTCGTATTTTTGAACTTTTAGTAATCTAAACTTCAAAAACTGAATATAAACGGCTTTTATTTTCTTCTGACCTGCTTTCAAGTTCAAATAATCATATCATCGCCATTATTCGTCTGATTTTCAGATCAAAATTGTTAATAGAAAAACTGCGTGACGAAAAGTAAACCAAATTTGACTATAAATGTTTACGAATTTTTGCTCATTTAGAAGCGAAAAGATATTTTCTGAGATATTTTTTAAGTAATCTTAAAATATAGAGCCTTAGAAATGCTTTCCTGTGCCCGAAATAATTTTAGAATCGTGGTTTTTCTAATACTAAGAATCAAAGTATTAGTTGTTACTTATTTTGAGGTTTTATAGCATTTTTTGTGGTTTTATTTCATTTGTTTTGGTTATGTTATGTGTTTTGTGTTGTATTTCGATTGTTACGTAGTGTTTTTCAGTACTATAATGTTGTCTAAATCAAATGTTAAATGCGGGTGTTACCTTCAAGTAACTGAAAACCACATAAATATCAATTCATTTTATTCAACCCTGAAACAACCTCTGGGCTGATCTCCTGAAGTCAGGGCACAGCTAACTCACAGATCAAACCCTGAAACAACCTCTGGGCTGATCTCCTGAAGTCAGGGCACAGCTAACTCACAAAATGAACCCTGAAACAACCTCGGGCTGATCTAAGTCAGGGCACGGCTAACTCACAGATCGAACCCTGAAACAACTTCTTGGCTAATCAATGTCAGGAAGGCTAATAACCTTTGGATTGATCTAAGTCAGGGCACGGCTAACTCACAGACAAATCATAAATTTGTATATATGTTAACGATATAGTACAATACTTTCTTTCTCTCATTAGACTGAACTCCAGTTCATTCACGATGCACGTGTTGGTGGGACTTCTTTGCCTTTGCGGGATGTTGGTTGCTGCAAATGGTAAGAATCGGCATGAATGGAAATTGATCATGGCTTGATTGCTTAACTGAGTTAACGTTCTTCTATACATTTATCATTCTGTTTGTCATGTCAAGCATCCGTCAGCCGTCCTATCCTTGGTGCTGCTCCAGCTAACGAGATATTGCCTGAAGGAGGAAGACACCCAAACGACGACAAACGATACACTATTGGTATGTGCGTATTTCTTTTTTATGGAATAAAGAATTAACGTATAAGGAACATAAATAAAATATTTAAAAAAATTCATAAATTTGTGGAATGTAGAAATATTTGAGGCGGTCCCAATGACAAGCATTGAGGGACTCCTTAAATGATTGGTTAAAATGGTAATAAAAGAAGTATTACTAAACAGCTATACCAAAGAAATAGATAAAGTGGTCCCATAAGGAAACTCTGAGGAACTCTTCTTCTATCGAGGTTATGAGAAAAATCAAAAGAAGAACGAAATAAAAAAAGAAAGAAAGAAAGAAATGGAAAGAAGAAAGAAAGAGAATTTCAGTAACCAAATATATATTCGAAATTAAAATCATAAGCGTCAGTTTGTTTTACATTATTTTTTATAAAATATTTCCACAGAGCAACTTAATCTCGCAGCAAGACATCGCAACGTTTACTACGATAGAGCTGGAAGTGATCCATATGGTATGAACACATTATGATTAAAAATGAGTTAATTATTATGAATATTTCCACCATAACGTTTGGTATAATATTTCTTCAAGGTATAAGCAGTCCTATGATCTCTCATTTGGGAAAGCGATCTGTTGGCTACAGATACCCAGGTACGATATATACTGTTTATAGACACTTTTTAATGAACTATAATTTCTGTATCAAAGAAAAACTTGTGTATCTTAACATAGACCCCTTCCACTAAATCCCTATCTGAGGGTCAAATGAAAAATATGAACATCAAAAAAGATTTCGGTCCCTAAGATCAAGAAGGTTTTTTTTTAGTTTTGACGCCCAGATTGGGAATAGTCCTTTTCACAGTTCCCTGCGTCATCTTGAAAGTTAGCGGTGCCTTTGCATCGAAGCGAGACGAACGATGAGCTTGGAAGGATAGAGACATGCGAAGGATTGTCCAAGGTGTTAATAAAGGTCTCTATCATTGAAAGCTCACCGTTCTTCTCGCTTCGATGCAAAGGCACGGCTACCTTTCAAGATGGCGCAGAGAACTGTGAAGGGGACTATTACGAGTCCATAAATGTGTCACGTGGTACCAATCGATATACGGGATGCTGACCATACACTCTTTTCCCTCCCAATTAAATTACCCGATTCCACTCTGATTTTTATGATTTCATCAAAGAAAATTCATACATTTGTTTCCTTTTTAGCTGGTTCTGATTTTCATGCCGTTCAAAATCCAATGTTCGCTCGCAAACAGATGAATATCGGAGAAAAACGCGCTCACATTGGTAAGAAAAAATGTCTTAATAATTATAATAAACGTGTACACTTTCCTTAAAAATCATTGTAAATTTCTGCTGCCTTTTTCCAGCGAGACAAAACTATGCAGCTCGTCATCGAAACGTCTATCTTGACAACTATGGCACCGACCCATATGGTGAGATAATATTTTTATTCATTAGAAAATAAGAATTCTAGTTCTATGTGATGACAACGCCACCATGTTGGCAAACGTCCTCAATGTCTTCATCGATGTCGCCGTTACTTTCTTAATAGTCTTGTGACTCAGTCTGTTCCTTCCCACTGGAATAAAAACACAAAAGACATGGCCGCCATGTTGGTTGACATAACGAAAGAAACCAAGACCAAATATTTTGTTCAAGTCAACCAACATGGCGGCTACGATGTCACATGCACAAGTACAAAAGACATGGCAGCCATTTTGGTTGACATAACGAAAGAAACCAAGACCAAATATTTTGTTCAAGTCAACCAACATGGCGGCTATGACGTCACATGCACAAGTACAAAAGACATGGCCGCCATGTTGGTTGATATAACAAAAGAAACCAATATAGAATCTTTTGAATATCAAGTCTCCAACATGGCGGCCATGACGTCGCACGCACCCTAATATTTAATGATTTCTAAATAATTATCCGATTTGGTTTTAGGAGGAGGAAGCCCAATCGTTAGCAGACAAACTATTAGAGTTCCACACCGTCATGGACGTTCAGCAGAAGAAAAGTAAGTGTTCAATTGCTTCAACTATTTAAACAAAATTAACGCGTGACCTCTTCATCTCAGTATGATAAATCTCGTACTGTAGTCAGAACCTGCATTTCTCATGGTCAGCGTCGAGGAATAGTATTTTGCTTTGAAATGATAAACATATACTCTTTCTAAAAATGTTCCAAATATATAAAATATTTTAAATCAAAAATAAATGAATAAAAATAAAAATATGAGATTCAAGAATATATGAATGATTGAGTATACATAACCGATGAAATAATAAAAAACTTTAATACTAAAATGCCCCATTTTAAATCACTCCTAAACTTTTTCTGTATTCTTTTTCAGACCTCAGACCCTCATGCAAAGATTAAGGATGTAAAATAAAATGAAAGAAAATAAATTGAAAAATAAAATAAAATTTCTAAACCTCAGGTTTTGGGTTATGAAGGATTTGAAATAAAAGGATGCCACTCATAAAACTGTAAATTTTCTTCTTTTTAATCTAAATACACCTAATAGTCCCTTTCACAGTTTCCTGCGCCATCTTGAAAGGTAGCCGTGCCTTTGCATTGAAGCGAGACGAACGGTGAGCTTTTTAACACCTTGGACAATTATTCACATGTCTCTATCATTGTAAGCTCATCGTTCGACTCGCTTCAATGCAAAGGCACGGCTACGTTTCAAGATGGCGCAGGGAACTGTGAAGGGGACTATTGCGAGAACGTTGTCATATGAAAATAAAAAAATATATAATACAACAAAATAGGGTTAACTTAGAAATATTTTTTAATTTGATTCTAAAGCCACCCAGATTGATGAGAATATTTTTATTTTAGTATATATACCAACAAGATAATCTCAAAAATGTCAGTCTATACCTTCAAAACAGTGAAATAATTACACCTGTTTTGCAAAAATAATTAATCCCTATTTGTTATTTGTTACCTTTATATTTTTACTTAACGTTCTTGCAATTAGGTGACAAAATTAAGATTGTCCAATCTTTTCCTTTTTTTTTTTTAATCAATTTGCCAAAGGCAGGTGATAAACAATAGAACATTAAGTCCCCTACAAGGCGTATCACCCGAATACGTTGTTTTTAATACCCGAGTTTTTAATAGACTCAATCTACTTGGTTGTAAATGTTTTACCATTTCGGACTTCCTGACATTATCTTGAGAATGAAATGGTTTATATGTGAGTTTTTCAAGAGTTACTGGTAAAAACAAGTACTCAAGGGAATGACAGGTGCTCTGAAATGGAAAAGGATGGATTGGATCGATTCCCTGAGTGTAATTCGCCACTTTCCATACATCGGTTCGCTGGTCAAACTCAAAGCATACATGATCAGTCGAGGTCTCAACATTCAGATTTGAATAATCCTTTGAAGCTACCTTGCAGCCTTACTTGAGTGCTTTGAGTATGACCAGTGAACCAATGTATAGAAAGTGGTGATTAATTGCAAACGGGTTCAACAGCTGAATTACAACAAATGAAAGTATTTTGAAAACAACTTCTTTATTAAAAAACTTCGTACATTTATAATTCTTAAACTTTGTCAACAATAAAAGAGAAAAATAATATATTTCTATGTTACTCCAGATCAAAAATATGTCTCAGGATCTCACAATTAAAACTATTCAACTTTAAGCTTACTTCAGAAAAGTAATTGACAGGAATCTAGGAATATATTTTAGGATGTAAAGAGGCAGTAACGATAATGAAATCTCATCACAATTATTCTTTAGAAAGATGGCCGTTTGCGCATGTGTACGTGCCATTCGTCCGTGTCTTCATAAAACGAGTTTGACTAGGTAGAACCGATGAGTTCATTCAAACCAGGGTTCGAAAAAGTAGTTCAGCCAAATGTTTACCTTCTGTATCAAAAAAAAACTTTTTCTATTGCAATTGAGCTGGTTCCAAATTGGATGGTAATCTGGAGAACGTAGTGTGCATGCGCAGAAATCGTGTACAACTTTGGAATCGATAAGACATCGTTTTCCCCAAAAAGGTAAATTAATGAACGCTTTAAAGTCGTATTTCTTAAGTTTGAAGCTTTGATAGAGTTCATGGTTGAAAAGTAATATGAAAAAAATCACAGATTTTAAAATATTTTGTGTGGAAAACATTCTTTACCGCGTGCTTTCCCGCCAATTTTCTGACTGACATGCGCAGTACGTTCTTCTATTATTGGCTGCAGCAGCCTCTACCTTTCACGACTTTCAATGAATTGATCAATACTATGTACACTTCTTTATCCATAATTAGCTTCGGTTCTTCATACATTGGGATTTTTCCAAGCCATGTCTTGTTGTCAGGGAAACCGTTAACGGTGGTTTACTTTTTACGATGAAGAGTAACTTCCTGATGCCCCAGAACATTGTAGTTGCTAAATGCTATGAAGAACAGAAGAAATGTTCATTTATGATCTTTTTATAGTGGTCGAATAAGTAGCTGTTATTACGGATGTATGCAAATGAGATGCAAATGAGACAACAAGCATTGTATCGACCCGATAGCCTCACTTTATTCTTAAAAATAAGAATATCTCATTTGCATGCATCCGTAACAACATCTATACAGCACGAATACTGTGGTCCATTCTCAATCACACACACTACCACCACGTAAATATTCTATAGACCCCTTGCAGCACTACGGAATGCAGCTCAATTTAGAGGACAAAACAGTAGGCTCCAATTCTCAGGAGATTAAAATTCTTTTGTTTTTTCCTCCGAATTGATTTGCATTCAGACGTCACGTGAAAGGGGTTCATGTGTACAGTTGAGACAGGTGTTGATGTTTGTGGAGGGAAGATAAACGGAGAGTCAAGGGAGACAACAACAAATTAAAGAAACTCAACTCAGACACATATACGGTTTAGTTGAGAATCGAAACCGCGACCTCAAGCATGAACTGCACAGCGGTGAGAGACAGTGCGCATGTTCGTGCGAATGTTCTCAAAAGTCTACTTACACATTGGATCACCAGCTACGACATCAAACACAACATTACGTCGAGTTGCATACTTGTTCTGTGAAGCTGTGGAGGAAACAAAATTATCTAGATGATAACGACCGCTAATATCGTAAAGAAGCCTCCAAAATCAGCTCCAATGTAAATGACTTGGTAAGTGGATCCTTTTGTAATAAAAACATAACCTTAAAACGAACCACGAACCACTGAATCAGCTTTTAACACGAGCAATGCCACATTTATAATAGTCGAATTATAATTACCAAAGCAGCAAAATCACAAAAGAATTCGTACATCGATCTTTTGTTCCAACAGTACGAGATTTCGAAAATGTCGAAAATATTCGTTATAGCAAAAACGTCTATCGTAAGATCACCTCAAGCCTCGCTTCGATGCTTATGCACGGCTACCTTTCAACTAAAATGGCGCAGGGAACTGTGAAAGGGACTAATGAATGGTAAAGGGGGTTGGATAAGCTATAATATATTTATTGATAATGTACACAAAGCTCATTTTGTTACCTAAGTATTTATCATCAAATCCCCATTTCTTCGTCCCATCGTCGTTCTTCTCTGGCTCTGACGTCACTTCCGCCGCCTTTGGGGTTTTAATTAGAGTGGGACTTGGGGGAGTAGGGGCGGGAGGATTGGGGTACGACTCGTGGACTGCCTTCTTGGGTTCTGTGTTTACGGTCTCGTTTGCGTTTGTTTTATCGGTGAATGGGATGAAGGCAACAACTTCTATGGTACAGTTAAGGCTCTTAGCTGCCAAGAGAAAATAGCAAACCGTTAAATAAATAATAAATAAATAATTGGACTTAGCAGGTGCATCTCTTCAGAATAGCTATTCATCCACTAAAATCTGATTTTGAATTTAGAAGTTGATTTCTACGGAGAGAGGAGAACCAGAGAACCCGGGAAAAAACCTCGAAGCACAGGAGAGAATCAACGAACAAGTCTACTCACATACGACACCGATCACAGAGTCGAACCCGGGTGACATTGGACGTCAGAGGCGAGGGCTCTACACTCACACCCCCGTAATTCCCCGTTCTTTTGGAAGTGGTTGACATTTGTAAATGGCCCAAATCAAGACGATTTTTATGGTATACCTTTTGCGTTATCAGCTCGAGTGTCATTGAGTTGGGTACTGTTGTTTTGTGTGATGTTGGCTTGCTCCGTCGTTGGCTTCTTCGGCTTTAAAGGTATGGCTGCAATATTTTAATTAAATTATGATATTTCAAAAGTACACATAACCGTTTCCCCCCAATACCTTCAGTATTGATTCTACATGAAGTAAATAGTGAAATTGTAAAATATTTATTGAATTGAAAAAAATTGATCGGAGGCCGTGACGTCACAAGAAGACCACCAATAATAAATCAGGATTTAAATTCATAGTTAAATATAGTTTTTTTGTCATTTCACATTACTCACCTATCGGAGGTACGTCTCTTCTTATTATTCCAGCATTTCCTAGAAAAACGCGATTACAACTTTAGAAATTTTGATAGATCACGTGCAGGCAGCCATGTTGAATGACAACACAACAGAATCTTGTTGTTGCTTAAAATGCCCGCTCTATTTCTTGGTTACAGAAATATTTACTCAGGGTTAGACTCATTTCAGAGTCAGAATATTATCCAATACCAACGGTAAAGTAAAGAATGCACAACTTTAACAATACAAACACTTTGAAATTCCACGGACCTTCACTGGAACACATGAATATTCTACACAAAATCTTCATACATACCAGTATCCAATGTACTAAGATACAAGACAAGAAATGTCGTTGCTATGGAAACTAGATCCATATTTGTTGCCATGGAGACTGAGTCAATGCTGAAATAGAGATGGGATTTATTAAGATAACGTCTTAGGAAGAAATTTAGGATGAAATTCTGCTGGGAGTCAAGTGACAAACTTTAAAAAATAAAATGATGTTAGGAAGATTTAGCAAAAAAGGGCACATATTTGCAATAACGTACAGTCCATTTTTCCCGCAGATTTTATGTAGTTGTTGCTTTCATTATGGGTATGATGTTACGACAGGAGTTACATCAGTATCTGCAATCATAGGCTTCGGATCTGAGCAAAGATTCCACTAACATCTGAGCAGGTTTGCTCTTTGACCAGTACTCATCTTACAACAGAGCGGTTTGCTCTTTGACCAGTACTCATCTTACAACAATAGCTTTACCAGCAGAAATGAAATACGGCGAAAGCAGTCACTGGTATTGCATTTTTCTTTAAACCTCTATAGCAGGTTTTTGCATTGATTGTGATATAAGGATTCTATCAGAAAATAACCACTGCATGGTATAAAATACGTCAGAAATACAAGCCAAAAACTCGCAGTAGAGGCATACTTAGAATATTATGATATAACTAAGATGTGGAAATGTTGCTGGTTTTTTTCTTTCGGTTATGTAGGAGCAAGCCAACATTTGGGCCACAACATATGACCTGTTTTTGAATCAAAGTTTAAGAATGTACAATATATTTTGTTTGAATAAGTTTCTTTTTCAAGGTGTTTGTCATTTAGTACAATAAAACGTTTTCCTCGCACGTATGTTGCTCTTTTCGTTCAATATATATTGGTCATAAGAATAATAATTTCGATAGCAATTACGGATTTGATAGCAGATACTTTCAAGGGTTTGTTAACAGTGCTTTTGCTTATACTATCATACACTTAGTACTTACTTGTTATATATAGAACCGTGAATTTCAGGTGAAGAAAAATTTTCTAGGGTAATGTAGAGACCAGAAAATTAAGGGAAAACAAAGAGCAAAGAGAAAATTCAAACGATAAACAAAAGATAGAAATATAAGAAAAGAAAAGTTGAACATAAATATCGACAAGAAACTGTCAATAAAATAATTATTATCAAAACCAAATACTTGAATTTTAACAGCAAAAAGTAGTTCCAAAACATTCGAATTCTTTATATGAATATGGTGAGAGAATGGGTATCCCTCGTCGAAGAGTTATTTTCTATTTGGACGCAGTAACCACGTTGAAAGCCGCTCAATATACTCGAGTCAATCGTCACACGTAATGTCAAGTTCGTTTTTACATTTTTCTTTAAGAAAACACCACACAATTCAGTAACTAATTTATTCCAACTTACCTTAAAAGTCTTTTTGTGTCTACAGAGTCGAAAATTCTTTTCAAATTTTGAATATTTTAAAGAATTTTCGAAGCAAAGATGATTTAGTTTGAGCCCCAACCTTCTAGTTTAGTACCAGTTTCATCCTCATTAATCTTGCACGGTGTTCCTTGTATTTGTCAATACATGTTTAGAATCTAACACGGAAGACTACGTCTACCTGCTGTTGATCTTTTGTTCTTAGTACCCAAGCTTACTCGACCATATTAGTACCCAGTCTTTCTCCTACAGCAGGGCTAAAAACCATACGCGCATGCGCCAAATTGTCCAAGAACAAACATGGCTGACACGGAAGACTGGTTTTACCTGTTGTTGATTTTTTCCTTTTTTGCATAGATATAATAGTACAGCATGCATGTCTGACTCAAAATGAAGATAGAAGTCTCTCTAAATTATGTCCTAATAGCGAGAAAAAAGGGAGGGAGAGAAAGAGATAGAAATAGAAAAGAGAAAAAAAACAAACAAATAGTGAAATAAGGAAACACAAAGTTGACACGCAAATTCAGTCCAGCAGTAACACGCAGTTGGCATGCGTCAACAAGCTGCAAAGATAGGGTCTAGCGCCTCATGTCCCAGGAAATAGTAAGAAAGTATTTCTTTGAAGCAAGCAAGCTTTAATAAAGGTAAAAGCTTGTTTAACTCCTCATTTCTTTCATCCGCAATTATGTTGGTAGTCTAGCTTACACTACGTCCTTTCTGTTACTTGGATTCTCAAAACACTTGACCACCTTTCGCATCATTTTACAATCACTCATTTTCTCATCACATTCCTAAAATTTAAAATTCCTTGTAATTTCTTTCAAAAGAATTATATTTTCTTGTGAGTAAACATTAAAGAAATATACCTTAAGGGAATGAGATGTGTGCTGAAAAGGGGAAACACACCACTTCAAAAAAAATGTTAGTTTTCATGAAATTCAAATTAATTGTTCTCTACGTCTGTATGTTATTCCCATCAGCATCAAAATAAGTGCTTAGAAATAATCTTGATTTCAACTCATTTTTTCGTATCCATAAAGACATCCCCGTTCAGGATTGAACAACTAGAAAGCCTAAAATATTTTCTAGAGCTTATTTTAGAAGATGTAACTGTTGTGTAGTTTTTTTGATCAATAATGATAATATAATTGGAGAATATTAAAGATTGAATGCTAACAAAAGAGTGACTTGCTTGATTTTAAAGGAGATAGCAATCAGGTTTTGCATAAGGGACGATAAGTGATACGGTTCGCAGACGTTACTCAAAATAGAACAATTTTTATGGTAATACTGGAACAAGCTGAGATAAACAATGTTCGTTTGATAACGGATTCAAAGGGTCGTTTACCTCTAACTGGGCGCATCACTATAAAACAATTTGTAAATGTTCTTCAGTTGAAGCATATTAATTTTGAAAAGTTTTTAATTTAAGTGGTTTAGAAAGCACATTTAAAGCGCAAACAAACTGTAATTTTTTTTTGCAAGGCAGGAAAGATACCAGCAACAGCCAGACGTTAAAACAGTGACCATTAGAGACGAAGACTAGAACGCCATGATGGAAGCAACTTGGAAGTGTTGTAAAACCTAAGGAAGGAAACAAAGAAGACAGCGGAAGAACCAAGAACAAGAAGAACAAAAAGAAGGAATAAGAGGACAAGAAGAACAAAAAGAAGAAGAGAAGAAAATGATTGACGAAGAAAATCAAGCAAGCAAAGAAATGGCCATGATACAGGTTCAGGAGACAACAAAGAACCCACAAGAATTAGAAGCAGACAGCGAGCAAGACTTCGATGTTTATGGATTACAATCACTTTTAGAAGATCATGAAAGGTAAATCAATGTATACATTTTATCTTCAGTGCCAAATATTGTAATTTTGAATAACACACCTGTTATATCAACAGAACCAATATCAATGTACAAAATTTAAAACGAAAATTCAACATACAAATTACTACGATATGCAAAGGAAATGATTCATTATTTTAATGCTTGCCACAAGCATAAACAAGAACAAGTTTCAAGTGAATGTTAACAGTTAACAGGCAACAAATTCCATCGTTGCTGAGTGCTGGCAAAGATTCTCCTGATATTTAATCTCGTGTCAATTATTTCAATATTTAATTCATGTTTTTTATGTGAGTAACATATGATTGACAGGTTTATTTCATTAATTTCGCGGCACGGTTTTTCGGAGTCTTTCAATATTACAAAACAACTTTTAAGGAGGAGATAAATTTACAGTATGTTTCCGATTTTTAATTGCATATTTCTCGACGAAAAGCAATTCAGTCACATTCATCAGTAACATTTATTAACCCGTTTGAGGTCCGTACCGTAAGTTATGGACCGAGTTTTTTCCACTGGCAATAAAAAACTTGAAAGTTTAAAAACGAGGATCCATAACTTACGGTACGGACCGAGCAAACGAGGTTAATAAGATATTTATTATATGGCAAGGCTAGGAGAGACAAGCTTGATTTTCGATCTGAACCGTAAGTTATGGAACGCAAATTTACCAATCATAGCCCGTGAAATATATCTGCGATACTATTTCTGCGATGTCTCATTCGCTTTCTTCCTTGCTGGGCTGTAAAATAATTTGAGTTAACAGTCAGTAAGTCGACAATTTTGCATGATATTGGAATAGAAATATCAAACAGTAGCTGTAGTTAGTGCTAGACATTCTGTCATTCTGTTGCTACGGTTTTGATTCTGTACGGCGAAGCATCTGAATTTTTAAATTCAGAACAATGTTGGACAACATATAAGAGTCGATAGCTACAATGTAGTTGTCATGGTAATCATCACGCATGCTCAGTTGTTGTTTTTCCTTCTCGTTACTTTCTAGAGACTGAATTGTTATGATGGTAATGAAAAAAAAAAACACAAAAAAAAAACACAAAAAAAAGTCATCATCTGATTCAATATTATATAATTCCGTTGTAATATTATATAGAGATAATGAGCCTGTGATCGTGCACATCTGGATAACACACAAGATATTAAAACATTTTACAGACGCACGTCTTAACTCAGTAGTAACATTGTAAATGTGGCCACTAAACTACTTCCAATCCATGCAGAAAATTTAAAGGCCGCTTCCAAATAGAGTACCGAAATTACAAGCTATGGATCCCTGGCAATTGAAGATAAGGCAAGGCGCTAAACACGACCTGAACAGCAAAATAAACAACCTTGACAGTGCCAATACATATATTTTTGACACTGTTTGTTTTTGCTGAATATCATCCAATTATACTTTCTGTGTTAAAATCGTATCGGGTTTTGAGGCGTACATATATATATATATGTGTGTGTGTGTGTGTGTGTGTGTATCCCTGGCAGTCGGATGGACAGTCTTTCCCAGAGCCGCTAAATTTCGAGAACCTTCTGCGGTGAACTCATTTCTTTTTTATTAATCTATGCATCGTTGTTATTGATAATATTGAAATTATGTTATTGCCCTTGCGGCAATTTCTAGTGCAATTAAATGTGGAGAAAAAATAATTGAGAAATATTTATTTTCTAATACAATGCTGGAATTTCAATTCTCATGAAAATAATATTCTGAAATCATTGATTTGTCCTATAAATTGAGCTGCAATATCGTGCAAGCGGGTCTATAGATAGGAAGGTTAGAATAGACATCTCGCCGTGAGGGGAATCCAAGTGTGTTCCGTACCGTGTCGAACGCTTTTTACTTCTATTCCCGGATCCAAGAAAACAATGACTCAGTATGCCATTCTTTTTATTACACTTGAAATCTTAACGCGGCATCGAACCATGTAGATGTTACGTTTTCAGCTTGAATGGGTTTTGTGACTTCTGTTATGCGTCTCTCTGCATGTATCGGTAACTTCTAAGAAGGCGGTATTAAGTGTTCCTTCATGCTTACTAACAATAACATTGTGATATGTTAATGCCATTTTCACAAAAGCTCTTCACAAGTTGCCTTGTTTTGCCAGCCAATCTCATCGCTGGTTGGCACATGAATGACAAAGCTTGTGGACAGAAAATTGTCATTACAGACGTCACATTGATATTGCAGCCCAATGTGACTCTCAAAACACGCAATGTCTTGGAAATGTTTTGAAAATCAAATGGCCCTTGCTTTGTTATCATAAAGTTCTTATCAACTTTAAACAACGTAGAAAATTGTTGATTTCAAATAAGAAGAACCAGATAGATATAGGAATTCAAGGTTAGACGTTTCGTGAGGAGAAACCAATATCGGTATACATAAGCAGGATTACATAGGCTAATGGGTACATACATAAATATCAAATCGAACAAAGAATTTATTCCCCAGGGTGAAGAAAGACTTAAGGGTCTGTCAATAACTCCTTCATTCCTTCATTCCTTCATTCCTTCATTCCTTCATTCCTTCATTCCTTCATTCCTTCATTCCTTCATTCCTTCATTCCTTCATTCCTTCATTCCTCTTTTCTTTCTCTCTCTCTCTCTCTCTCTCTCTCTCTCTCTCTCTCTCTCTCTCTCTCTCTCTCTCTCTCTCTCTCTCTCTCTCTTTCTCCATCGTATGTTCGTCCCTTTATTCAAATTTATTAGTAATATATTAAATGTACGTAGTCCAAGGACTTCACTGGAACACATGAATCATTCTATACAAACTAACCTCTGTTCAACTGATCGAATATTCTAGTTTGAAAGAATAATGCCGTATCGATTTTTCTCGAACGAAAATAATCTCCTGCTTCTGTTGTGAACGCCGCCAAATCTGAGGCACACTTGGGCAACTTGTTTACGAAGTATTTGTGTGTTTGAAAGGAAATCTATAATTGGTTGCCGGTACCATATATGGGCATAATATTGTACTTGCTCGGATGATGGCATAATGAACTTGTTGATCTATAAATACGATTCTTCATCAATTATTTCTTTTTATTATTTCGATAATATCTTGGTCAATAATTTAGTTATAGGAATGAAATATTCCATAAACGCAATCCTCAGGGATTTGCATTTAGTATCATATTGGGTGAAATTCAATCGTTTCAAGAGTAATAGGATCTGTGGAAGGTAATGAAAACGTGGCTAAGTGTTTGCGCATGATGGACATATAAATGTCAACATGACCTTGGAAATTAAATCCTGCACCGCGTGGCCTTTGTATTCTTTGATTTCACGGACCACTGAACTGTAGTGCCATTAACTAAAATGCTGGAATGATACGATTTAATAAAGAAGAAGAAGAAAGAAAAAATAAAGAAATCGACATTATCATTTCTTCTTTTTGTGGTTTCTTCTTCGTCGTCGTCGTCCTCTTCGCCTTTCCCTTCCTCTCCCCTCATTTTTGTAGGTTTTGCTTTGAAAATGAGTGGTCCTAACCTAAACGTCTGAGCGCTGGATATGAACTAATCTGTTGATTACCTGGACAAAATAGTATCAATTCCAGGGCGCGCAGTTCATGGTTTATCTGTTTATAGGAACGTAAAACGGAAAGAAATCTGTCATCAATCTGGGTACTAATTACTCGAGGTGGATGATATTGCATTCCACAGCTCGCATCAAGGAAAGAAAACAAGTTTTCTTATCTCTTGTTTTCTTATCTGCATGAGCAGATGAAATTTGAACTTCTAAAGTGGGCAAAATTATGGTTTTAATTTGGTGCTAAAGCCAATCTTTTCCGGTTTCGGATTCGTTCACTTGCTTCCTATTTTTACACCGATTCTTTCCAGAAACTCAGACATTTCTACGTCTTGTTGCGAAATTGGTTTTTCGCTGCCGTCAATCAAAACTAATCAGTCGGTACCTTTTATATTTTTGACTGGCGGCAGTGAAAAACCAAATTCCAAAGGTCAATTTACAACTTGCAGCTACTAAGTTCGTAGAATAAACTTAGAATCGCAGCAGTAATTGGATACTTTTGATTGCACTCAAAAGCACGTGAAAATCTTGCAATTGAATTACAAACCAGTTAAAACAGGTAAAACCGGTTAAACCTGTTTTTATCACGTGGTTTTGGAAATAAGATAAATAATTTCTATATGCATTTGTAAGCCCACTCATAGTATCGTTGGAATGCAATTCATCTCTATTCTTTCGTGACAACAATTAAAATCTTGAAACACATGGAGCTATTGTTTTTTCCATCTTGAATATTGGGCTTAGTTATATTCGTCTTTTGAAATTATTCGATAGGTAATATTATTCAGGTAGAAAATACTGAAGCCGAATTGTAATAAAAAGCCGTTGAACAACTGTACAAAATATCGAGTTTTTCGGGAGATAAAACCACCACGAACAATTAAAAACACACTACTATTACTTGCCAAGTTTTTCATAAATTAAACCTTGACAAAAACGAAAAAATTGAGTTTCAAAGAAGCGTCTTTCTAATATAAAAGCGAATGTTTAAGAGAATATAGCTTTAAGTTTCTTTGTTAATATGATGAAAGAGTAGAATTTGAATTCAGAATAAACTTTTATTTCGTTCACACGTGAACAATAACTTATTATCATAAGAAAAACATTGCAGACAACAACTCAATTCGCTTATATTTTATTTCAAAGGAATCTTTTTTTCAATCATTGAATAAGAATTCAGTGAAGTGAAGCGAGTGGTTTTATTCACGAAATGACAGCGACTTTTTTTTGCTACCTGGAATTGATTGCAGGTAAACTTCTTACAACCTTGAATATTTGTAATTTGAAACGAGTACGAATTGTTTGGAAGAATGGATACGCCAAGTGTTTTTAACATTCCAATCCTCACGTGCATTATTAATAACGTCATTCACTCTCATATGCAAATGAGATCAAGACAAAAGAATTATTACTATGCATGTCAAAATCTTTGAATCTCGCATTATGATTGGTTCCTTTGTAATCAAGAAAGCCCTTTGTTGGTTCACCCATGACAGACAATTAGTCTCCAGGTGAAAAGTTGAATAAAAAGGTGTCTTTTGGCGGACTTTCAACCGTATATCGGTGGGCAGAGAAGCCATTGTTCGCTGTCAACCAAACTCACCTCATGAATCGAGACATACGTGCATTATAATACCAAAGTATTGGATTTCAATTGAACTAATGCTTCGAATCATGTCCTAGAAGGCCAAAGATTTCGAAATATTCGCATGGTAAGTAGTAATAAACGGATTCACAATCTAACAGAGAGAGAAACGTAGTCTCTATCTGTCGAGATTCTTTGTGTGAATTCGCCGGTAGACGAAGAACTTAGATAATCAATGTTTTGATTTGTCTCATGAATAAATTTCTTACTGAGCTTCTTTCTTGAGTAGATCTTTGACAAGAATTACTCAATAAAGTAGCAAAGCTCTTGCATTGCCAATTCTGGCATCGTGGCATTGTAAAGCCGGGACTTTGGGTGTATAATCTAAGTAAAATATTGAATTTTTAATGTTAGTTGATATTCGATATAGTCGTAATGCGTCACCGTAGCGTAAACAAATAATCTGAATCGTTTTCAAACCCGACTGCCATTGCCAAGAATATTAGATTGAAATTCAGGTCGAGCGAGCAAGTGTTATGTGAAATATGTTGTTGATAAATTAAGAATGCCAATGTGTTTTAGTGACAGCTCGTATCCGATGTGTCAAGCAGTAATGGAAGGATATAAGATCTCGCCATGTCTGAAGTGCAAATTTGTAAGACAATCATTTGATATTAAATCCCTTGTCGCGCTAATTTGCATACAAAATATATTTTCTTTTACCTGATCTAAGGGATCAAAACATCTTAATTTTCAATAATATATTTATTTGAAATTGAGTTTTTTTTTACGCCTGAAGGTTTTTATTCAAGAAAGAGTCAAACTGTTGAAAAGAGAAAAAGTAATTTCAAAATGACAATGAATGTAACAGTTAGAGCTCGGACAGTTTTTGAAAGTCTCAACAACGCACTTGTATCAGGAAGGAACCAACAGAAACATCATTGTGTAATTAATATTAATGCTAATTGTAACTTGTCCTTTTATTATCTTATCGTCGTTTCTCGATATCCGATTTTCATCTATATGCAAATTTGTAAAAACTGTCACGACCATCGGACGACTTTAACAGCTGGTCGCCTCAACAACGGTAAAAAATTATTATCATATGAAGAGATGTAGTTGGTTATGGGGAAAAGAAGGAAGTGTGGAAGGAAGGATGGTAGTGATGGCGGCTGTCGTTACTATTCCCGTCGTTGATCAGTCTTTTAGGATTAGCTGTAAAACTCTCCCTTTGTTTTTACAGACATCGTATAATCCCTAGCCTGTATATTTTTGCATATATAAATATTTATTGGAAAACCAATTGGTATTATATTATATTATATTATATCATATTATATACCATATACAGCCATATACGAGAGCTTTGATCCTTCCGTCCAAAAATACTACTTTACTATCCTATAATTTCTTAAATTTCAGAAATTTTTTAGGGTTTGATCTGTGAGTTAGACTTGCCCTGACTTAGATCAGCCCAGAGGTTGTTTCAGGGCTCGATCTGTGAGTGAGCCATGCCCTGACTTAGATCAGCCCAGAGGTTGTTTCAGGGTTTGATCTGTGAGTGAGCCATGCCCTGACTTAGATCAGCCAGAGGTTGTTTCAGGGTTCGATCTGTGAGTTAGCCCTGCCCTGACTTAGATCAACCCAGAGGTTGTTTCAGGGCTCGATCTGTGAGTTAGCCCTGTCCTGACTTAGATCAACCCAGAGGTTGTTTCAGGGCTCGATCTGTGAGTGAGCCATGCCCTGACTTAGATCCGCCCAGAAATCATTGTTTCAGAAATTGTTTTTGTTATCTAACATGTGCGTGCTGATGACTTTAAGAGTCACTTAACTGAAATGCCGGTGTTTTGCCTTAAAAATTCCTCGCTCGAAGTCTATCTATCTAGAGTCTTAAATAAAATATTCCGTCTTAAGAATATTTTACTGAAATCCTTTGTATTACAAATTATTAATAATAATATAATAATCTCAGAAACAAAATAAGTTAATAATAAATGACAGTTCTGAGCGAACCCGTTATTTATTCCAAATATCGTTTTAGTCGGAAAAATCTTTTGTTTAGAATAACTATAATGATATAGCGTCCTTCTTTGAGAGGAAATTGATTCAAGCCATATAAGGAAACGTTATCAAATAAGGAATGTGGGCCGCAGTGCAGCTGTAGAAGTTGTTTTTAAAAGGTGAATAGAAAACCAGGGTTAGATTCCCGCAGTTTTGAAATTGGTGCATTGATCGAATTACTCGCCCCCCGTGGTTCTGCGACAAGAATTAACATCAATTTACAATAATTCAATATCATGATTGGCTAAGCTTTATGTATCTCACTCATTCATGTATGCATTTCGAATATTTATCAGTCAGTTGTGGTTAGTGTTAGATGAATAACTTCATTTTACGAAGATTAAGAGGAAAGATCTTGGCGATATTCCTTGTGGGTTAAATCCGAGGAATAAACAAGGTAAAATTATTCAAGAGATTAATCTTAGATAATTTGAAACGTCAATGGAATATCTCTTACAAGATGGCTACCTGTTATACTTCAGTTTTGAGAGTGGTACGTGTACATAAATTTTTCATACGCGTTTGTACCAGGCCATTGATATCTAGTCCTCGTGGTTGATTGAAGTGTTTGAATATAGTCCTACGACCAATAAAGATGAACTTTTCTCGTCATTTATTTCGCTTTGCTATTCCGTGAATCTTAATAACTGAACGCTTTATACGCCTAACTTGTTGTTGGGAATATCGCAGCTGGTGAGTCACGAAGTTATGAAAACAGCTGTATTCGATAGCTCAAAATAGATAAATAAATCCCATGATTTAGCTAGCTTTTCAAACAATTCAATATGCCATGGATTTGAGTATTATTTCTTTCTTAAAAACTGGTAAACGGAACCCATCAAAATGTAACATTTGAGCTTCATTGTATCAACTCCGTTGCGAGACAACAATAATTGATCCGGTTTCGAATTCTCTGTTGCTCAGGGTTAACATTGATTTTGTGTAGAATATGAATATGAATAATAATAATAATAATAATAATAATAATAATAATAATAATAAATATATATTAATAATATGTGGGTCAAGTTGGATTTGCAGTGCATTGTAGAACTGTTTTAGGGAACGAAATAGACGCCATCTTGTAAATATGTCCTCTAAAACAGTCCCACAATGCACTGCAATGCCAACTCAACTCAGTTTTTCCCTCAACTTCGGAACGGTTAATTTAACATGGCCGCCAATTTTATTCTAAAACCACCTTTGATTGTTTGTGTTGCAGGTTTCTGGAATATGCCATGGAGGACAAGGAACGACCGGAGAAACGCAGGTGTGATACCTAAACGTTACACGAGTGCAATGCATTAAGCATTAGGGCGTTTTTAAGAAATTACTAGCTTAAACCGTCGTACCTTTCGATGGATGGAAACCAAAATATATACGAGAAAACGTGCCTCATTTTGAGATGTCTGTGCCGTAGAAACATGAACAGAGCTTTACATCAATAAGGGTTCTTTTGGGCCAATAATTTACATAGAAAAAGAATAACGAGAAAATACAAGTTGATGTTTTTATGTTCTAGATGGCTCCTAGAAGTCTTGGTGTTTATGTTCGGCTCTTAAGCGATGTACTCCAAACCTATTGTATTCTTTCTTAGCTGCGTTCTATTGTTTAAATTGGATTTTTTTGGTGTTCCTATTGAATTACATAGACTGTGTCAGGTGCACGAAGTAGACGAATTAAATCCCGTGAATATAAAACTTGCCTCCTCAGACAGTCTTGAGTTTGTGGCGTTTCTGAAGTTGTCTGAATCTAGAAAACAAGGCGAATTGAGTCCAATAATTTTTTTGTTTCTTTGTTTTCAGGAAAGTTGAAAGCGACAAAGGAGACGGTAAAATCTTGATTTTTAAAATACCTAATCGGGCTCCCATTTCAGACCACATGTCATTCTTTTGAGAATAACGGAAACAAAAATAAGGAAAAAGTACTCAAGGGAACGAGAAGTGGTCTGAAGTGGGAAATATAAGATATCTTTTTCAAAAGCGGCCATTTTGAATGTATTATATGCAGAAGCCGACATTTTGAATAAATTATAGTTAAAAGCCGCCATCTTGAATAAATTATTTTGTCTTATTATTGTCATATATCGAAATAATTCTAAAATCTATAAGGTAGGTTTTAATTTGAGATTAAAAATATTTCTTTCAGGTGTCCTGCCTGTGCCTAATCGCTCTCCAATAGTTGTTCTTAACAAAATAAAGCTGAAAGAAGACGTGCTAGAAAGACTTCGTAAAATCAAGAAACTTGCTCAAGCCAAAGTTAAAGAAAGTTCACTCCCGACTTCCAATGTTTCTGAAAAAGAAGTTAAAGAAAGCAAAACGGAACAAGACAACAGCACACAGATTGAAAATAAACCGGATGATACTTGTAATGAACGAAAACAAAAGAGAAAAAGAGAAGATGACGATGTTGACCAGGAAGAACAAGAAAAAAACGTTGCCAAGGTAGCAAGGGTAAACTCTGAACCCGTTGCCAAGGAAACGCTAAGCATTTGTGAGTCTGTTGAAAAGGAAGATCCTGACCGTGTTGCATCGGGAGATGAGATTGTTGTCAAACGTAGTGGAGAGTACGGTAATAAGGAAGTAGACAAATTGCTAGGCATAGAAGACAAATCAAGTGTTGAAGGATATATCCCTAACGGTGAGCAACCATCTGCTTCCATAGCAACGCAGAGCAAAGGCGATGAGGTCATTAAAGCAGCCCAAAACTATGCAAAATCTGGAGCACAAACCGAGCCAAAGCAAGATAAACTTGTGATTGATGATAAACTGGTTGTCGTGGTAACAGAAGTGTTGGAGGAGGGAAATAGTAGAAGCCAAGAAGATTCAGTTATCAGTGGTAAGGGAATTAAGGAACTTATATGTTTTTTTAATGTGAAAAACTCCCTCCCGTGACGACCAAGACGGATACCCTTTAAAGGAATTTTGAAACTTCAATCCTTAATCTTGTCCTTGCCATTAGGCAATTTCTCACAGGCACCAAAAAACTGATCCTAACTTTGTGACTAATTTTACACTAAAAAAAAATGTATGGCGTGCCTCAGAGTTCGGTTTTTGGACCTCTCTGTGAAGTCCTAAAAGGCTTGAAATGATGTGGTTCTTTCGTTAATCATTATTAATTTTCTCAGAACAAGAAAGCCATGTGGACAATAACAATTGTGGTGAACAAGAAGAGACCTTAAGTGATGAAGTTAAAGCAGAAGATGAAGACTTCATGTCAAATGCCATATACCAGGTACTCCCTGCGAAATATTCTGTTCAAAACCAAAATTAAAACTTTTTTCTTACAATGTTTCCTGCTAACCTACAGGAAAGTAGTCCCTGAATTTTTGAAGTCACTCTTAGTTGTCGCTCGTTCTGCGCATGCTCCACGAAATGCCAGAAAAAGTTGATGTGAGCATGCACGCAGTGCCGTAGTACGAGGTAGCATTGTTGGTGGCAGGGCCCTTTTTTTTGCCTTTAGAGGAAGATAGAAATAATACAAAAGAGAATAACGCGTTATCTGAAGTAGGAAAATTATCGTATAAAACCAAGCCGATTCTTTTTACATTTTTCTAAGAATTTAAAACTATTATCTTTCATCTGAATTCCAGCTTATTAAAGACGTGGTCAAAAATCGTACAGAATATTTTGAAGGTGCTCTGCTACGAGAGAACGAAAAGCTCGAGGAGAGAGTCTCACAGCTGGAAAAACAGAATGCACTTCTCCAAAGAGTCGGTTACCGCTTGGACTATGCACTAAAAGAAATAACACGAAAAAGACAAGAGGTAAGTTTGATGCAGAGATTTTTTTGCTACTCAAAATTGAGGTTGAACATTAAAATTTTCCGTGAAAAATAATACAGCATTTTTTAGATTTTTCTTGAATTTTTTAAGACTATATAATTTTCTCGGGGGGGGGGGGGGGGGGGATGCAGGTTCCTGACAATAATGATGAATGTTTTTTTTTTACAGAAACGTCAGTCGTGCATTTCTCGTGGAACTCAAGTTAACATGAATCTTGTAAGTTAGTTGTTTTAATTCCTTTTCATATATAGGCATTTTGTCTGAGTTCCACAAACAGGATGCATTGTGACCTAGCTGGGTACCAACAATACCATATACGACTTGAGGAACCCAAGCTAGACCACAATGCACCGGTTCGCTATCTCAGAAAAGGTCTATTAGATTTTTTTTACGTGATGGCAGCCTTACTGACCGACCGAGCACCGTCGACCGAACGACCGTCTGATTAACTTACGGAATAGCCCACTTTCGATATTCTGGTCGAGTGATCACGCACAAAACATTTCAAGACGAGTGTCTGGGGAAACAATGGAGTAATCCTAATATATTCTCTTGTTTCCATGGAGCCTCGCCTAGAATTGCTTTGTGCGTGACACTTAACCAGAATATCGAAAGTGGGCTATTAGTGATACTTTTCTTTACTTCTGAAAACGTATTTTTGTTTATCGTTTAGAACCTGAGTCGGACCTCTACCTCGAAATCAACTACCATAGAAATAGATGTTCCAGAGGAAGCAGAGAATAATACTGGATCACCGCAACCGAAATCAAACTCTACAATCTCGGAAGGAAAGAATTCTTCACGTTTATTAACGAGTACGTCCAAACAATCTCCTATCCCTTCTGAAACAATAAGAAGTAAAGCAGCGAAGGAAAAAGCAGCGTCTTCAACTTCTACTTCGTCGACTGCTCGCAAAACCGAAGAAAATCGTCCCATCGATACCAAATCTGGTGAAAATAAGTCATCGTCAGGATCCGAAGGGATTTTAGTATCTCAGTCGAATGAACCGGCGAAAAAGGTTTCTACTACCCAACAACACGAACAACAAGACCCTTGCTCTCATAAAAAGCTCCAACCGGGAATGGGACACTTTAGGTTAAGTCCAAGCTATAAACGAGCAGCCCAACAACAGAGTGCTAAAAAAGATACTATCGAGACAGGACATTTTCGGATCACACCAGCTGGGCTTGAGCCACAGTACAGCCCCTCAAGTCAACGTCATGGAAAAAGTTTGGTGAATGAGCCATTGCACACGCAGGTAACGACAAGACCATCTTCTGCTTCGCCTAGAGTTCAGAAAATGGATACGCCGTCCCAAAACGTTTTAAGTAATTCAAATTCAAGTTGTTTAGCTGTTTCATCTTCTACTCTTACAAAGAACCAACCACGATCGCCGTCTTTCTCTCAAGCAGTGACACAAGAAGAAAGAAGCCTTTCTGTACCGGTATCTCCAATAGCCACGAAAAATGCAGCACCTAATGACCTTGTTAGAAGATCTCACAATTCAAGTACAGTAACTGTTCCAGCACGATCATCACCATTGTCTAACGTTATACCACAAGAAAAAAGAAAACTTTCTGCACCGCCATCTTTGATAAATACGAAAACTACAAGAGTTGATGAATTGGAAAGAAAGTCTCAAACCTCGAGTACTTCTACTGTGCCGACAGTTTCCAGGGCATCACCTTTGAGCCCGAACAAGTATCGTACTTTCGCTAAAGAATCTTCCGGGCTACGAACAATCTCAACTGAAAATATAAAAAATATTCAACAGAGAAAGGAATCTGCAAATGCTGATGAACCAGACATTGTTATAGTCTCTCATACCACCATTTCGTCTCCTAAGGAACAACATAAAAAGATTTTAAGAAATGAGAAGGTTGGTAGCCAACTGGAGATTTCTGGTCCTCATGTACAAAACAGTAACGAGAAGCAAGCTCAAGTGCGAATACACCGGGTTGAGAATCAAACAGTATCACAGGAAGGACCTCAGTCTTCTAATAGACAAAGGCCTGAACTTATGAGAACCTCACAGCTGCATATACAGCAAAATTCTCATGGTGTCAATCATCAGTCTTCATCCAATCAACAACTTGTATATCGGTCACATGACGCTTCACGTGTCAGCACAGCTCCTCGAGATGTTCCTCCTTTACGTTCTAATGAACCCCAGCAACATGTACGTTACATGATACGAGAAGATCGGTCACGTCTCCAAATGGTACAAGAACAACCTCGACAAGTAGACAAAGGTCAACATGATCCTCGACAACCTCCGAGACATGTAGTACAAGAAGCTCGAGGTCAACCACAAGAAGTCCGAGAACAGGCTTTGCACCCCACAGATAAAACACTAACATCCGTTATGTATGATCCCCAACAATCACGGTACATTATCCAAGAGAGGCCTCCCCATCGGGTGCATGAGCACTCACCTAGGTCCATAGTTCACGAGGGCACGATGCAGGCTCGCCATCCCGTTCCTCCGCAGGCTTTACCGCCAGGTGCTATAGTGGTACAACAGCAGCATCAAGGTAGCACGGGCAGTAGCGCTGGAAGCAAAGCTATTGGACCTCGTCCTCCTCCTATTGGTATCCAGGACGTAAGGACACAAACCCTACAACCTTATTCGACCCAACAACAACCGCAGCAGCACATCATTGTTAAACAACATCCACAAGTGCAACATCCTCAACATCCACACCAATACCAACAATCAACCTACCAGTACCAACAACCACAACACCGACCCACGCTACCACAGCAGCAAAATGTTCCTCGAATACAAGCTCCTGTATACTATCCACCACAGAACTTGCAACAGGTACGTCCTCAAATGAGTAATCCACAAACTGCCTTTCAACCCAGGCCAGCGGTTCTACCTCAGGATTATGTCACGAGTTCGAGAATTCCTCCTGAAAGAGCAATGGTAAAATCGAATGTGTCCATAGGAGGACCTGTGCACCCTAGACAACAGCCTCCCGTTGTTGTTTATCAACCAGGAGCGTTAGAAGGTTCGGCCGTCCGACCGGCAGCACCGATGCCACCTCATGGGTACGACGACCGATACCAACCAAGGCAAGTCTTGGCGCAACAAGGTCGGCAGCCACAAAATAATAATCAAGGAATTCCAAGGCCTATGACAGAACCACCAATGCCGAGGCCACCAAGTCAGGGCGGTGCAAGATATGCCCAAGCACTTGAACAACAACGCATTCAAGAAAGAAGAGCTCAAGGAGAAAAACCTCCGGAAAAGACCCAAACATCTCCTGGTGTTGGTAGAAGAGATTCTGTTCCTCGTCAGCCGTCACCGCCAAAACCAACAGCTTCAATTGCAATAGTAGAGAACGGTATTGTCCTTTCTTGGAACATCACTTCCGGTGAAAGTACCGAGAATATTGAATGCTACGAACTGTTTGCCTGTCAGGACGATAGCAACTCCAAATTGCCTCCAATTCTCTGGAAGAAAATCGGAGTCGTTAAAGCACTGCCGTTACCAATGGCTTGCACATTGACTCAATTTTCGTCTGGGAGTCGATATCAGTTTGCCGTTCGGGCTGTCGATACCTCAGAGAGAGCTGGTCCGTTTAGTGATCCTTGTGTAATCACTCTTAAAAGATGAACGTGATATAGAAATTTTGAAGAGGATTTCTATAAGGAAATAACGTTTTTTTATTGTTCAATATCAATTGTTCAAATTTCAATGTCCTGAGAATTTGTGCTGCAAGGGATCTGTTTAATTACTTGAATGAAACAAGCATTTTTACAGCCTCCTCTAGCTGAGTTGACCTTCAGAACAAACTCAAGGTCAACCTAACAGAAGTGAGGATTCGACATCGTATTTTGATTAGCATTCCCCATTATTCTGCCAAGAGAATTTATGAAATTTTTCTTTAAATTAATCGTAAACGCTAAGAGAATTTATGAAATTTTTCTTTAAATTAATCGTAAACTCTAGTGAACTCATGGCGGAATTTTATTTCAATCAACGAGAAAGGTCTACATTGTACATATACTCGGAAAATGCTCGAAAAATGCTAACCAAAAATAGTGACCCATAATTCCTTTCGGGGAAGGAGATCAACTCAGCTAGCTGACCTTACGTAAGAGAGATATTTATGTTGTTTTTTTGTAGACAAACATTTCACCCGCGTTGCTCAGTCGAAATTTTCTTTATACGATTACCAAAAAGATTTTTATTCTTGAGCTAAATTTGATATTTATACAATTGAGTAAACATCAAAATAACAAAACTTTTATAAAATAGCGAAATGTTCTCGCGAAAAACTGCAAATATATGGGAAATTCTTACAGTGAAATCATTAAATCATAGTATTTATATTTTCAAAAAAATTTTGAAATTTCCATCCCAGACATCGATATCGATAAATTCTTAATACCACTTTATTTAAATCTACATTTAAAATTCTCATTTGTTACAGTTTTTCAAGACAAAAGAAAATAAAACAGTTGTATTATATGTTTAGAAATCACGTTTGTTACCAAATAGGTATCAAAATAATATATATTCCATAGTATCTAACAAACATGGCTAAAAATAACCTTTTTTACATCCTTCATAAATAATGCATACTTTTACTAAAGGTGTGAAAATGGGCTAAAATCGATCGAAATCATAGGCTAAAGTCAATGCTTTTTAAATGAAAATGGCTGAAAAATAACCTATTTTGCATCCTTCATAAGTAATGCATATTTTTTAAAGGGTGTGAAAATGGACGAAAATCCATTAAAACTATGATATATACTCCAACCTTTTTGGCTGAAAATGGCCAAAAATGACTTCTTCAGCAACCATGATAAAAAGTGCAAGATTTTTTTAAAGTGTGATGAAAAGAGGCAAAAATTTTCCGAAGGTGCCTCATATATAAATGAAGAAGAATTCCTAGTCAAAATCATGAATTTCACACCAACTACACTATAGCCCATGCTTTTGGCCTAAACATGACCTATTTTCCATCCTTTATAAAATATTCATTTTTTTTTTGAGGAGTGAAAATGGTCGAAAATCGATCAAAACCATGGGCTATAGCCCATGCTTTTAGCCCAAAAATGACCTATTTTGCATCCTTCATAAAATATTCATTTTTTTTTTGAGGTGTGAAAATAGGGGAAAATCGATCAAAACCATGGGCTATAGCCCATGCTTTCTGCCCCAAAATGACCTATTTTGCATCCTTTATAAAATATTCATATTTTTTTTGAGGTGTGAAAATGGTCGAAAATCGATCAAAACCATGGGCTATAGCCCATGCCTTTTGCTCAAAAATGACCTATTTTCCATTTTTCAAAAAAAAAAAATCATATTTTTTTTGAGGTGTGAAAATGGTCGAAAAATCGATCAAACCATGGGCTATAGCCCATGCTTTTGGCCCCAAAACACCTATTTTTCAATCTTAAAAAATTATTCATATTTTTAAAAAAGGTGTGAAAATGCTCGAAAATCGATCAAAACCATGGGCTATAGCCCATGCTTTTTGCCCAAAAACATCTATTTTTCAATCTTAAAAAATTATTCATATTTTTTTTGAGGTGTGAAAATGGTCGAAAATCGATCAAAACCATGGGCTATAGCCCATGCCTTTTGCTCAAAAATGACCTATTTTCCATTTTTCAAAAAAAAAAATCATATTTTTTTTGAGGTGTGAAAATGGTCGAAAAATCGATCAAACCATGGGCTATAGCCCATGCTTTTGGCCCCAAAATGACCTATTTTCCATCCTTTATAAAATATTCATATTTTTTTTGAGGTGTGAAAATGGTCGAAAATCGATCAAAACCATGGGCTATAGCCCATGCCTTTTGCTCAAAAATGACCTATTTTCCATTTTTCAAAAAAAAAAATCATATTTTTTTTGAGGTGTGAAAATGGTCGAAAAATCGATCAAACCATGGGCTATAGCCCATGCTTTTTGCCCAAAAACACCTATTTTTCAATCTTAAAAAATTATTCATATTTTTTCAAAAGGTGTGAAAATGGTCGAAAATCGATCAAAACCATGGGCTATAGCCCATGCTTTTTGCCCAAAAACACCTATTTTTCGATCTTAAAATATTATTCATATTTTTTCAAAAATGTGAAAATGGTCGAAAATCGATCAAAACCATGGGCTATAGCCCATGCTTTTTGCTCAAAAATGACCTATTTTGCATTTTCCATAAAATATTCATATTTTTTTTGAGGTGTGAAAATGGTCGAAAATCGATCAAAACCATGGGCTATAGCCCATGCGTTTTGCCCCAAAATGACCTATTTTGCATCTATCATAAAATATACATATTTTTTTTGAGGTGTGAAAATGGTCGAAAATCGATCAAAACCATGGGATATAGCCCATGCTTTTTGCTCAAAAATGACCTATTTTGCATTTTTCAAAAAAAAAAATCATATTTTTTTTGAGGTGTCAAAATGGTCGAAAATCGATCAAAACCATGGGCTATAGCCCATGCTTTTGGCCCCAAAATGACCTATTTTGCATCCTTCAGAAAATGTTCATATTTTTTTTGAGTGGTGAAAATAGGGGAAAATTGATCAAAACCATGGGCTATATATAGCCCATGCTTTTGGCCCCAAAATGACCTATTTTGCATCCATCATAAAATATTGATATTTTTTTTGAGGTCTGAAAATAGGGGAAAATCGATCAAAACCATGGGCCCATGCTTTTGACCCCAAAATGACCTATTTTGCATCCTTCATAAAATATTCATATTTTTTTTGAGGTGTGAAAATGGTCGAAAATCGATCAAAACCATGGGCCCATGCTTTTGACCCCAAAATGACCTATTTTGCATCCATCATAAAATATACATATTTTTTTTGAGGTGTGAAAATGGTCGAAAATCGATAAAAACCATGGGCTATAGCCCATGCTTTTTGCCCAAAAACACCTATTTTTCAATCTTAAAAAATTATTCATATTTTTAAAAAAGGTGTGAAAATGGTCGAAAATCGATCAAAACCATGGGATATAGCCCATGCTTTTGGCCCAAAAACACCTATTTTTCAATCTTAAAAAATTATTCATATTTTTAAAAAAGGTGTGAAAATGGTCGAAAATCGATCAAAACCATGGGCTATAGCCCATGCTTTTGGCCCCAAAACACCTATTTTTCAATCTTAAAAAATTATTCATATTTTTAAAAAAGGTGTGAAAATGGTCGAAAATCGATCAAAACCATGGGCTATAGCCCATGCTTTTGGCCCAAAAACACCTATTTTTCAATCTTAAAAAATTATTCATATTTTTAAAAAAGGTGTGAAAATGGTCGAAAATCGATCAAAACCATGGGCTATAGCCCATGCTTTTTGCCCAAAAACACCTATTTTTCAATCTTAAAAAATTATTCATATTTTTAAAAAAGGTGTGAAAATGGTCGAAAATCGATCAAAACCATGGGCTATAGCCCATGCTTTTGGCCCAAAAACACCTATTTTTCAATCTTAAAAAATTATTCATATTTTTAAAAAAGGTGTGAAAATGGTCGAAAATCGATCAAAACCATGGGCTATAACCCATGCTTTTGTCCCAAAAACACCTATTTTTCAATCTTAAAAAATTATTCACATTTTTTCAAAAGGTGTGAAAATGGTCGAAAATCGATCAAAACCATGGGCTATAGCCCATGCTTTTTGCCCAAAAACACCTATTTTTCGATCTTAAAATATTATTCATATTTTTTCAAAAATGTGAAAATGGTCGAAAATCGATCAAAACCATGGGCTATAGCCCATGCTTTTTGCTCAAAAATGACCTATTTTGCATTTTCCATAAAATATTCATATTTTTTTTGAGGTGTGAAAATGGTCGAAAATCGATCAAAACCATGGGCTATAGCCCATGCGTTTTGCCCCAAAATGACCTATTTTGCATCTATCATAAAATATACATATTTTTTTTGAGGTGTGAAAATGGTCGAAAATCGATCAAAACCATGGGATATAGCCCATGCTTTTTGCTCAAAAATGACCTATTTTGCATTTTTCAAAAAAAAAATCATATTTTTTTTGAGGTGTCAAAATGGTCGAAAATCGATCAAAACCATGGGCTATAGCCCATGCTTTTGGCCCCAAAATGACCTATTTTGCATCCTTCAGAAAATGTTCATATTTTTTTTGAGTGGTGAAAATAGGGGAAAATTGATCAAAACCATGGGCTATATATAGCCCATGCTTTTGGCCCCAAAATGACCTGTTTTGCATCCATCATAAAATATTGATATTTTTTTTGAGGTCTGAAAATAGGGGAAAATCGATCAAAACCATGGGCCCATGCTTTTGACCCCAAAATGACCTATTTTGCATCCTTCATAAAATATTCATATTTTTTTTGAGGTGTGAAAATGGTCGAAAATCGATCAAAACCATGGGCCCATGCTTTTGACCCCAAAATGACCTATTTTGCATCCATCATAAAATATACATATTTTTTTTGAGGTGTGAAAATGGTCGAAAATCGATCAAAACCATGGGCCCATGCTTTTGAACCTAAAATGACCTATTTTGCATCCATCATAAAATATACATATTTTTTTTGAGGTGTGAAAATGGTCGAAAATCGATCAAAACCATGGGCTATAGCCCATGCTTTTTGCCCAAAAACACCTATTTTTCAATCTTAAAAAATTATTCATATTTTTAAAAAAGGTGTGAAAATGGTCGAAAATCGATCAAAACCATGGGCTATAGCCCATGCTTTTGGCCCAAAAACACCTATTTTTCAATCTTAAAAAATTATTCATATTTTTAAAAAAGGTGTGAAAATGGTCGAAAATCGATCAAAACCATGGGCTATAGCCCATGCTTTTTGCCCAAAAACACCTATTTTTCAATCTTAAAAAATTATTCAAATTTTTAAAAAAGGTGTGAAAATGGTCGAAAATCGATCAAAACCATGGGCTATAGCCCATGCTTTTTGCCCAAAAACACCTATTTTTCAATCTTAAAAAATTATTCATATTTTTAAAAAAGGTGTGAAAATGGTCGAAAATCGATCAAAACCATGGGCTATAGCCCATGCTTTTTGCCCAAAAACACCTATTTTTCAATCTTAAAAAATTATTCATATTTTTAAAAAAGGTGTGAAAATGGTCGAAAATCGATCAAAACCATGGGCTATAGCCCATGCTTTAGGCCCCAAAACACCTACTTTTCAATCTTAAAAAATTATTCATATTTTTAAAAAAGGTGTGAAAATGGTCGAAAATCGATCAAAACCATGGGCTATAGCCCATGCTTTTTGCCCAAAAACACCTATTTTTCAATCTTAAAAAATTATTCATATTTTTTTTGAGGTGTGAAAATGGTCGAAAATCGATCAAAACCATGGGCTATAACCCATGCTTTTGTCCCAAAAACACCTATTTTTCAATCTTAAAAAAATATTCACATTTTTAAAAAAGGTGTGAAAATGGTCGAAAATCGATCAAAACCATGGGCTATAACCCATGCTTTTGTCCCAAAAACACCTATTTTTCAATCTTAAAAAATTATTCACATTTTTTAAAAAGGTGTGAAAATGGTCGAAAATCGATCAAAACCATGGGCTATAACCCATGCTTTTGTCCCAAAAACACCTATTTTTCAATCTTAAAAAATTATTCATATTTTTAAAAAAGGTGTGAAAATGGTCGAAAATCGATCAAAACCATGGGCTATAACCCATGCTTTTGTCCCAAAAACACCTATTTTTCAATCTTAAAAAATTATTCACATTTTTTAAAAAGGTGTGAAAATGGTCGAAAATCGATCAAAACCATGGGCTATAACCCATGCTTTTGTCCCAAAAACACCTATTTTTCAATCTTAAAAAATTATTCATATTTTTAAAAAAGGTGTGAAAATGGTCGAAAATCGATCAAAACCATGGGCTATAACCCATGCTTTTGTCCCAAAAACACCTATTTTTCAATCTTAAAAAATTATTCACATTTTTTAAAAAGGTGTGAAAATGGTCGAAAATCGATCAAAACCGTGGGCTATAGCCCATGCTTTTTGCCCAAAAACACCTATTTTTCAATCTTAAAAAATTATTCATATTTTTAAAAAAGGTGTGAAAATGGTCGAAAATCGATCAAAACCATGGGCTATAGCCCATGCTTTTGGCCCCAAAACACCTATTTTTCAATCTTAAAAAATTATTCATATTTTTAAAAAAGTTGTGAAAATGGTCGAAAATCGGTCAAAACCATGGGCTATAGCCCATGCTTTTCCCCCAAAAACACCTATTTTTCAATCTTAAAAAATTATTCATATTTTTAAAAAAGGTGTGAAAATGGTCGAAAATCGATCAAAACCATGGGCTATAGCCCATGCTTTTGGCCCAAAAACACCTATTTTTCAATCTTAAAAAATTATTCATATTTTTAAAAAAGGTGTGAAAATGGTCGAAAATCGATCAAAACCATGGGCTATAGCCCATGCTTTTGGCCCAAAAACACCTATTTTTCAATCTTAAAAAATTATTCATATTTTTAAAAAAGGTGTGAAAATGGTCGAAAATCGATCAAAACCATGGGCTATAGCCCATGCTTTTCCCCCAAAAACACCTATTTTTCAATCTTAAAAAATTGTTCATATTTTTAAAAAAGGTGTGAAAATGGTCGAAAATCGATCAAAACCATGGGCTATAGCCCATGCTTTTGGCCCAAAAACACCTATTTTTCAATCTTAAAAAATTATTCATATTTTTAAAAAAGGTGTGAAAATGGTCGAAAATCGATCAAAACCATGGGCTATAGCCCATGCTTTTGGCCCAAAAACACCTATTTTTCAATCTTAAGAAATTATTCATATTTTTAAAAAAGGTGTGAAAATGGTCGAAAATCGATCAAAACCATGGGCTATAGCCCATGCTTTTGTCCCAAAAACACCTATTTTTCAATCTTAAAAAATTATTCATATTTTTAAAAAAGGTGTGAAAATGGTCGAAAATCGATCAAAACCATGGGCTATAGCCCATGCTTTTGGCCCCAAAACACCTATTTTTCAATCTTAAAAAATTATTCATATTTTTAAAAAAGGTGTGAAAATGGTCGAAAATCGATCAAAACCATGGGCTATAGCCCATGCTTTTTGCCCAAAAACACCTATTTTTCAATCTTAAAAAATTATTCATATTTTTAAAAAAGGTGTGAAAATGGTCGAAAATCGATCAAAACCATGGGCTATAGCCCATGCTTTTGGCCCAAAAACACCTATTTTTCAATCTTAAAAAATTATTCATATTTTTAAAAAAGGTGTGAAAATGGTCGAAAATCGATCAAAACCATGGGCTATAACCCATGCTTTTGTCCCAAAAACACCTATTTTTCAATCTTAAAAAATTATTCACATTTTTTAAAAAGGTGTGAAAATGGTCGAAAATCGATCAAAACCGTGGGCTATAGCCCATGCTTTTTGCCCAAAAACACCTATTTTTCAATCTTAAAAAATTATTCATATTTTTAAAAAAGGTGTGAAAATGGTCGAAAATCGATCAAAACCATGGGCTATAGCCCATGCTTTTCCCCCAAAAACACCTATTTTTCAATCTTAAAAAATTATTCATATTTTTAAAAAAGGTGTGAAAATGGTCGAAAATCGATCAAAACCATGGGCTATAGCCCATGCTTTTGGCCCAAAAACACCTATTTTTCAATCTTAAAAATTTATTCATATTTTTAAAAAAGGTGTGAAAATGGTCGAAAATCGATCAAAACCATGGGCTATAGCCCATGCTTTTGGCCCAAAAACACCTATTTTTCAATCTTAAAAAATTATTCATATTTTTAAAAAAGGTGTGAAAATGGTCGAAAATCGATCAAAACCATGGGCTATAGCCCATGCTTTTGGCCCAAAAACACCTATTTTTCAATCTTAAAAAATTATTCATATTTTTAAAAAAGGTGTGAAAATGGTCGAAAATCGATCAAAACCATGGGCTATAACCCATGCTTTTGTCCCAAAAACACCTATTTTTCAATCTTAAAAAATTATTCACATTTTTTAAAAAGGTGTGAAAATGGTCGAAAATCGATCAAAACCGTGGGCTATAGCCCATGCTTTTTGCCCAAAAACACCTATTTTTCAATCTTAAAAAATTATTCATATTTTTAAAAAAGGTGTGAAAATGGTCGAAAATCGATCAAAACCATGGGCTATAGCCCATGCTTTTGGCCCCAAAACACCTATTTTTCAATCTTAAAAAATTATTCATATTTTTAAAAAAGGTGTGAAAATGGTCGAAAATCGATCAAAACCATGGGCTATAGCCCATGCTTTTTGCCCAAAAACACCTATTTTTCAATCTTAAAAAATTATTCATATTTTTAAAAAAGGTGTGAAAATGGTCGAAAATCGATCAAAACCATGGGCTATAGCCCATGCTTTTGGCCCAAAAACACCTATTTTTCAATCTTAAAAAATTATTCATATTTTTAAAAAAGGTGTGAAAATGGTCGAAAATCGATCAAAACCATGGGCTATAACCCATGCTTTTGTCCCAAAAACACCTATTTTTCAATCTTAAAAAATTATTCACATTTTTTAAAAAGGTGTGAAAATGGTCGAAAATCGATCAAAACCGTGGGCTATAGCCCATGCTTTTGGCCCAAAAACACCTATTTTTCAATCTTAAAAAATTATTCATATTTTTAAAAAAGGTGTGAAAATGGTCGAAAATCGATCAAAACCATGGGCTATAGCCCATGCTTTTCCCCCAAAAACACCTATTTTTCAATCTTAAAAAATTATTCATATTTTTAAAAAAGGTGTGAAAATGGTCGAAAATCGATCAAAACCATGGGCTATAGCCCATGCTTTTGGCCCAAAAACACCTATTTTTCAATCTTAAAAAATTATTCATATTTTTAAAAAAGGTGTGAAAATGGTCGAAAATCGATCAAAACCATGGGCTATAGCCCATGCTTTTGGCCCCAAAACACCTATTTTTCAATCTTAAAAAATTATTCATCTTTTTAAAAAAGGTGTGAAAATGGTCGAAAATCGATCAAAACCATGGGCTATAGCCCATGCTTTTTGCCCAAAAACACCTATTTTTCAATCTTAAAAAATTATTCATATTTTTAAAAAAGGTGTGAAAATGGTCGAAAATCGATCAAAACCATGGGCTATAGCCCATGCTTTTGGCCCAAAAACACCTATTTTTCAATCTTAAAAAATTATTCATATTTTTAAAAAAGGTGTGAAAATGGTCGAAAATCGATCAAAACCATGGGCTATAACCCATGCTTTTGTCCCAAAAACACCTATTTTTCAATCTTAAAAAATTATTCACATTTTTTAAAAAGGTGTGAAAATGGTCGAAAATCGATCAAAACCGTGGGCTATAGCCCATGCTTTTTGCCCAAAAACACCTATTTTTCAATCTTAAAAAATTATTCATATTTTTAAAAAAGGTGTGAAAATGGTCGAAAATCGATCAAAACCATGGGCTATAGCCCATGCTTTTGTCCCAAAAACACCTATTTTTCAATCTTAAAAAATTATTCATATTTTTAAAAAAGGTGTGAAAATGGTCGAAAATCGATCAAAACCATGGGCTATAGCCCATGCTTTTGGCCCAAAAACACCTATTTTTCAATCTTAAAAAATTATTCATATTTTTAAAAAAGGTGTGAAAATGGTCGAAAATCGATCAAAACCATGGGCTATAGCCCATGCTTTTGGCCCAAAAACACCTATTTTTCAATCTTAAAAAATTATTCATATTTTTAAAAAAGGTGTGAAAATGGTCGAAAATCGATCAAAACCATGGGCTATAGCCCATGCTTTTGGCCCAAAAACACCTATTTTTCAATCTTAAAAAATTATTCAAATTTTTAAAAAAGGTGTGAAAATGGTCGAAAATCGATCAAAACCATGGGCTATAGCCCATGCTTTTTGCCCAAAAACACCTATTTTTCAATCTTAAAAAATTATTCATATTTTTAAAAAAGGTGTGAAAATGGTCGAAAATCGATCAAAACCATGGGCTATAGCCCATGCTTTTGGCCCAAAAACACCTATTTTTCAATCTTAAAAAATTATTCATATTTTTAAAAAAGGTGTGAAAATGGTCGAAAATCGATCAAAACCATGGGCTATAGCCCATGCTTTTTGCCCAAAAACACCTATTTTTCAATCTTAAAAAATTATTCATATTTTTAAAAAAGGTGTGAAAATGGTCGAAAATCGATCAAAACCATGGGCTATAGCCCATGCTTTAGGCCCCAAAACACCTATTTTTCAATCTTAAAAAATTATTCATATTTTTAAAAAAGGTGTGAAAATGGTCGAAAATCGATCAAAACCATGGGCTATAGCCCATGCTTTTTGCCCAAAAACACCTATTTTTCAATCTTAAAAAATTATTCATATTTTTTTTGAGGTGTGAAAATGGTCGAAAATCGATCAAAACCATGGGCTATAACCCATGCTTTTGTCCCAAAAACACCTATTTTTCAATCTTAAAAAAATATTCACATTTTTAAAAAAGGTGTGAAAATGGTCGAAAATCGATCAAAACCGTGGGCTATAGCCCATGCTTTTGGCCCCAAAACACCTATTTTTCAATCTTAAAAAATTATTCATATTTTTAAAAAAGTTGTGAAAATGGTCGAAAATCGGTCAAAACCATGGGCTATAGCCCATGCTTTTCCCCCAAAAACACCTATTTTTCAATCTTAAAAAATTATTCATATTTTTAAAAAAGGTGTGAAAATGGTCGAAAATCGATCAAAACCATGGGCTATAGCCCATGCTTTTGGCCCAAAAACACCTATTTTTCAATCTTAAAAAATTATTCATATTTTTAAAAAAGGTGTGAAAATGGTCGAAAATCGATCAAAACCATGGGCTATAGCCCATGCTTTTGGCCCCAAAACACCTATTTTTCAATCTTAAAAAATTATTCATATTTTTAAAAAAGGTGTGAAAATGGTCGAAAATCGATCAAAACCATGGGCTATAGCCCATGCTTTTCCCCCAAAAACACCTATTTTTCAATCTTAAAAAATTGTTCATATTTTTAAAAAAGGTGTGAAAATGGTCGAAAATCTATCAAAACCATGGACTATAGCCCATGCTTTTGGCCCAAAAACACCTATTTTTCAATCTTAAAAAATTATTCATATTTTTAAAAAAGGTGTGAAAATGGTCGAAAATCGATCAAAACCATGGGCTATAGCCCATGCTTTTGGCCCAAAAACACCTATTTTTCAATCTTAAGAAATTATTAATATTTTTAAAAAAGGTGTGAAAATGGTCGAAAATCAATCAAAACCATGGGCTATAGCCCATGCTTTTGTCCCAAAAACACCTATTTTTCAATCTTAAAAAATTATTCATATTTTTAAAAAAGGTGTGAAAATGGTCGAAAATCGATCAAAACCATGGGCTATAGCCCATGCTTTTGGCCCCAAAACACCTATTTTTCAATCTTAAAAAATTATTCATATTTTTAAAAAAGGTGTGAAAATGGTCGAAAATCGATCAAAACCATGGGCTATAGCCCATGCTTTTTGCCCAAAAACACCTATTTTTCAATCTTAAAAAATTATTCATATTTTTAAAAAAGGTGTGAAAATGGTCGAAAATCGATCAAAACCATGGGCTATAGCCCATGCTTTTGGCCCAAAAACACCTATTTTTCAATCTTAAAAAATTATTCATATTTTTAAAAAAGGTGTGAAAATGGTCGAAAATCGATCAAAACCATGGGCTATAACCCATGCTTTTGTCCCAAAAACACCTATTTTTCAATCTTAAAAAATTATTCACATTTTTTAAAAAGGTGTGAAAATGGTCGAAAATCGATCAAAACCGTGGGCTATAGCCCATGCTTTTGGCCCAAAAACACCTATTTTTCAATCTTAAAAAATTATTCATATTTTTAAAAAAGGTGTGAAAATGGTCGAAAATCGATCAAAACCATGGGCTATAGCCCATGCTTTTCCCCCAAAAACACCTATTTTTCAATCTTAAAAAATTATTCATATTTTTAAAAAAGGTGTGAAAATGGTCGAAAATCGATCAAAACCATGGGCTATAGCCCATGCTTTTGGCCCAAAAACACCTATTTTTCAATCTTAAAAATTTATTCATATTTTTAAAAAAGGTGTGAAAATGGTCGAAAATCGATCAAAACCATGGGCTATAGCCCATGCTTTTGGCCCAAAAACACCTATTTTTCAATCTTAAAAAATTATTCATATTTTTAAAAAAGGTGTGAAAATGGTCGAAAATCGATCAAAACCATGGGCTATAACCCATGCTTTTGTCCCAAAAACACCTATTTTTCAATCTTAAAAAATTATTCACATTTTTTAAAAAGGTGTGAAAATGGTCGAAAATCGATCAAAACCGTGGGCTATAGCCCATGCTTTTTGCCCAAAAACACCTATTTTTCAATCTTAAAAAATTATTCATATTTTTAAAAAAGGTGTGAAAATGGTCGAAAATCGATCAAAACCATGGGCTATAGCCCATGCTTTTGGCCCCAAAACACCTATTTTTCAATCTTAAAAAATTATTCATATTTTTAAAAAAGGTGTGAAAATGGTCGAAAATCGATCAAAACCATGGGCTATAGCCCATGCTTTTGGCCCAAAAACACCTATTTTTCAATCTTAAAAAATTATTCATATTTTTAAAAAAGGTGTGAAAATGGTCGAAAATCGATCAAAACCATGGGCTATAGCCCATGCTTTTGTCCCAAAAACACCTATTTTTCAATCTTAAAAAATTATTCACATTTTTTAAAAAGGTGTGAAAATGGTCGAAAATCGATCAAAACCGTGGGCTATAGCCCATGCTTTTTGCCCAAAAACACCTATTTTTCAATCTTAAAAAATTATTCATATTTTTAAAAAAGGTGTGAAAATGGTCGAAAATCGATCAAAACCATGGGCTATAGCCCATGCTTTTGGCCCCAAAACACCTATTTTTCAATCTTAAAAAATTATTCATATTTTTAAAAAAGGTGTGAAAATGGTCGAAAATCGATCAAAACCATGGGCTATAGCCCATGCTTTTTGCCCAAAAACACCTATTTTTCAATCTTAAAAAATTATTCATATTTTTAAAAAAGGTGTGAAAATGGTCGAAAATCGATCAAAACCATGGGCTATAGCCCATGCTTTTGGCCCAAAAACACCTATTTTTCAATCTTAAAAATTTATTCATATTTTTAAAAAAGGTGTGAAAATGGTCGAAAATCGATCAAAACCATGGGCTATAGCCCATGCTTTTTGCCCAAAAACACCTATTTTTCAATCTTAAAAAATTATTCATATTTTTAAAAAAGGTGTGAAAATGGTCGAAAATCGATCAAAACCATGGGCTATAGCCCATGCTTTTGGCCCAAAAACACCTATTTTTCAATCTTAAAAATTTATTCATATTTTTAAAAAAGGTGTGAAAATGGTCGAAAATCGATCAAAACCATGGGCTATAGCCCATGCTTTTGGCCCAAAAACACCTATTTTTCAATCTTAAAAAATTATTCATATTTTTAAAAAAGTTGTGAAAATGGTCGAAAATCGATCAAAACCATGGGCTATAGCCCATGCTTTTGGCCCAAAAACACCTATTTTTCAATCTTAAAAAATTATTCATATTTTTAAAAAAGGTGTGAAAATGGTCGAAAATCGATCAAAACCATGGGCTATAACCCATGCTTTTGTCCCAAAAACACCTATTTTTCAATCTTAAAAAATTATTCACATTTTTTAAAAAGGTGTGAAAATGGTCGAAAATCGATCAAAACCGTGGGCTATAGCCCATGCTTTTTGCCCAAAAACACCTATTTTTCAATCTTAAAAAATTATTCATATTTTTAAAAAAGGTGTGAAAATGGTCGAAAATCGATCAAAACCATGGGCTATAGCCCATGCTTTTGGCCCCAAAACACCTATTTTTCAATCTTAAAAAATTATTCATATTTTTAAAAAAGGTGTGAAAATGGTCGAAAATCGATCAAAACCATGGGCTATAGCCCATGCTTTTTGCCCAAAAACACCTATTTTTCAATCTTAAAAAATTATTCATATTTTTAAAAAAGGTGTGAAAATGGTCGAAAATCGATCAAAACCATGGGCTATAGCCCATGCTTTTGGCCCAAAAACACCTATTTTTCAATCTTAAAAATTTATTCATATTTTTAAAAAAGGTGTGAAAATGGTCGAAAATCGATCAAAACCATGGGCTATAGCCCATGCTTTTGGCCCAAAAACACCTATTTTTCAATCTTAAAAAATTATTCATATTTTTAAAAAAGGTGTGAAAATGGTCGAAAATCGATCAAAACCATGGGCTATAGCCCATGCTTTTGGCCCAAAAACACCTATTTTTCAATCTTAAAAAATTATTCATATTTTTAAAAAAGGTGTGAAAATGGTCGAAAATCGATCAAAACCATGGGCTATAACCCATGCTTTTGTCCCAAAAACACCTATTTTTCAATCTTAAAAAATTATTCACATTTTTTAAAAAGGTGTGAAAATGGTCGAAAATCGATCAAAACCGTGGGCTATAGCCCATGCTTTTTGCCCAAAAACACCTATTTTTCAATCTTAAAAAATTATTCATATTTTTAAAAAAGGTGTGAAAATGGTCGAAAATCGATCAAAACCATGGGCTATAGCCCATGCTTTTCCCCCAAAAACACCTATTTTTCAATCTTAAAAAATTATTCATATTTTTAAAAAAGGTGTGAAAATGGTCGAAAATCGATCAAAACCATGGGCTATAGCCCATGCTTTTGGCCCAAAAACACCTATTTTTCAATCTTAAAAAATTATTCATATTTTTAAAAAAGGTGTGAAAATGGTCGAAAATCGATCAAAACCATGGGCTATAGCCCATGCTTTTGGCCCAAAAACACCTATTTTTCAATCTTAAAAAATTATTCATATTTTTAAAAAAGGTGTGAAAATGGTCGAAAATCGATCAAAACCATGGGCTATAGCCCATGCTTTTTGCCCAAAAACACCTATTTTTCAATCTTAAAAAATTATTCATATTTTTAAAAAAGGTGTGAAAATGGTCGAAAATCGATCAAAACCATGGGCTATAGCCCATGCTTTTGGCCCAAAAACACCTATTTTTCAATCTTAAAAAATTATTCATATTTTTAAAAAAGGTGTGAAAATGGTCGAAAATCGATCAAAACCATGGGCTATAACCCATGCTTTTGTCCCAAAAACACCTATTTTTCAATCTTAAAAAATTATTCACATTTTTTAAAAAGATGTGAAAATGGTCGAAAATCGATCAAAACCGTGGGCTATAGCCCATGCTTTTGTCCCAAAAACACCTATTTTTCAATCTTAAAAAATTATTCATATTTTTAAAAAAGGTGTGAAAATGGTCGAAAATCGATCAAAACCATGGGCTATAGCCCATGCTTTTGGCCCAAAAACACCTATTTTTCAATCTTAAAAAATTATTCATATTTTTAAAAAAGGTGTGAAAATGGTCGAAAATCGATCAAAACCATGGGCTATAGCCCATGCTTTTGGCCCAAAAACACCTATTTTTCAATCTTAAAAAATTATTCATATTTTTAAAAAAGGTGTGAAAATGGTCGAAAATCGATCAAAACCATGGGCTATAGCCCATGCTTTTGGCCCAAAAACACCTATTTTTCAATCTTTAAAAATTATTCATATTTTTAAAAAAGGTGTGAAAATGGTCGAAAATCGATCAAAACCATGGGCTATAACCCATGCTTTTGTCCCAAAAACACCTATTTTTCAATCTTAAAAAATTATTCACATTTTTTAAAAAGGTGTGAAAATGGTCGAAAATCGATCAAAACCGTGGGCTATAGCCCATGCTTTTTGCCCAAAAACACCTATTTTTCAATCTTAAAAAATTATTCATATTTTTAAAAAATGGTGTGAAAATGGTCGAAAATCGATCAAAACCATGGGCTATAGCCCATGCTTTTTGCCCAAAAACACCTATTTTTCAATCTTAAAAAATTATTCATATTTTTAAAAAAGGTGTTAAAATGGTCGAAAATCGATCAAAACCATGGGCTATAGCCCATGCTTTTGGCCTAAAAACACCTATTTTTCAATCTTAAAAAATTATTCATATTTTTTCAAAAGGTGTGAAAATGGTCGAAAATCGATCAAAACCATGGGCTATAGCCCATGCTTTTGGCCCAAAAACACCTATTTTTCAATCTTAAAAAATTATTCATATTTTTAAAAAAGGTGTGAAAATGGTCGAAAATCGATCAAAACCATGGGCTATAGCCCATGCTTTTGGCCTAAAAACACCTATTTTTCAATCTTAAAAAATTATTCATATTTTTAAAAAAGGTGTGAAAATGGTCGAAAATCGATCAAAACCATGGGCTATAGCCCATGCTTTTGGCCCAAAAACACCTATTTTTCAATCTTAAAAAATTATTCATATTTTTAAAAAAGGTGTGAAAATGGTCGAAAATCGATCAAAACCATGGGCTATAGCCCATGCTTTTGGCCCAAAAACACCTATTTTTCAATCTTAAAAAATTATTCATATTTTTAAAAAAGGTGTGAAAATGGTCGAAAATCGATCAAAACCATGGGCTATAGCCCATGCTTTTGGCCTAAAAACACCTATTTTTCAATCTTAAAAAATTATTCATATTTTTAAAAAAGGTGTGAAAATGGTCGAAAATCGATCAAAACCATGGGCTATAGCCCATGCTTTTGGCCCAAAAACTCCTATTTTTCAATCTTAAAAAATTATTCATATTTTTAAAAAAGGTGTGAAAATGGTCGAAAATCGATCAAAACCATGGGCTATAACCCATGCTTTTGTCCCAAAAACACCTATTTTTCAATCTTAAAAAATTATTCACATTTTTTAAAAAGGTGTGAAAATGGTCGAAAATCGATCAAAACCGTGGGCTATAGCCCATGCTTTTTGCCCAAAAACACCTATTTTTCAATCTTAAAAAATTATTCATATTTTTAAAAAATGGTGTGAAAATGGTCGAAAATCGATCAAAACCATGGGCTATAGCCCATGCTTTTTGCCCAAAAACACCTATTTTTCAATCTTAAAAAATTATTCATATTTTTAAAAAAGGTGTTAAAATGGTCGAAAATCGATCAAAACCATGGGCTATAGCCCATGCTTTTGGCCTAAAAACACCTATTTTTCAATCTTAAAAAATTATTCATATTTTTTCAAAAGGTGTGAAAATGGTCGAAAATCGATCAAAACCATGGGCTATAGCCCATGCTTTTGGCCCAAAAACACCTATTTTTCAATCTTAAAAAATTATTCATATTTTTAAAAAAGGTGTGAAAATGGTCGAAAATCGATCAAAACCATGGGCTATAGCCCATGCTTTTGGCCTAAAAACACCTATTTTTCAATCTTAAAAAATTATTCATATTTTTAAAAAAGGTGTGAAAATGGTCGAAAATCGATCAAAACCATGGGCTATAGCCCATGCTTTTGGCCCAAAAACACCTATTTTTCAATCTTAAAAAATTATTCATATTTTTAAAAAAGGTGTGAAAATGGTCGAAAATCGATCAAAACCATGGGCTATAGCCCATGCTTTTGGCCCAAAAACACCTATTTTTCAATCTTAAAAAATTATTCATATTTTTAAAAAAGGTGTGAAAATGGTCGAAAATCGATCAAAACCATGGGCTATAGCCCATGCTTTTGGCCTAAAAACACCTATTTTTCAATCTTAAAAAATTATTCATATTTTTAAAAAAGGTGTGAAAATGGTCGAAAATCGATCAAAACCATGGGCTATAGCCCATGCTTTTGGCCCAAAAACTCCTATTTTTCAATCTTAAAAAATTATTCATATTTTTAAAAAAGGTGTGAAAATGGTCGAAAATCGATCAAAACCATGGGCTATAACCCATGCTTTTGTCCCAAAAACACCTATTTTTCAATCTTAAAAAATTATTCACATTTTTTAAAAAGGTGTGAAAATGGTCGAAAATCGATCAAAACCGTGGGCTATAGCCCATGCTTTTTGCCCAAAAACACCTATTTTTCAATCTTAAAAAATTATTCATATTTTTAAAAAATGGTGTGAAAATGGTCGAAAATCGATCAAAACCATGGGCTATAGCCCATGCTTTTTGCCCAAAAACACCTATTTTTCAATCTTAAAAAATTATTCATATTTTTAAAAAAGGTGTTAAAATGGTCGAAAATCGATCAAAACCATGGGCTATAGCCCATGCTTTTGGCCTAAAAACACCTATTTTTCAATCTTAAAAAATTATTCATATTTTTTCAAAAGGTGTGAAAATGGTCGAAAATCGATCAAAACCATGGGCTATAGCCCATGCTTTTGGCCCAAAAACACCTATTTTTCAATCTTAAAAAATTATTCATATTTTTAAAAAAGGTGTGAAAATGGTCGAAAATCGATCAAAACCATGGGCTATAGCCCATGCTTTTGGCCTAAAAACACCTATTTTTCAATCTTAAAAAATTATTCATATTTTTAAAAAAGGTGTGAAAATGGTCGAAAATCGATCAAAACCATGGGCTATAGCCCATGCTTTTGGCCCAAAAACACCTATTTTTCAATCTTAAAAAATTATTCATATTTTTAAAAAAGGTGTGAAAATGGTCGAAAATCGATCAAAACCATGGGCTATAGCCCATGCTTTTGGCCCAAAAACACCTATTTTTCAATCTTAAAAAATTATTCATATTTTTAAAAAAGGTGTGAAAATGGTCGAAAATCGATCAAAACCATGGGCTATAGCCCATGCTTTTGGCCTAAAAACACCTATTTTTCAATCTTAAAAAATTATTCATATTTTTAAAAAAGGTGTGAAAATGGTCGAAAATCGATCAAAACCATGGGCTATAGCCCATGCTTTTGGCCCAAAAACTCCTATTTTTCAATCTTAAAAAATTATTCATATTTTTAAAAAAGGTGTGAAAATGGTCGAAAATCGATCAAAACCATGGGCTATAGCCCATGCTTTTGTCCCAAAAACACCTATTTTTCAATCTTAAAAAATTATTCATATTTTTAAAAAAGGTGTGAAAATGGTCGAAAATCGATCAAAACCATGGGCTATAGCCCATGCTTTTGGCCCCAAAACACCTATTTTTCAATCTTAAAAAATTATTCATATTTTTAAAAAAGGTGTGAAAATGGTCGAAAATCGATCAAAACCATGGGCTATAGCCCATGCTTTTTGCCCAAAAACACCTATTTTTCAATCTTAAAAAATTATTCATATTTTTAAAAAAGGTGTGAAAATGGTCGAAAATCGATCAAAACCATGGGCTATAGCCCATGCTTTTGGCCCAAAAACACCTATTTTTCAATCTTAAAAAATTATTCATATTTTAAAAAAAGGTGTGAAAATGGTCGAAAATCGATCAAAACCATGGGCTATAACCCATGCTTTTGTCCCAAAAACACCTATTTTTCAATCTTAAAAAATTATTCACATTTTTTAAAAAGGTGTGAAAATGGTCGAAAATCGATCAAAACCGTGGGCTATAGCCCATGCTTTTTGCCCAAAAACACCTATTTTTCAATCTTAAAAAATTATTCATATTTTTAAAAAAGGTGTGAAAATGGTCGAAAATCGATCAAAACCATGGGCTATAGCCCATGCTTTTGGCCCAAAAACACCTATTTTTCAATCTTAAAAAATTATTCATATTTTTAAAAAAGGTGTGAAAATGGTCGAAAATCGATCAAAACCATGGGCTATAGCCCATGCTTTTTGCCCAAAAACACCTATTTTTCAATCTTAAAAAATTATTCATATTTTTAAAAAAGGTGTGAAAATGGTCGAAAATCGATCAAAACCATGGGCTATAGCCCATGCTTTTGGCCCAAAAACACCTATTTTTCAATCTTAAAAAATTATTCATATTTTTAAAAAAGGTGTGAAAATGGTCGAAAATCGATCAAAACCATGGGCTATAACCCATGCTTTTGTCCCAAAAACACCTATTTTTCAATCTTAAAAAATTATTCACATTTTTTAAAAAGGTGTGAAAATGGTCGAAAATCGATCAAAACCGTGGGCTATAGCCCATGCTTTTGGCCCAAAAACACCTATTTTTCAATCTTAAAAAATTATTCATATTTTTAAAAAAGGTGTGAAAATGGTCGAAAATCGATCAAAACCATGGGCTATAGCCCATGCTTTTCCCCCAAAAACACCTATTTTTCAATCTTAAAAAATTATTCATATTTTTAAAAAAGGTGTGAAAATGGTCGAAAATCGATCAAAACCATGGGCTATAGCCCATGCTTTTGGCCCAAAAACACCTATTTTTCAATCTTAAAAAATTATTCATATTTTTAAAAAAGGTGTGAAAATGGTCGAAAATCGATCAAAACCATGGGCTATAGCCCATGCTTTTGGCCCAAAAACACCTATTTTTCAATCTTTAAAAATTATTCATATTTTTAAAAAAGGTGTGAAAATGGTCGAAAATCGATCAAAACCATGGGCTATAACCCATGCCTTTGTCCCAAAAACACCTATTTTTCAATCTTAAAAAATTATTCACATTTTTTAAAAAGGTGTGAAAATGGTCGAAAATCGATCAAAACCGTGGGCTATAGCCCATGCTTTTTGCCCAAAAACACCTATTTTTCAATCTTAAAAAATTATTCATATTTTTAAAAAATGGTGTGAAAATGGTCGAAAATCGATCAAAACCATGGGCTATAGCCCATGCTTTTTGCCCAAAAACACCTATTTTTCAATCTTAAAAATTTATTCATATTTTTAAAAAAGGTGTTAAAATGGTCGAAAATCGATCAAAACCATGGGCTATAGCCCATGCTTTTGGCCTAAAAACACCTATTTTTCAATCTTAAAAAATTATTCATATTTTTTCAAAAGGTGTGAAAATGGTCGAAAATCGATCAAAACCATGGGCTATAGCCCATGCTTTTGGCCCAAAAACACCTATTTTTCAATCTTAAAAAATTATTCATATTTTTAAAAAAGGTGTGAAAATGGTCGAAAATCGATCAAAACCATGGGCTATAGCCCATGCTTTTGGCCTAAAAACACCTATTTTTCAATCTTAAAAAATTATTCATATTTTTAAAAAAGGTGTGAAAATGGTCGAAAATCGATCAAAACCATGGGCTATAGCCCATGCTTTTGGCTCAAAAACACCTATTTTTCAATCTTAAAAAATTATTCATATTTTTAAAAAAGGTGTGAAAATGGTCGAAAATCGATCAAAACCATGGGCTATAGCCCATGCTTTTGGCCCAAAAACACCTATTTTTCAATCTTAAAAAATTATTCATATTTTTAAAAAAGGTGTGAAAATGGTCGAAAATCGATCAAAACCATGGGCTATAGCCCATGCTTTTGGCCTAAAAACACCTATTTTTCAATCTTAAAAAATTATTCATATTTTTAAAAAAGGTGTGAAAATGGTCGAAAATCGATCAAAACCATGGGCTATAGCCCATGCTTTTGGCCCAAAAACACCTATTTTTCAATCTTAAAAAATTATTCATATTTTTAAAAAAGGTGTGAAAATGGTCGAAAATCGATCAAAACCATAGGCTATAGCCCATGCTTTTGTCCCAAAAACACCTATTTTTCAATCTTAAAAAATTATTCATATTTTTAAAAATGGTGTGAAAATGGTCGAAAATCGATCAAAACCATGGGCTATAGCCCATGCTTTTGGCCCCAAAACACCTATTTTTCAATCTTAAAAAATTATTCATATTTTTAAAAAAGGTGTGAAAATGGTCGAAAATCGATCAAAACCATGGGCTATAGCCCATGCTTTTTGCCCAAAAACACCTATTTTTCAATCTTAAAAAATTATTCATATTTTTAAAAAAGGTGTGAAAATGGTCGAAAATCGATCAAAACCATGGGCTATAGCCCATGCTTTTTGCCCAAAAACACCTATTTTTCAATCTTAAAAAATTATTCATATTTTAAAAAAAGGTGTGAAAATGGTCGAAAATCGATCAAAACCATGGGCTATAACCCATGCTTTTGTCCCAAAAACACCTATTTTTCAATCTTAAAAAATTATTCACATTTTTTAAAAAGGTGTGAAAATGGTCGAAAATCGATCAAAACCGTGGGCTATAGCCCATGCTTTTTGCCCAAAAACACCTATTTTTCAATCTTAAAAAATTATTCATATTTTTAAAAAAGGTGTGAAAATGGTCGAAAATCGATCAAAACCATGGGCTATAGCCCATGCTTTTGTCCCAAAAACACCTATTTTTCAATCTTAAAAAATTATTCATATTTTTAAAAAAGGTGTGAAAATGGTCGAAAATCGATCAAAACCGTGGGCTATAGCCCATGCTTTTGGCCTAAAAACACCTATTTTTCAATCTTAAAAAATTATTCATATTTTTAAAAAAGGTGTGAAAATGGTCGAAAATCGATCAAAACCATGGGCTATAGCCCATGCTTTTGGCCCAAAAACACCTATTTTTCAATCTTAAAAAATTATTCATATTTTTAAAAAAGGTGTGAAAATGGTCGAAAATCGATCAAAACCATGGGCTATAGCCCATGCTTTTGGCCCAAAAACACCTATTTTTCAATCTTAAAAAATTATTCATATTTTTAAAAAAGGTGTGAAAATGGTCGAAAATCGATCAAAACCATGGGCTAGAGCCCATGCTTTTGGCCTAAAAACACCTATTTTTCAATCTTAAAAAATTATTCATATTTTTAAAAAAGGTGTGAAAATGGTCGAAAATCGATCAAAACCATGGGCTATAGCCCATGCTTTTGGCCCAAAAACACCTATTTTTCAATCTTAAAAAATTATTCATATTTTTAAAAAAGGTGTGAAAATGGTCGAAAATCGATCAAAACCATGGGCTATAGCCCATGCTTTTTGCCCAAAAACACCTATTTTTCAATCTTAAAAAATTATTCATATTTTTAAAAAATGGTGTGAAAATGGTCGAAAATCGATCAAAACCATGGGCTATAGCCCATGCTTTTTGCCCAAAAACACCTATTTTTCAATCTTAAAAAATTATTCATATTTTTAAAAAAGGTGTTAAAATGGTCGAAAATCGATCAAAACCATGGGCTATAGCCCATGCTTTTGGCCTAAAAACACCTATTTTTCAATCTTAAAAAATTATTCATATTTTTTCAAAAGGTGTGAAAATGGTCGAAAATCGATCAAAACCATGGGCTATAGCCCATGCTTTTTGCCCAAAAACACCTATTTTTCAATCTTAAAAAAATTATTCATATTTTTAAGAAAGGTGTGAAAATGGTCGAAAATCGATCAAAACCATGGGCCATAACCCAGGCTTTTGTCCCAAAAACACCTATTTTTCAATCTTAAAAAATTATTCATATTTTTAAAAAAGGTGTGAAAATGGTCGAAAATCGATCAAAACCATGGGCTATAGCCCATGCTTTTGGCCCAAAAACACCTATTTTTCAATCTTAAAAAATAATTCATATTTTTTCAAAAGGTGTGAAAATGGTCGAAAATCGATCAAAACCATGGGCTATAGCCCATGCTTTTGGCCCAAAAACACCTATTTTTCAATCTTAAAAAATTATTCATATTTTTAAAAAAGGTGTGAAAATGGTCGAAAATCGATCAAAACCATGGGCTATAGCCCATGCTTTTTGCCCAAAAACACCTATTTTTCAATCTTAAAAAATTATTCATATTTTTAAAAAAGGTGTGAAAATGGTCGAAAATCGATCAAAACCATGGGCTATAACCCATGCTTTTGTCCCAAAAACACCTATTTTTCAATCTTAAAAAATTATTCACATTTTTAAAAAAGGTCTGAAAATGGTCGAAAATCGATCAAAACCGTGGGCTATAGCCCATGCTTTTTGCCCAAAAACACCTATTTTTCAATCTTAAAAAATTATTCATATTTTTAAGAAAGGTGTGAAAATGGTCGAAAATCGATCAAAACCATGGGCTATAACCTATGCTTTTGGCCCAAAAACACTTATTTTTCAATGTTAAAAAATTATTCATATTTTTAAAAAAGGTGTGAATATGGTCGAAAATCGATCAAAACCATGGGCTATAGCCCATGCTTTTGGCCTAAAAACACCTATTTTTCAATCTTAAAAAATAATTCATATTTTTTCAAAAGGTGTGAAAATGGTCGAAAATCGATCAAAACCATGGGCTATAGCCCATGCTTTTGGCCCAAAAACACCTATTTTTCAATCTTAAAAAATTATTCATATTTTTAAAAAAGGTGTGAAAATGGTCGAAAATCGATCAAAACCATGGGCTATAGCCCATGCTTTTGGCCCAAAAACACCTATTTTTCAATCTTAAAAAATTATTCATATTTTTAAAAAAGGTGTGAAAATGGTCGAAAATCGATCAAAACCATGGGCTATAGCCCATGCTTTTTGCCCAAAAACACCTATTTTTCAATCTTAAAAAATTATTCATATTTTTAAAAAATGGTGTGAAAATGGTCGAAAATCGATCAAAACCATGGGCTATAGCCCATGCTTTTTGCCCAAAAACACCTATTTTTCAATCTTAAAAAATTATTCATATTTTTAAAAAAGGTGTTAAAATGGTCGAAAATCGATCAAAACCATGGGCTATAGCCCATGCTTTTGGCCTAAAAACACCTATTTTTCAATCTTAAAAAATTATTCATATTTTTTCAAAAGGTGTGAAAATGGTCGAAAATCGATCAAAACCATGGGCTATAGCCCATGCTTTTTGCCCAAAAACACCTATTTTTCAATCTTAAAAAAATTATTCATATTTTTAAGAAAGGTGTGAAAATGGTCGAAAATCGATCAAAACCATGGGCCATAACCCAGGCTTTTGTCCCAAAAACACCTATTTTTCAATCTTAAAAAATTATTCATATTTTTAAAAAAGGTGTGAAAATGGTCGAAAATCGATCAAAACCATGGGCTATAGCCCATGCTTTTGGCCCAAAAACACCTATTTTTCAATCTTAAAAAATAATTCATATTTTTTCAAAAGGTGTGAAAATGGTCGAAAATCGATCAAAACCATGGGCTATAGCCCATGCTTTTGGCCCAAAAACACCTATTTTTCAATCTTAAAAAATTATTCATATTTTTAAAAAAGGTGTGAAAATGGTCGAAAATCGATCAAAACCATGGGCTATAGCCCATGCTTTTTGCCCAAAAACACCTATTTTTCAATCTTAAAAAATTATTCATATTTTTAAAAAAGGTGTGAAAATGGTCGAAAATCGATCAAAACCATGGGCTATAACCCATGCTTTTGTCCCAAAAACACCTATTTTTCAATCTTAAAAAATTATTCACATTTTTAAAAAAGGTCTGAAAATGGTCGAAAATCGATCAAAACCGTGGGCTATAGCCCATGCTTTTTGCCCAAAAACACCTATTTTTCAATCTTAAAAAATTATTCATATTTTTAAGAAAGGTGTGAAAATGGTCGAAAATCGATCAAAACCATGGGCTATAACCTATGCTTTTGGCCCAAAAACACTTATTTTTCAATGTTAAAAAATTATTCATATTTTTAAAAAAGGTGTGAATATGGTCGAAAATCGATCAAAACCATGGGCTATAGCCCATGCTTTTGGCCTAAAAACACCTATTTTTCAATCTTAAAAAATAATTCATATTTTTTCAAAAGGTGTGAAAATGGTCGAAAATCGATCAAAACCATGGGCTATAGCCCATGCTTTTGGCCCAAAAACACCTATTTTTCAATCTTAAAAAATTATTCATATATTTAAAAAAGGTGTGAAAATGGTCGAAAATCGATCAAAACCATGGGCTATAGCCCATGCTTTTGGCCCAAAAACACCTATTTTTCAATCTTAAAAAATTATTCATATTTTTAAAAAAGGTGTGAAAATGGTCGAAAATCGATCAAAACCATGGGCTATAGCCCATGCTTTTGGCCCAAAAACTCCTATTTTTCAATCTTAAAAAATTATTCATATTTTTAAAAAAGGTGTGAAAATGGTCGAAAATCGATCAAAACCATGGGCTATAACCCATGCTTTTGTCCCAAAAACACCTATTTTTCAATCTTAAAAAATAATTCATATTTTTTCAAAAGGTGTGAAAATGCTCGAAAATCGATCAAAACCATGGGCTATAGCCCATGCTTTTTGCCCAAAAACATCTATTTTTCAATCTTAAAAAATTATTCATATTTTTAAAAAAGGTGTGAAAATGGTCGAAAATCGATCAAAACCATGGGCTATAACCCAGGCTTTTGTCCCAAAAACACCTATTTTTCAATCTTAAAAAATTATTCATATTTTTAAAAAAGGTGTGAAAATGGTCGAAAATCGATCAAAACCATGGGCTATAGGCCATGCTTTTTGCCCAAAAACACCTATTTTTCAATCTTAAAAAATTATTCATATTTTTAAAAAAGGTGTGAAAATGGTCGAAAATCGATCAAAACCGTGGGCTATAGCCCATGCTTTTTGCCCAAAAACACCTATTTTTCAATCTTAAAAAATAATTCATATTTTTTCAAAAGGTGTGAAAATGCTCGAAAATCGATCAAAACCATGGGCTATAGCCCATGCTTTTTGCCCAAAAACATCTATTTTTCAATCTTAAAAAATTATTCATATTTTTAAAAAAGGTGTGAAAATGGTCGAAAATCGATCAAAACCATGGGCTATAACCCAGGCTTTTGTCCCAAAAACACCTATTTTTCAATCTTAAAAAATTATTCATATTTTTAAAAAAGGTGTGAAAATGGTCGAAAATCGATCAAAACCATGGGCTATAGGCCATGCTTTTTGCCCAAAAACACCTATTTTTCAATCTTAAAAAAATTATTCATATTTTTAAGAAAGGTGTGAAAATGGTCGAAAATCGATCAAAACCATGGGCCATAACCCAGGCTTTTGTCCCAAAAACACCTATTTTTCAATCTTAAAAAATTATTCATATTTTTAAAAAAGGTGTGAAAATGGTCGAAAATCGATCAAAACCATGGGCTATAGCCCATGCTTTTCGCCCAAAAACACCTATTTTTCAATCTTAAAAAATTATTCATATTTTTAAAAAAGGTGTGAAAATGGTCGAAAATCGATCAAAACCATGGGCTATAGCCCATGCTTTTGGCCCAAAAACACCTATTTTTCAATCTTAAAAAATTATTCATATTTTTAAAAAAGGTGTGAAAATGGTCGAAAATCGATCAAAACCATGGGCTATAGCCCATGCTTTTGGCCCAAAAACACCTATTTTTCAATCTTAAAAAATTATTCATATTTTTAAAAAAGGTGTGAAAATGGTCGAAAATCGATCAAAACCATGGGCTATAGCCCATGCTTTTGGCCCAAAAACACCTATTTTTCAATCTTAAAAAATTATTCATATTTTTAAAAAAGGTGTGAAAATGGTCGAAAATCGATCAAAACCATGGGCTATAACCCATGCTTTTGTCCCAAAAACACCTATTTTTCAATCTTAAAAAATTATTCATATGGTCGAAAATCGATCAAAACCATGGGCTATAGCCCATGCTTTTGGCCCAAAAACACCTATTTGTCGAAAATCGATCAAAACCATGGGCTATAGCCCATGCTTTTCGCCCCAGAATGACCTATTTTCCATCCTTTATAAAATATTCATATTTTTTTTTGAGGTGTGAAAATGGTCGAAAATCGATGAAAACCATGGGCTATAGCCCATACTTTTGGCCCAAAAATGACGTATTTTGCATCCTTCATAAAAAAAGTCATATTTTTTTTGAGGTTGAAAAATAGGGGAAAATCGATCAAAACCATGGGTTATAGCCCATGCTTTTGGCCCCAAAATGACCCTTTTTGTATCCTTTAGAAAATATTCATTTTTTTTTTTTTTTGAGGTGTGAAAATGGTCGAAAATCGATCAAAACCATGGGCTATAGCCCATGCTTTTAGCCCCAAAATGACCTATTTTGCATTCTTCAGAAAATATTCATATTTTTTTTGAGGTGTGAAAATAGGGGAAAATTGATCAAAACCATGGGCTATAGCCCATGCTTTTGGCCCCAAAATGACCTATTTTGTATCCTTTATAAAATATTCATATTTTGAGGTATGAGAATGAAAGAATGAAAGAATGAAAGAATGAAAGAATGAAAGAATGAAAGAATGAAAGAATGAAAGAATGAAAGAATGAAAGAATGAAAGAATGAAAGAATGAAAGAATGAAAGAATGAAAGAATGAAAGAATGAAAGAATGAAAGAATGAAAGAATGAAAGAATGAAAGAATGAAAGAATGAAAGAATGAAAGAATGAAAGAATGAAAGAATGAAAGAATGAAAGAATGAAAGAATGAAAGAATGAAAGAATGAAAGAATGAAAGAATGAAAGAATGAAAGAATGAAAGAATGAAAGAATGAAAGAATGAAAGAATGAAAGAATGAAAGAATGAAAGAATGAAAGAATGAAAGAATGAAAGAATGAAAGAATGAAAGAATGAAAGAATGAAAGAATGAAAGAATGAAAGAATGAAAGAATGAAAGAATGAAAGAATGAAAGAATGAAAGAATGAAAGAATGAAAGAATGAAAGAATGAAAGAATGAAAGAATGAAAGAATGAAAGAATGAAAGAATGAAAGAATGAAAGAATGAAAGAATGAAAGAATGAAAGAATGAAAGAATGAAAGAATGAAAGAATGAAAGAATGAAAGAATGAAAGAATGAAAGAATGAAAGAATGAAAGAATGAAAGAATGAAAGAATGAAAGAATGAAAGAATGAAAGAATGAAAGAATGAAAGAATGAAAGAATGAAAGAATGAAAGAATGAAAGAATGAAAGAATGAAAGAATGAAAGAATGAAAGAATGAAAGAATGAAAGAATGAAAGAATGAAAGAATGAAAGAATGAAAGAATGAAAGAATGAAAGAATGAAAGAATGAAAGAATGAAAGTAAATAATAAAGTAAGAAAGTAAGAAATTTCGAATGTTCGAAAATTGCTAATATTAAACTATTTAGACTTATGCGTGATTAATTTAAAGTCAGAAAAGGAAATGTGAAGGAATGAAAGTGTAAACAAACACACGTTAAACTAATGTTTTCTAATCTATCAATGTCTTCTCATTTTTCAAGTATATTTTTAATTATCCGTTTTGACAACACATCAAAGTTACAAACGAATAAAATGAGCCAAACTGAAGTCAACTCTCACTTTTCAATTCTTCTCATCATCAGTCGATTGTACTCCAACACACTCTTGGTTGACTCAAATATCACAGATGAACCAATGTACCAGGTCTTCTCCTTCCCTTGATTCTCGATGATTTTCCACAAGATTCCGAAAAACGCGGCAAATAATTCCATGACTTGCTTTTGATTACGTTGATGTCCTCTACTCCAAGTCGCCTCTTGAAATGCTGATTGAATGTGTCGTTGAGTCGAGAGGTTCCCAGGGGAGAGTTGTCACCCATTTGGTATGCCACTGTGGAAATATTAGACTTGAGTCCCTTCGTTGTAGGACAGTTTCCACCCTTGATCACATATCTAGAATTCCTTCGTGCCCAAACACTTCGCTCTCTTTTCTGGTACAGGTTACTCATCCAGTATTGTATTGGGGCTGAACAGTCAACAGAACACAAGAACAGTGGTGCAAGCAAAACATGGTACGAATTACCATTTCTGAACTACAAGCGGCTCCAAAGCTAAAATTTTCGCCAATCTGGTTTTCATAATCATAATTCTCCTCCAATATTTGAATTATTGGGACGTTTGGGGGCGTTTTCATCCAAGTACTCCTTTAAGGATAAATTGGGATCAAATTAAGTTATAAAGAAAACTTCATAAGATAAAAAAAAATCGAAACAAATATGTTTCCAATGTAGGGTGCTTATTTTTGGTAAAGCTTTAATACGGGGAGCTTATTTTTGAGTTTTACGGTACGTATTCGAAAATTAATTTGACGAAAAAGTTGAGAATATTGAGGCAATAATGGGGAGGTTACGAATGATGATGTGTTTTCTGGAGTATCTGACACTGATTACGATAATCAAATCAATTGTGAAACTTTCATTCTCAAACTCATTAATAATTCATGAGCTAATCAACCAATGTTAGCGCACCATTCGTACCACGTGTATGGGTTTGAAACCCCAATGAAACACGATTATAGGTTGGCCGGTGTTTGAAATATTTTAATCACTAGTGATAAAAATTTTCTTAAATCTACATAGTTGTGGGAAATCTCAAAACAATTATCCCCTTACTATACCCTAGTTACCAACCTCCCTAATTTATATTTTTTTTTTTTACTTTTTTTTCCCCCAACGTTACCGAGTCTCGAACCTACGACCCTTGGAGTTGAATTCCCTCGTTATACCAGTTGAGCTATTGGTGAATTCGTTGGCAAACTAGTGTTGAACAACATTTTTATTCCCACACCACCAAATACTCTGCATATGTTGATCAGAAATTACACTTAAGAGAATACAACTGCTTCACTCCAGTGAGCACTCCGTAACACTTCTTATAAGCCCTACAGTATTTCGAAATGAACTAAATTCCGCACGAGAGGAATTCAAAAGAACTCTCATAATCCCAAGCAACATAATGAATGACGTACAATAGTATAAAGAACTATCTCCATTCCTGCATAATGAATTATTTTTTCCATTTAGAATTCATTCCAAAAACTCGTGCTTCGTGTTTCGGCCTGCGGCCTCGTGCTTTCAAATGTTTTCTCGTGTTTAGAAACCCTAATGAAACACTCGTACTCGTTGTTGAAATATTACATGAAGTATAGTTTTCAAGATTACGTATCATCTCCTAGAAACCACGGGTAATTAACTTCAGCTGTTGAGAACTCAAACGTGGCATCAAAACGTCGTCAGTCAAGTAAACCACGCACCTCATTAACTGAGAATTTGTGAATCGAATTGTATTGTGAAAAGTCGTAAATATATTCCACGAGATCTTATGACGTCTATTGTTAGCGATCTATAAGTATATATAACCTATTTTCTACCACATAAAGAAATCTTACCTTCAGCCAACATGGTCAAGATAGGGAGCGTTGCTGCGGCAATTCTTCTACTTTCTGCGAGTATTGCCCTCACAGACGCTTATCTTTCGAAGCTCCCACTAAGCATGCAAGTAGTGTTTCGAAAGCTTCAATTTCTTATCCAGAACACAGACGAACCCAAAGGAACACCATTTACTCCTGTGAGTGCCAAACCAGATCCTTCTCACCGCATCGCTGTCGTTGGTGCTGGATTGGCAGGTCTTGACATGGCTTATCTGCTCAAGAAGAAAGGCTTCAACAACATTGTAGTCCTGGAGAAAGATTCCCGCGTCGGTGGTAAATTGATGAGTGTGTGGCATGATGGTGTTCCTCACGAACTTGGTGCCTGTTGCACGAGCCCTGATTATGTGACTAACGTTTATGCTCTGGCTAAAGAACTTGGCGTTGATGATTTTGTTCCTTTACCTACGAGTACCGCATGGTTGGACAATCTCCCATTCCCCTTGACTTTTAGGGGGTACATTATCCTTGAAGTCAAACGGCTCACCAAGGCTAAGAACCCTATAGAAGCGGTTGGAAACCTTATCGATGCAACCTACAGCTACTCTGTTCTCCATCGCCAAATGTTTGGTAAATACGAAGGCGAGTTGATGTACAAACCATCCAGTCAAGTACTTTCTCATCTCAACCAGACTCTCATGTCCTTCTTGGAAAAACATCGTCTCGTTGCCCTGATTCCAGTTCTGACAGCCGCTCACACGATGCCAGGGTATGGCCACCTCGATCGAGTACCAGCTCTCTACGGAATGCTCTGGGATACGCCTAATTTTCTTTACGCCATGCTTGCAAGAAGCCTCGGAGTTTCAAGGGGAGGGGTTGATATGTTCCGTAATGGCTTCCAACAGCTGACAGACAAGCTTGCAGCTTTCTCTGATGTCCGCCTTAATGTCGACATTGAGAACATCAAACGAGATTCCACTGGTGTGACGATCAAGTACAACGATGGCCAAGACAGAACCGAAACGTTTGACTTCCTGATTTGGGCGGCTGATACCCGAGAGGCTCTTCGTGTTCTGGAACACACCACAACCTTAGAGGAGGAATTCTCTCATCTCAGGAATACCTGGTTCACTACAACATTGTTTGATTCTAAAGAACAATGCCGTTCCTATTCCCCCATAGATTACTTTCTGAGTAACCTGTACCAGAAAAGAGAGCAAAGTGTTTGGGCACGAAGGAATTCTAGATACGTGATCAAGGGTGGAAACTGTCCTACAACGAAGGGACTCAAGTCTAATATTTCCACAGTGGCATACCAAATGGGTGACAACTCTCCTCTGGGAACCTCTCGACTCAACGACACATTCAATCAGCATTTCAAGAGGCGACTTGGAGTAGAGGACATCAACGTAATCAAAAGCAAGTCATGGAATTATTTCCCGCGTTTTTCGGTGGAGAAAACGGCAGAAGGAATCTTGTGGAAAATCATCGAGAATCAGGGGAAGGAGAAGACCTGGTACATTGGTTCATCTGTGATATTTGAGTCAACCAAGAGTGTGTTGGAGTACAATCGACTGATGATGAGAAGAATGGAAATGTGAGAGTTGACTTCAGTTTGGCTCATTTTATTCGTATGTTTATTCGCTGAACAGTGAACAGAACGCAAGAACAGTGGTGCAAGCAAAAAATGGTACGAATAAGGTAGCAATTATCTTTACCATCCTCATTCTGTCGCCCTACAACATTAAGGAATAGTATTTCTAATGTTAAAAACACTACTTAGAGTCTGTTAGCTATCGACATGAAAAACGTCTTTTAAGGTGTTAAAAAAGGCTGTTTACACTTGGAATTTTTGCTGCGATTTTTGCGGCGATTCTCGAAAATGGAATAAATTTTGTCGTATGCTTCTAAAGAGACATTTGTCCAGGTAATCTTGGTTTCCTGAATGAAATTTATACAAGTTTTAAGCATTTATCATTCTTGACTATGACCTAAATCGCCGCAAAAATCGTCAGTGTAAATGGTCCTTAAAATCTTATAGCTTACGCGGATTTCTAAGCTTTTGATGCGAAACTTGAAATGATGATCATCCTAGCTGGCCAAGCATACAATAAGATAGAAATCGGATCAAACTGTTCACTTTATAATGTATAGAAATCGTGGTTGGTTCACAAATAGGATTGTGTACGATGATGCAACAAGCCAGTTCAAAGTTTAAGAATCGTTTTCAGTGCGCATGCGATTTTATCCCGAATTTCTCACCTTCTTTTGTTTAATTAAAAACAAAAAAAGGTTTAAACAAAAGAAGGTGAGAAATTCGGGATAAAATCGCATGCACACTGAAAACGATTCTTAAACTGCGAATTGGCTTATTGTTTTGGACTCCTGTATAATTTAAATATCCAACCACAAAAATCTATTGGACAATGCAACATTTCGAGTGACGCAAGCTATTGTTGGAGTGGATTATATGAATATTAACAATACAATCATATGACTCGGATTGCGTAATTACACGTTGTAGTTAAATAAAATACAATGAGAAGCCATTTTAATGTTCAATCGAACCGTGTACGTGCTGTAATTTAGTACTGTATGTTTCTCACTCATACGATAACCATTCTTATGGGAAGTCATTTCAATGCTACGGCATGTCGTACCGTGTACGTGCTGTAATTTAGTACTGTATGTTTCTCACTCATACGATAACCATTCTTATGGGAAGCCATTTCAATGCTACGGCATGTCGTACCATGTACGTGCTGTAATTTAGTACTGTATGTTTCTCACTCATACGATAACCATTCTTATGGGAAGCCATTTCAATGCTACGGTATGTCGTACCGTGTACGTGCTGTAAGTTATTAGCGTACGTTTCCCACTCAAACGAAAACCGTTCTATGATACCAACTCACAATGCTGTTAATTTACATCTTATTATCTGATTAAGAAGTCAACAGGATTATGTTAAAAGAAAGAAATTAAAGATGTTTTGTTAGGATGAGTAAATAGCTGACGAGAAGCATCGTCTCTTAGAAACACTTAAGTTTATGCTCTTAAAAGCTACTACAAGCGGCTCCAAAGCTAAAATGTTCGCCAATCTGGTTTTCAAAATCATAATTCTCCTCAAATATTTGAATTATTGGGACGTTTGGGGCGTTTTCATTCAAGTACTCCTTTAAGGATAAATTGGGATCAATTAAGTTATAAAGAAAACTTCATAAGATAAAAAAATCGAAACATAAATGTTTCCAATGTAGGGTGCTTATCTTTGGTAAAGCTTCAATATGGGGAGCTTATTTTCGAGGTTTACGGTACGTATTAGAAAATTAGTTTGACGAAAAAGTTGAGAATATTGAGGCAATAAGGGGGAGGTTACGAATGATGATGTGTTTTCTGGATTATCTGACACTGATTACGATAATCAAATCAATTGTGAAACTTTCAATGAAGTATAGTTTTCAAGATTACATATTATCTCCTAAAAACCACGTGTAATTAACTACAGTTGTTGAGAACTCAAACGTGGCATCAAAACGTCGTCAGTCAAGTAAACCACGCACCTCATTAACTGAGAATTTGTGAATCGAATCAGTTGTATTGTGAAAAGTCGTAAATATATTCCACGAGATCTTATGACGTCTATTGTTAGCGATCTATAAGTATATATAACCTATTTTCTACCACATAAAGAAATCTTACCTTCAGCCAACATGGTCAAGATAGGGAGCGTTGCTGCGGCAATTCTTCTACTTTCTGCAAGTATTGCCCTCACAGACGCTAATCTTTCGAAGCTCCCACTAAGCATGCAAGTAGTGTTTCGAAAGCTTCAACTTCTTATCCAGAACACAGACGAACCCAAAGGAACACCTTTTACTCCTGTGAGTGCCAAACCAGATCCTTCTCACCGCATCGCTGTCGTTGGTGCTGGATTGGCAGGTCTTGACATGGCTTATCTGCTCAAGAAGAAAGGATTCAACAACATTGTAGTCCTGGAGAAAGATTCCCGCGTCGGTGGTAAACTGATGAGTGTGTGGCATGATGGTGTTCCTCACGAACTTGGTGCCTGTTACACGAGCCCTGATTATGTGACGAACGTTTATGCTCTGGCTAAAGAACTTGGCGTTGATGATTTTGTTCCTTTACCTACGAGTACCGCATGGTTGGACAATCTCCCATTCCCTTTGACTTTTAGGGGGTACATTATCCTTGAAGTCAAACGGCTCACCAAGGCTAAGAACCCTATAGAAGCGGTTGGAAACCTTATCGATGCAACCTACCGCTACTCTGTTCTCCATCGCCAAATGTTTGGTAAATACGAAGGCGAGTTGATGTACGAACCATCCAGTCAAGTACTTTCTCATCTCAACCAGACTCTCATGTCCTTCTTGGAAAAACATCGTCTTCATGCCCTGATTCCAGTTCTGACAGCCGCTCACACGATGCAAGGGTATGGCCACCTCGATCGAGTACCAGCTCTCTACGGAATGCTCTGGGATACGCCTAATTTTCTTTACGCCATGCTTGCAAGAAGCCTCGGAGTTTCAAGGGGAGGGGTTGATATGTTCCGTAATGGCTTCCAACAGCTGACAGACAAGCTTGCAGCTTTCTCTGATGTCCGCCTTAATGTCAACATTGAGAACATCAAACGAGATTCCACTGGTGTGACGATCAAGTACAACGATGGCCAAGACAGAACCGAAACGTTTGACTTCCTGATTTGGGCGGCTGATACCCGAGAGGCTCTTCGTGTTCTGGAACACACCACACCGTTAGAGGAGGAATTCTCTCATCTCAGGAATACCTGGTTCACTACAACATTGTTTGATTCTAAAGAACAATGCCGTTCCTATTCCCCCATAGATTACTTTCTGAGTAACCTGTACCAGAAAAGAGAGCAAAGTGTTTGGGCACGAAGGAATTCTAGATACGTGATCAAGGGTGGAAACTGTCCTACAACGAAGGGACTCAAGTCTAATATTTCCACAGTGGCATACCAAATGGGTGACAACTCTCCTCTGGGAACCTCTCGACTCAACGACACATTCAATCAGCATTTCAAGAGGCGACTTGGAGTAGAGGACATCAATGTAATCAAAAGCAAGTCATGGAATTATTTCCCGCGTTTTTCGGTGGAGAAAACGGCAGAAGGAATCTTGTGGAAAATCATCGAGAATCAAGGGAAGGAGAAGACCTGGTACATTGGTTCATCTGTGATATTTGAGTCAACCAAGAGTGTGTTGGAGTACAATCGACTGATGATGAGAAGAATGGAAATGTGAGAGTTGACTTCAGTTTGGCTCATTTTATTCGTTTGTAACTTTGATGTGTTGTCAAAACGAATAAAACATGGAAAATTGATTGAAAAATATTGTTACATTCTTTCTTTCGTTTTTTTCTTCCTTTCTTTACATTTTTCTTTTGTTTTCTTCCTTTTTTCATGTACATCTTTCTTTCCTTTCTACTTTGTCTTTCTGGCTGTAGAGTAATCGTGCATAAGCATAAATATTTTGAAATTGTTTCTGACCTTAAAAGTTTCGAATAACATTTATCTTCTTATTATCTCGATTGATTTCATGCAATTCTAATGACATCAAAGAACATCCCCTTATTATACATTGTTTTCAATGCGTTCGCCAAATGAAAAGTTCGATGTTTGAACCAGGCCTTAGTCACATCCCAAATTACTGAGAGCAGTTTTTTAGTTCTTGACTTGCGAGTTTTTCAAAAGTGAATTAGAAAATTCTAATTTAATGGAAATATATTTTAATATTGTTCTCTTTGAGTAAATTCACTCTGAATACGATTGTATTACGGAAATGTTTTATCGTTTTCAACAAAACTCAGAAATTGGTGAAATTTTTAACAGAAAAATTATACAGCAGTTACTTATAGAGTAATTTTAACTTTCGGGGGGAAATTAAGGCAAAGAATTTTACAAAAAAAAAATTCTCTGAAAAAGCTTCATGTTTTTGGGTACGAGAAAAGTTACCAAGGAGCTCAAAACGTCCGTGGTGAAATTTTCTTTACAACTACTTAGTTATTTCTCGCCCCCATATCCATGTTCACTTTGTTCTCCGTCGAGAGACGGGCCGTGGGCAAATCACAACGTGTGTGGTTTCTGATTGGTTAATACATTAATGAAAAAGGCGCCAAACAGCAAAACCGGAAGCAGAGTTACTTGTTTCTTGGCGAAGACCAGAGAGACTGCAGAAGAATGGCGAACGAAATAAAAAAGACCTCTTTAACTTGGACGTATTTTTTTCCCATTTCAGACAACGTACCATTCCCTATCATTATTTCTTTGTTTAACGGTTTCGAAATAGAAGACACGTGAACAGCTCGAATGAAAAATATTAATCTCAAGAGAGTGACACGTGGCCTGAAATGGGAAAACATTACGCCCAAGGTAAAACGGTCTATTACGCCAATCGGCCAAGGAAATGAACACATCTTTTCTGCGTTGTAAATTAGTAATTATTTTGATGAGGGGAAACGAAAAAAAAAAAAAAAAAAGGAACAGAACTCGGTTCTGTTACGATTGTTTTTACGTGTCACGTAGCGTACCTTGGTTAACGTATTCATTTGACACCATTTTCAAGTTGCAAAAGTATAATCTTGCCTCTCATTCTTACAGCACACGACAGACGAAAACTTAGCAACTGTTTTTAAGGACTTTTGAAAGAAAACTAAATCATCGAATACGATTCTTTCTAAAAATTCATTCATTGCGCATGCTTAAATCTGTTGCTGCAACTCAATTGATGCGCGGGCTCAGAATCTGTCTTGACATAAAAATTGACACTTACCAGGTCACCAAATATGCATTTTATCTTGAATTTCAAATATAATACATTATTTCTATTTACAATGAAAGATTCAATTGGATTGTAATTGGTCACGCAATCAACATTGTCGAGTCACACAACATGTACTAAGGTCACGATGTTTGTGAATGTTGTAAATTCGCAACGAGTTCGTCAAACATTGGTAGGCATTCGTGATAGCTGCTGAGCTGCTGATCAAGATCAACCTGGGAATAAGATGAGAAAGACAGTAATAAAACAGGATTGGGATCCCTGTGGGCTATATCATTGGGTATGTTGACAAAAGACATGGCGTTCGACCAGCATTATGAGCCGACCATCTAAGGGTGATCACCCATTGAATGGCTTATTAGAACACTCTACTCTCTCTTACCATGATACTGTCAAGAGTCTGATCTTTATTTTCTTGGAACAATGTGAGAGCTGGTGCTGTTTGACATTCACGATAGAACATTCCAAGGTCACCGTCTGCGGTGGACGCGAAGGCTGGCCTCTGATGGAAAAATGGATAAATGAATGAATGAATTCTGATGAAAAATGAGCGAATAAAAGCACACGCATGAAACGCACGAACGAACACAGCCTCCCACGAATGCACAAACACATGCACAAACACTTTGTTTAACGGTTGCACATGAGAAGACACATGAATATGGATACAACTCAAACAAAGAATCTTATTCTCAAGAGAATGACACATGGTCTGAAATGAGAAAACATTACACCCAACTTACAAGTTCGACCAGCACAAAATCGTCTTCACCTCCCCACAAGCTGGGCGTAGTGGTGCTAGGTGTTGGACGAGTGTCAACCGATTCTGACGAACTATCCTGAAATAAGAATAAATCAATGGATAGATGAATAAAACTGGAAATAGATGGAAGATCAAACACAGAGGCTGAAGAAAAGACAAAAAGAGAAGGGAAGTGGGAAGTGGAGAGAACAAAACGGAGGGGAAAAGAATAGGGAAAAGAAGAGAAGACAAGAGAAGAGAAGACAAGAGAAGACAAGAGAAGAAAAGAAAAGAAAAGAAAAGAGAAGACAAGAGAAGAGAAGAGAAAAGAAGACAAGAGAAAAGAAGAGAAGACAAGAGAAGAGAAGACAAGAGAAAAGAAGAGAAGACAAGAGAAAAGAAGAGAAGACAAGAGAAGACAAGACAAGAGAAGACAAGACAAGAGAAGACAAGACAAGAGAAGAGAAGACAAGACAAGACAAGAGAAGACAAGAGAAGACAAGAGAAGACAAGAGAGCAAAACATATTACCTTTCTGTTTGAGGAAGTAGAATTTCTTCTTTGCGTTACTTTACTAACACCATCAGGTGTGTCTGACCGGGAGCCCAGGCTCTTTCTGTCACACAGCAGTGAGGCAAATGGGGGTGTAGAGGATAAAGCTGGTAACGATGGCTGAATAAAAGCGTAATAATTATTAGAGAAGAATTAAATATTGAATCATGAATACCCGGAAAATTATTATCAACAGGGCAATCATGTGACATTGTAATGTTAATGCTTACAATCTCGTGCGAAACAGGAGACGTAGCGAAAGCTCCCTTGGCATGATGATCCATAGCAACATTAATTGATTGTGGGATGCTTCCTGGCCTGCGAAAACAGAATAAAAAATGCAATACTCAAATATAGGTGGGAAAGATGGGAAAGGTGGGAAGAGGCCAACCAACCACAACTGAAAACACAACACACCTTTGGTTGCTTGCATTTCTCCATAATGTTGGTGAAGTACGATTGGACACTTTGTAGTTTGTTGGAGTAAGTCCACATGTGGTCACTTCTGTCTCTGATGCACTGGCAATCTCTTCTGCTACGTGCCTAAAAATGACGTAAAAACGGCTCATTGAGATGAGGTGCCCGAACGAGTGGTAGACTGGGGAGAGTTTCGTGGCAAAGGAGTCTAGGATCGTTACACGGGACGCTTTCTTGTTTGAATAGCCCACTTTCGATATTCTGGTTGAGTGATCATGCACAAAGCAATTCAAGACGAGGCTCCGGGGAAACAATGGAGTAACCTAATATATTCTTTTGTTTCCCCGGAGCCTCGTCTTGAATTGCTTTGTGCATGATCACTCAACCAGAATATCGAAAGTGGGCTATTGTACGTAGCTATTTCAAAAAAGGTTGTCGTCGTCAAAGGAGATTGGTGATAGGTTATTCCAAGACGGAAAGGCATTATGGGTATACAACTAAACACGAATAATCGCGGCCTTTTTAAAATGGTTTCATGGACTACAAACACACTGAATATATTAATACTAAGATCCGTGTTCTTGATCCGTTCCGTCACTCTTTTTCAAAATGAACAATAGGGAGACTCTCACATAACAATGCATAAACAAACTCCTTTTCTGGGTGAACAAATTCAGCATTAATACTGGTTTAATACAAGCAATATTGTTTTAGAGCAGTTTTCGTATGAATATGAAAAACGTACGTCACAGACCGCGCCTTGCCGTTACCGTGTCAGTGCCGTGACCGTGTCAGTGCCGCGCCGTGACCGTGTCAGTGCCGTACCGTGACCGTGTCAGTGCCGTGCCGTGACCGTGTCAGTGCCGCGCCGTTACCGTGTCAGTGTCTTGCCGTGACCGTGTCAGTGCCGTGCCGTGACCGTGTCAGTGCCGTGCCGTTACCGTGTCAGTGTCTTGCCGTTACCGTGTCAGTGCCGTTACCGTGTCAGTGCCTTGCCGTTACCGTGTCAGTGCCGTTACCGTGTCAGTGCCGTGCCGTGACCGTGTCAGTGCCTTGCCGTTACCGTGTCAGTGCCGTGACCGTGTCAGTGCCGTGACCGTGTCAGTGCCGTGCCGTGACCGTGACAGTGCCTTGCCGTTACCGTGTCAGTGCCGTGCAGTGTATGAAAAAATTCGATATTCGATGCCGTGTCCCCACCGTAAGTAACCGTGCCGTGACTTTTCACACTCATACGAGATCTGCTCTAAGAAGTGAAGATGGCTGTCATACTTGACGCCTGCTCCTTTGATGAACTGCGCCTGCGCTGCTGATGAACAAGGCACAGCGCTATCCCATGATGCTTGTCGCTGATATGAGTTGGCGCTGTAGTGGTCGCTTTTGACTGGCATGGCGGGCTGTCTGTGGATGAAAGTGAATGGGAATGAATGAAAAAATAAATGAATGAATAGATAAACGAAATAAGGAACAAAGAAAGGAATGGAAGATGAGATAAATAGAAGGAGCAAACGAAAATAACGAAAGTACTGTACGTTTCCCACTCATACGACAACCATTCTTATGGGAAGCCATTTCTATGTTACGGCATGTCGTACTGTGTACGTGCTGTGAGTTAGTACCGTATCTTTCCCACTCATACCATAACCATTCCTATGGGAAGCCATTTCTATGTCACGGCATGTCGTACCGTGTAACATTTCTAATCCAGCTTTCTATTTCAGTCTAGTCATCGCATCATTTTATGGTTCAGCTTAATTGTCTGTACGAAACTAGACAAGGAAACATGACCTTTACCACCGTAAAAATAATGACAAGATACGAACTACAATTTGGATCTCCCAAGTAACTCAGTGAGTAAAAAAATTAAAGATTTGAACACGGAAACAGAAGCAAAAGCCAAAACACACGGAAAAAATCAAACAAATTGTTACGCTGCATAATTTTGAAATCCGCGCAAAAAAAAAAATAAAATAAAATAAAATAGAATAAAAAATAAAAAATAAAAAAATAAAAATTAATAAATAAAATAACGTAGTGAAAGACAGAATCAATACTGCTTGTTGCTCAAGCTCTAAAATGTTTACAAATATTCAAGCCAAAATCTAAGAATCATTACTAATAACATCCCTAAAACTTCATCCCAATGAAAATAATATTATTTCAAACTATTCGCCACCATACCTCTTATGGTTCTTTCTTTTCTAGGTACTCGTTCTTGGAGTTAAATCATTTATACTAAAACACATTATATTCTGACTATTTATATTATTGTGGTTTGGCCAATAAGTGGGTTTTTCCCGTTAGGATAATAATGTTATCGTACGTCATCATTCAACTACACCTGACTCAAAGCCAAGAATGAAAGTGTACAAAGCAACCCTCTTTCACTCTTTCACTCTCGAAACTTGAAGCAAACAAAAGCATGATAATCAGGTGTTAAAAGGAATATTTTCAGAGGTTTATAAGAGGAAACGGGAATCATAATAAGTGGAAATAGGGTCAAAATATTATTGATTTTCGACGGATTTCGAAAGGAACTCAACCATATTAATTTTACTTTCGTTTCTTCCTCCGTTGAAAAAGGGATCATAAATAAAGTTTTTCTGAATTTTACTGACTCAAAAACTGAATAAGAAGCGTTCTTAAAGGTGAAAAAATTACAACCAATAAATAAAAAAATCACAATCAAAATCATTGTTTGTGACAAACTCGGCAAGATTAGAGGGAAAACCTGTGCTATTTTTGAAACATTTTTGACGTCATACAGTAACAACCTTGATGACGTCATTCCCCTTTACAAAATGTAAAGCGCTAGCTAATTTGTGTAGAAAGCTAGTTTTAATAATTAGAATAATACTTTACTCAAAACAAACAAAGAATAGGACGGCTTGAAATGAAGACCTTGGGGATGATCCCTATGGAAAGGTCTTTTTACTTTAGGAGAGGAGTGGAGAGGAAGGAGAGGACAGACAGGACAGGACAGCAAAGGACAGGAGAGGGCAGCAAAGAAGAGGAGAGGAGAGGAGAGGAGAGGAGAGGAGAGGAGAGGAGAGGAGAGGAGAGGAGAGGAGAGGAGAGGAGAGGAGAGGAGAGGAGAGGGATGTTGTACAGTGCCACACCCATTGTAAACAGTGAACGTCCAAAATGAAAATTAAGATTTCTTCTGACCATGTGAAAAAATCTGAAAAAGCCCTTAATTTGAAATCTATTCTTGCAAGCATTTTGTTAATTCTCATTTAAAGAGCTAGATTTTGAAATGAAAAACTTATCTAAAGGTGTAGCAGCGACTAGCTTTATAAAAATGACACTACAGCACGAAACAGTTCATGTCAACAAAAATTAATTAAGAATCTTAAGAAAACGATAGTAAAATTACTGAGTGGATATTATTATTGCTTAAAGATGAAAAATATCCCATCTTCAGCATATGGCAATCAATACCTTATAAGAATAATTATATTTCATGTAATCGATATCATGATAGCTCAACTATAGGCTGACGTAATGTTTATAAACATTGCCATTGTGATGTTAATGTGCCAACCATTTAACAATAGGTTTTGTCAATTTGCTTTATTGAATTGTCTGATAGATTACTGGTTGGAAATTTAAATAACAATCATTCAAAACAAATATTTATGTCATTGTACACCCTTCTATTGTAAATGTTTGCTGAACAATATTTTGTCATAGTTAAGGTCCAATGTATTTCAGTGCCTACACCTCATACTAACCACCTCTCATGATTGTAAAGCACCTTTGATTATAAACATATATATAGAAAGGGCGCTATATAAATCTTAAATCATTATCATTAACCATTACCCCTTCCCCCCCCAAAAGACCCCACATTATATATTCTTTATATATTATATATTCTTCTTATGTGCAAATTCCATGGCGCGACAATCAAATAATATATATAAATAATAGTTTTATATTATAAGTTAACATACCGTCCAGTCATGGATAGACTTGTCCTATATGCTGCCGACAGGGTAACAGACCCCACTGGGGTACCAACAGAACCAACATGTATTGTCTGAAACCCTAATAAGTATTAAGATATTATTAACAATTGACTTATGAACTGCTGACAGTAACAAATGCAGTGGGTTATTTCCCACAATATATATGCACATGCCGCTGGTTTACAACAATAATAAAATAATATTAACCCTTCTATAATTATAAGTATTGAACCCACCTTCTCCAAGTTCTTTCACTCTAACATCTCCAAAATAAACTCTGGAAAAAAAAAAAAAAAATGAAAGAAATCCTCATAATTTTGTGGCAAAGATCACTAGCCCACCCCCTTGATATCTACATTGTAGCTGCTACTAAGACTCCTTACCCTACCCTATTTGACAACAAAACAATTCTGATTCTCTACTTTTGTTGAATGATATCAATAGCAGTGTCATACAGTACATCTTAAAAACCTTGGAATTTAGTGAGAGGTGATAGAGTGCACCACCACTTCATCAGCCTTGATTTCTACTGTAAGGTAGATCTACTCCTTTCTCTCACCTGTAGCAAATAACGTAGTCCCCACCCGTTTGTTTTCTGGCCAGTCGGTATGCTGGTGTGACCCGCGCCACAGATATTAAAGACTTGAGTAGCATCCCCATACGATTATAGACAGTGAATGTTATCTTAGCACGAGGGTCTTGTCTACAAGAGATACACAAAATATGCATAGAGTTGTTATATGAGTGGGACATGATACATCAAGTGTGTAGTCATAGTGTACTCATGCTACAAGGCTAAAACTAGTGGCTGCTCAATGTCCAGACATGATGACCAGCCACATCATACTGAACAATGTGTGGCCAGTCAATGTGACCAGTCAAGAGGATACCAGCCTAAGTGGTGGTTGACCAGACAAGTGGCCATTGTCGATTGACCAGTCATTATTCTTAGAGGGTCTCAATGGGGTTAACCTTTAGCAATAAAATGGCACAAAAAAATTTAGTCGTTAAGCATAAAAATGGGAAAAAATTAAGCATTGACAAGTCAAAAAAAATTGGCCATAATTTTTTCGTAAGACTTGTATTATTTTGTTGAGATCTCTTCTCAAGAATGATTAAATGTTATACATTCATCCCAGAATATGTTTTTCAATGATGCAAATTAATCATTATTTAACTCTTTTAAAACAATGGAAATTAATGTTTAACTAAGTTTTCAAACAATGAAAATTATTATTGAAATTTTTATTAACTCTTATGAAAAAAACATTAGCCATTAGCTGTAATAAAGCCAAAGTTTCAACCATTAGCCGTAAAAGCTACAACCCCATTTGAGACCCTCTTCTTAGCCCTGTATATCTTTCCATTCATAGTGCAGTAACTTGTGTTGTGATTGAGTGATGGCAGCCATGCATGACATACGACCGCAACTGACCAGCCATTATTTTTAGCCCTCATAACTGTCACATTGCTCTTGCGAAGTTAAAATATTCAAAACCAGTAAAACTGGTTTATACTAACCTGTTATTTATTCCAAGACACCAGGTCTCCAGCACCATAGATTGTCCTTCACTAGTTTGAAGGGAGATCTCTATACATAGTGGTGTCTGTGTAGATGGTAGATTACCTCCCATAGATTTCTTAGTTTCACTGGTAATCTCTGGCATGTCATCAATGGCCAAGTTGAACTTGAATGGAAATGAATAAATGAATGATGGAAGGAAAATGAATGAATGAATGATGGATGGATTGAATGATGGATGGTTGAATGAGTGAATAAGTGAATGGTGGATGAATGGATGGATAAATGGATTGATAGATGGATAGTGGATGAGTGGATAGATGAATGGATAGATGAATTGGTAGGAGGATGGATGGATGGATGAATGAATGAACAAAGGAGTGGATGGGATGGTGAATAAAGTGTTGGGAGAATGGATGTACTGAGGGAGGTTGGAAGCATGATATATATATATTATATATATATATATATATATATATATAATCATATGAGGAAGTAGCTGATCCCATCAAAGAGTGCTCAATACACATATGGTGTAGAGCAAAGTATAAATGTAATAACGAAGAGGCAAGATTTGCTGTTACTCCGAGTTTCGTGCTTACGCACTCGTCAGACAGTATTTAATATATATATTATATTATATAGTATTGTATATATATATATGCATTGATACATATTCTACATATATTACTCTACATTAGATGAACAGCAATCTCATGCTAATGATAGGTTCAATGAATGAAATCAATTGTGTCCAGTGACAGCATCATGCCATTTCCCAATCAAAAAAAAATTACTCTAGATTCTTACCCAATCCTGGCCCATGGCATTCGGCTTGGATCTTGTGTGAATCTTGTCCCCCAGTCTTGATTGTACAATGACTTGTACAGCCTGTTAAAACAATTGATCAATTGAAAATATAGAAAATATAGCCAATCAGAAAGCAGGAAAGCTGTTGTATATTCGTCGGTATTTCACTCGTTTCCCATCAAGCACTGCACGTTGAATCTACGCATTTGTATTTTCCATGGTGTGGGATAAAATGGTTAATATGCAATGGTTTCTCATGGTATACCGTGGATATCCCACTTGCACTTGTATTTTCTTTGTATATACACTCGCCTAAAGGCTTGTGTGTATACTAGAAACTACAAGTGACTCATGGGATATCCCACAGTATGCCACAAGAAACCATTGTATAACTAGTATATACATCCATGACCTTTGCAAGGCCACTTTAAACCTTAAGGCAGGTTGGCTCTTGGTGAAAAACATTTGATACTGCTCTCGAAGGCTCTACTTTGAAAAAGAAGCCTTGAAATAATCGTTGTTAAGTATAAGATATCAGAGTTACACTCGTATCGTCAATTAAACAATTGTTTAAAGTCGAGGCATTTGGGTCAACAATACAGTATTTGTACAGAAACCGACCCAAATGTCACGACTTAAAACAATTGTTTGAAAGCAATAGAATATAACTCTGATATCTGCTGTTGTGTTTACTACAAGACGGAGCGAAGTGAAAAGAAGTGATATCACAAAGAGGAAGTGAGTTAACACCACAAAGAAAGGCAAAAAAATCATTGGAACTACTTTAAACCATTATAAATAAAACCCAGAAGGGTACAGCATTTGCTAACAATAACAATTAATGATAAATAAAGAAGAAAATACTGGTATTTTCGACGTAAAAAAAAATTACCTTCAACGACAAATACTTCAAGAATTTATCGAAATCTTTCTGGTCTTTCGCTCCTAGAATAGGAGCTTCTTCATCCATTTCTTTATGTTATACAAGTCCCTATGCTATCTATAGTTCATGGCGAGAGTAATAAGGAGGTTTGAAGCCGTAAAAACTGTTAAAACGAGTAGAAAATTACTATTATGTCGTGATGTGTCGACCTGAAGGTTTCGTGTCCGCTATTGAGAATAAACAAACTACTAGACCCAGGCTACTCTCGGGATCAATAGCACAGGGAACCCAACAATCCTATGAAGTGCCCTGGTTCACGCCTGGACTCTCTCCATAGTGGGGACCTTTTAGAAATTTTGTTACCCCTTTCATATGCCTTTGAAGAAAAGCTACCCCTTTTTATTCCAAAACTCACAAATTCTCACTCCTTTTCTATAAAGGTAAAGGTACTCCTTTCAGGCATACAACCCTGTATAGTCCATTATAAGGATTCCCCCTCCCCCCTCCCGAATGAGGACAACAAACTCCCCTCATTTAGTAGAAAATATCAAATGTAAAACAAATCCTTTTTGCTTTTGATCTGTTGATTCAAACTCCCCTCCTTTTTCGTGGTTAAGTGGTTAGACAGTCGAAGCCTGAAAACCCGCAAATCCTGTATCTACTGTACCCCTGGTAGTTTTTATTAAGAGATTTGAACAAAGAAACAAAACTCTTTTACAACCTCACTGTGATATTTATTTTTGACATTTCTAAGAATGATACAATCTATTTTCAGCCTTGTTACTATGGTTACCCTAAAAACTACACAATACGTAACAAAATGAATCATTATTACAAAACCACCTTAATATCGAGAATATATGACAAAGATACTTCAAACTAAAAATATAACACTATTTCAGACCGATACTGCGTAGCTATTGGTATAAAGACTGTCGAGCAAGTTTCGTGCTTAAATTTAACTTTCTATCTAAAGAATCTCAATATTTTTTTCATACAATGTTCGCAGCCATTATCACTGGGGAAGGAATTTATGACTGTAAATGGTTGCCATGGATACTGTTACGAGGTTGAGGAAAAAACTGGGTTGAGTTGGCAATTCAATCCCAATCCAGAATTCATAATTTTTGGCCTAATAGGAAGACTATCTATTGTGTTCTTGACTTAGAAAATAATGCAGTCTGGCAAATAATAGGAGTAAATAGGCGAACATATAAACTTAAAGTAAATAGTTAGCTATCAAAATTATACTGATTGCAAAAAATTAGGAAAATCAGTGCCCTAATTGGCTTTATTATTCACAAATAATAGTTATAAATTGAAATTATAGAATGGATGTACTCCTATATAAAGAAAATTTAGGAAAAAGGTCAAAACAGTTGGCGTAAGACAGCCTTTAGATAGTGGGTCTTTTGAAGCATTTCTTCTCATTGGAATGCTAAGCACTTGGATTCATAACTATATTGTTACAGTCATGATGATGCATCATCTTATGACTGATATCATTGAAGTGTGACCTGTGAAGCTTTGTCTCACTTGCAAACTAGCATGTCAATGACAGTCAATCAAAATACTGGGAACGAGTTAATTGGTTCTGAAAAACATGCTGCATATTTATGACCAAAGTTTGCAATGAAAGTAAAATAAATCTGCCAAAAATTAGACTAAAAGTAATAAAAGTACTTTGATCAACAGCCATCAAAGTGCTTGTTTGCAAATGAGACATCAAAATTTGCAGGTCGCACTTCAACAATAATGGTTATAACCCTACAAGCTTTCTAATCTTTTTTTCCATTTTGTTTTGACCTTTTCCTGAATTAGTTGTTGCACTTCTTTAAAAAAAACTGGGGAAGATGAGTATTTCTATGTTGTTCTTAGCAAGACAACAAAACTGACCTGCTTCTAAATTCTAGATGTACAAGGAACAAAATTCAAAGCTGCTATAGAATCTTTGCACCATGACATGATGGCAGCCATAACAATTAAATCTGGTCTTATCTGATTTACATGAGAAAGAATTCAGTTTTCCAGGGGAAAAGACTATTGTTGTACCTCTTTTCATGGCTGCCATCATGTGATGATGCAAAGCCTCTTTAATCTATCAGCTCTAAATGGATTTTTCTGTTTCAGATGTTTGTTTATTCACAGCTTACAAAGCTACTTACATATGCATGTACCTTCATCAAGGATAGCAATGGCAAATTTACGAAGCCCTAAGATCATTACCTCTATACTTTCAAGTTTTCATTCATTGTCTTAGGAACCTTAGGAACATCTCAGCCATGATGGTTATGTTGGTTAACAAGCATTTAGCAAACTATTCTAGCAATGTTACACCAACATAGAAGAATACAGGCCAATTGGGATCCATGAATTCTTTAACCCATTAAAAACAAAAAAATACTGCTTTCTGTTGTATTGTTCTTAATTATAGGTTAAGTGCGCTGTCTAGAAAAGGTCCGTGAGGAGTTCGGTCAGATGTGGAGCCACTTCTGGTCTTGATGCACGTATTGTAAGACGAAACATCTAAAAATGAAAACGAAAAATATGCCAAGAGCATTGTATTAGCAGAGAAAGGAAGGAAGAAAGGAAGGAAGGTAAGGAATGAAGAAGGATGGAAGGATGGATGGATGTAAGGAAGAGCTGAAGATGAAAGGGTTGATTATGAATTCTTACTCAAGGGAGGCATTGGTGACATGGGCTGCTATGCCACTGTCTCAGTAGTTCATGCCTTGGATCTCAGGTTTGATTCCTAGCTGAGGGAAGGGGAATGTTGTATCCAGAAGTAAAAAGAGTTTTGGATGAATGAAAACCAATCTTAAATTGATTTCTTCCTTTCATTTTCCCAGTCAATCTTTTATGTGTTTATAATATCATATCAAAGCAAAATGTATGACCAGGATTTTATGGTACTGTATGTATAGATTTCATCGTCACCTGTGCTTGTCTGTTTGGCTCCAGTCGTAATAAACACCCAATCTGTGCTACTTTAACTTTTATAATTCCAGCACATACAAAGTTTTCTGGGTTAGGGTCAACATCATTCTGTATGGCGATGCCAAACCCTGTCAACTGTGTAAAAAAACAATAATAATTATAATAATTTATTGACTTATATTGCACGTGTTACATAAGAAGATGCTCATGTATTAGTGATCCATACCTTAGTTGCGATAGCAGTACTATCCATAGGATATTTCGCCTGGAATATTTTTTGACTCTCTTGTTGGGGACTACGATTGAAACAAAAGATCTTTAATTCAAATTCATATTCAAATCTCTGGAAGATCAAAGTCAGGGCATGGTTAACTCATAGATAAACCCTGAAACAACCTCTGGGCTGATCTAAGTCAGGGCATGGTTAACTCATAGATAAACCCTGAAACAACCTCTGGGCTGATCTAAGTCAGGGCATGGCTAACTCATAGATAAACCCTGAAACAACCTCTGGGCTGATTTAAGCCAGGGCATGGCTAACTCACAGATTGAACCCTGAAACAACCCCTGGGCTGATCTAAGTCAGGGCATGGCTAACTCACAGATTGAACCCTGAAACAACCCCTGGGCTGATCTAAGTCAGGGCATGGCTAACTCACAGATTGAACCCTGAAACAACCCCTGGGCTGATCTAAGTCAGGGCATGGCTAACTCACAGATTGAACCCTGAAACAACCCCTGGGCTGATCTAAGTCAGGGCATGGCTAACTCACAGATTGAACCCTGAAACAACCTCTGGGCTGATCTAAGTCAGGGCATGGCTAACTCACAGATTGAACCCTGAAACAACCTCTGGGCTGATCTAAGTCAGGGCATGGCTAGCTGAATATCAGTAAAATGCTCATACATTTTGGCTGCTTGTATTGTATTTATCAATTAAAACTTACTTGCTAAGATGCTTCCAGCGAGTGAAGAAATCTTGCGAATTCATCTCTGCTGAAGTACAAAACTTGGACAGGAATACTGGAATCTTGAGATTGACACTTTGCATCATTCCGCTTACACTAGTGAGGAAATAATACAATGAAACTACTAAACCTGACCAGCAAAACGTTAAGGGTAACAATGCCCAGTAGCATGTCACCATGACAACCACTCTTACTGTATAATAATATACACCTACCTAAATTGCATACTTATGATAATGCACTTGGATATAATATAGGGTAACAATGCTCCGCATGTCACCATAGCAACCACTCTTAATTTATAATTAGGGGTAACAATACAGAGCATGTCACCATGGCAACCACTCTTCTTATACAATAATCACTTACCTAAATTGCATATTTAAGATAGGGCACTCGTAAAAATCTTGAAGACATTCTACGGTGAGGAAGTGTTGGACTTGAGCTCCTCCTTCAACGACTGATGGAGGGGACTTAAGGTCGACTTGGAGCCTTGGGGATTTGTTAAGGGAAATGTACTAGTTAGCCAAAGCCTTCGTTTGATGATTAAACAATAAAACAAGGTAACCAGAGCCACAGCAGTTACAGGAAACCTTTAAACATTGCATATGAATGTTTGTTCTCTGGCTGTAGCAAATATAATGCAACATATTTCTGCTGGGTGTTTAGAGAACACATGAAATCAACTCTGGTTTGCTTTTAAAACTCAAAACGAGTAGAAAAAACAAAGAGAAGAGATCAAGTTTATCTACCACAAATGTAACACAATTCTAGCAGTAATAGTTGGCCAGATTGCTGACTGACTTGTGGAAAGTATCTAATAGTTTATCCTCTGTAAAAAAAATCTTCTCTTCCAAAATTGGAAGGAAAATGCTTAAAATGATTCCTGAAATATGTGATAGACAAGATCATTCAGCAGTTTTTGTTAGATAAAATTATGTTTTTACAATATTATAATAAACTTTGTTAAAAAAAGGATATGACTATTGAGATCTCCAGGCATGTGTATCGAAGTAGAAAAGTTTGTAAACTGTGATGATGTCTTGTTACCATAAAACAAACCAATTCGACCTGAAATAAAATACATATATTTTGCAAAATTTTAACAAAAAATAAGCCAAGCTGGGGGAAGGTGTGACTGAGAATGAGGGACAAGTCAACTGCAATACTTATCAAACTGATAAAAAAAAATTATAATTCAATGGAAAGTTTTTATAGTGTGGACACTCGAACCATTAACACTTTCTTGACATTTTTTCATAACTATCCAATCAGCTCTCATAGAAGAAGGGATCAAACATTTTTAGGCGCCATCCATTCACAACGAACGGCATTATTTATGTGATTTAGGAGTTCTTTAGAACTTTACCACGAGAAAGCTAAAAATTAAATTTCTAAAGATTTTCCATTGTTTGTTGTGATTCAATGATGCCCTAAAAAATGTTTGGTTCCTTCGTTTCTCAGGAGAGCATTGATTGATATTGGATAGTTATGAAAAAAATGTCAAAAAAACAAAAAAAAGTTTTCATGGTTTGAGTGTCTGCACTTTAACTAACATCAACACTTACCTAAAACATCTTTGAATTCAGATTTGACTCCTATTTGGATTATATCGTTTTCAAAAAGAATCCCAGTATTCTTACATACAAATCTACAAAAGAAAAAGAAATGAATTAACTATAATTTTATGGAATTCTGTTTACCATTAATTTTGGAATTTTTAAAGACTGTAGTAATTTTTAACTTTGTACGTTCCTTTATTACAGACTCATTTACTCAGGGTTAGCCTCATTTCAGTGTGAAAATATTCACAAATACAAAACAGTTCTAAGAGTAAAGAATACACAATGTCAATAATACTTTGAAATTCCACAAACCTTCACTGGAACATATGAATAATCTAGACAAAATTGAGGCTAACTCTGAGCAACAAAGAATTTGAAACTGGAGCAGTGAATTTGTCTGTTCTCTGGCTGTAGCAAAGATAATGTAACATATTTTCGCTGGGTGTTTAGAGAACACATGAAATCAACTCTGGTTTGCTTTTAAGACTCAAAACGAGTAGAAAAAACAAAGAGAAGAGATCAAGTTTATCTACCACAAATGTAACACAATTCTAGCAGTAATAGTTGGCCAGATTGCTGACTGACTTGTGGGATAAGACTGGACAAATGGTCTGTCTACTAACATTTCATGGTGATGATGAAAATGTTGACAGAAAAAAATATAACAAAGAAGTGGGTTATGATGATGAAAATGCAGATGGCACAATGCAGATGATCATAATATTGATGCTGATTATGATGTTGGTAGGTGGCAAGGAGCGTGGTGGTGATAATGATGATAATAATGATGAATGCCGATGATAATAATGATGTACAATGCCGATGATAATAATGATGTACAATGCCGATGATGATAATGATGCTGATGGTAGTAGTGACAAGGAGTGTGGTGGTGATAATGATGATGATAATGATGAACAATGCCGATGATAGTAATGATGATGTATAATACCAATGATCATAATGATGCTGATAATGATAGTGGTGACAAGGAGTGCGATGATGATAATGATGCTGATAATGATAGTGGTGACAAGGAGTGTGATGATGATGATGATGATGATGATGATGATGCACAATGTGATGATGATAATGATGACACAACGCCAATGATCAAAATGATGATTGTAATGAGGATTGTGATGATAACAGTGGAGTTGGAGGTGGTAGTGATGACACTCATAATGATTTAAGATAAAATGAAAGGACAAAGAAATGGTTATCATAATGAATGATAATGACACCTGTCAAAGAATAATGATTGACAACACTTCACATCCCATAATATTTCACATACTTTTTAAGCATTTCTTCTGCCCCAGGAGTTACAGCTGGAGAGCTTCCACTAATAATAGTAGTAGCGGCAGAAGTCTCAAACACATCAACCAGTAACCCACCAGCTGATGGCGCTGCATTGGGGACAACAGCTGGAGTACTCATCGCCATTAAATCTAAAATAAAATAAAATAGTGTAAATGAAGGCTCATATGTACTGTTTTATGCCAATTGCTACAACTGTAACTTGTCCAGTCAAATATTTGACTTGCCGGTGATTTTGACCAGTAATGCTGAGCCACAAACGAGGTATGACTGAGCTATTTAAAAACTAATTTGGCCATTCATCATGACTGGCAACTGACCCGCGATTATTTTTAGGACTAAAATTAAAGAAGTGCTTAACCAGAAAACAGCTGATTTTGGCCAGACTGGCTTTTATTTTCAGTTATTTTCCTGATAAAACATTTTGAGATAAACTTATTACCTGGTTGAGGAGCAGCATTTTGGATTGGAGCAACCTGTGGCTAAAATGAGAAGAGTTCTTTAATGCTTATTTAGCATATTCAAGAAATCAGACCTTTTTCTTCATGCTTCATTCAAAAATATATATAGTGCTCACTCAGGAAGTGATAAAAGCATGAAAGAAATGAGTCAGAAGGGAAGCTGGACATTCTATTTGATACACTCACAAATAAACACACTCACACTCAAAACCACAGAAATAATACACAAACTTAAGACAAACAATTACAAGGAGTACTGTACTTACCTTTTCAACAGTAGGGACTTGTCCGTTTGAGGTTGGTTTTTCAGCTTCTGGCTTTTCGTCTTTTTCTTTGACACTGTTTGGTTTCTTCTTCTTGAGTTTGGCAAGGATTGAAGACTCCCGCTCAGGGAATGGTGGCATTTCCTCCAAAACTGTTGCCTGAAATCAAGAATAATGTTCCTTCAAACTATTATCGTTACCCTGAAACAAACTCTGAGCTGATCAAAGTCAGTGCAACTCAAAGATCAAACTGGAATTTAGCTAATGTTAGGTGGCCTCGGTTCTCTTACCAGTACATCTGGTGAGGCCACGGTGCTTAGTCTCAAGTATTCCAGAGCTCTCTGTTGAATCTCAGCATCTGCATTGCGAAGATTTGAATCACTTCTCAGAATCTAAGGAGATAAAAAGATAAACTAATTAATCAATGTACAGTAAATTATTGGAATCACAAAGTCGGAGTCATTATTTATTCCTTAATCACCATTTTGGTCATGAATCACACACTCCTTTATTCATCTACCTTATTTAATCATTTATTTAATTTAAATTTATTCACTCATTCATCCATTCATTCATACTTCACTCATTCATTCCAGGGTTCCCACTCATCTGGAAAAGTAAAATTCCCTGACTTTTCCCTGACAAAAAACATTTTTCACTGACCATAGGCTCAACTAAAAATCCCCAATTTAAAATAATTAGATTTAATAAGACATTTCACTGACTCTTCGGTAAATTACAAAAATTCACTGACCACAATCAAAATTCCCTGACAATTCCCTGACCTTAAAAAAAATTCAGAATTCACTGATTTTTCCCTCACTGCACGAACCCTGCATTCATTCATTCACTCCCATTCTCATTCAGTCATCCACTCCTTCCCTTTTTTCCAAGGTCAGTCAGTCAGTCTTTTATACTTTGAATTATTGATTGATTCATTTTTTCATCCATCCATCCATCCATCCATTCATCATAAAAGTGTTTATTTACCTCTTGAATGTAGGCCTTGATTTCTGGGAAAAGATTGATAAATTTGATATATGTCGACAAGAGAAGCCCTCTTGTTGATTTGTGACACAAAGGAAACTTGCTATGGAGAAGCTGGAACTGGACCATTGGGCTAAAAGAACGAGAAAAAACATGTATCAGATAAGTTGTAAACCCAAGTGGTTGGTTCTCTTTTAATACAATTTGTGATATGTAGCAAACTGTGTGAATACCGTTAAACCTGTATTAATTAAAGCACATTTATCAAAATACAAAAGACAGGGCTCGAAATAATGGCCAGTCATATGCCGTTCAAGATGTCTGGTCAAATACATTTTTGACCGGTCATTGCCAATTTTTGGAGGGTCAAAAATGGTTGATAATTAACCAATGGTAATTTTCATTAAATTTTAATAAATAATTTTCACCATGAAAAGGTCTGCAAAAGCCTCTGCCTGAAAATTAACCTGTGTTACTAAATAAAATATTTTCAAGTATGAACGATCAACATGTCCATTCGAAACAGTATTTGACCCGTCAAGTATCAAATTTGGCCAGACTTTGACCATTGACTGGCCGTTATCTTGAGTCAGGTATAAGATACATGTAGATACAGGTGGCCTCAAAATGAGTTTTAGGTTGTATCTATAAAAACATTCTACTAACCTAGAACGAGGATCACCAGCAATCAAATTTCCAAATTCTCCCAAGATATATCCACCAACTTTGACCATATTCTCGTGACAGGCAGGAGATTGCAAAGCCTCAAAAACAGTTTTTGCTGCATAGCCTTGGATATCATCTCTGTTGATGACAATCTGGATCACTCTGTACCAAACCTCTTCACTGACATAATCTCCGGCAATCCTTATCAATGTCAAGATGGTATCAACGTACCAAGTGTAATTGGTGGCATATTTCTCGGATAGGATTGCTACTTTCAAGACCTACAAAATAAAAACATTAATCTCAATGTGAATTCTGCACAATTTTATCAATGCAAAACCAATACTGCACATGTACAGTGCTGACAAAATCTTTGCCACTATAAAACTAAAACAATTCTTTGCAAGGTATAAACTACACAAGCAACAAAAAATCCATAACTTTTCCATAGCCTAATGGACCAAAAATAAATTTTCAAAAACTTTCAAGGTTCTGGAAAAATCCATTATCAATTTCCAAAACTTTCCAAGACTTTCCAAAACCCGTACAAACCCTGATAAAATCATGAGTGAAATGAAAATGATCCTCACCATTTCTTCTTTGATGGAGTAATCAGCTGTCTCTAAGTAGTTGAGCATCTCAGAGACAATTTCCTCAGCATTGTTTTTATCACACATCGCATACAGCAGATCTACTGCTCTTTGACGCACACTCACATCTCTTTCAGTCTATCAAAAACAATGGCATACAGTTAACAATAAAATTCCTTTTACACAGATGCTCTTAAGATAAATAAATTTAACAAATTTCTGATGGTTTAGCATGGTATGTCCTCTTATTTACCACGATATGACGTCAAAACTTTGTCAAAATTTTATGTACCCACAAGGCATATTAGAGTTTGAAAGCCCAGCACATATTTAATCAGTGAAGAATTCAACCGCTTTAGTGATTATTACCCATACTCCCTTTCTGGCTAGTCTCCTAGTCGTGGAGCCGGCCAACGACAATGTTTTTTCAATTGACTGTATATTGTCTTTATGTATATTTGAATTTTAACAGCATTACCTTCAAAGCTCCCATAACTGTTTCTTGATGTTTTCGCACGGCATCAACAGAGAACTCGCTGTTGGACATCAGACAAAGACCTTCTAGAGCAAGATATCTAGAAAACAAACATTCTTGACATTTCCAATCTAGATGCATCATTGTACTGAATCAATAAGATAGATCTTTTTTTTAAATATTTTTTTTAATATTTTTTTTTATTATATGATATTTTTTGGAAACTAACATCCCCTAACATTATTACATATTACCTATATTCTGCAATTCACCTTTTCGGCGCTAGGCTTTCACGTGGTGAATCGTGTTACGGTCACCAAAAAGTTCGGACATTGTTGTTGAATTGCCACACGATCGTACTAACTTTTATACAATTTATTGACTTGATTTGTTTCTTCTGTTCTCAAATTTTTATCAAAACTTCTTTAGAAATAAATTATTTAGATAGTTTCACTAAGATTTTGAGAACAGAATTAACAAATTAAGTAGATAAATTGTATAAAAGTTAGTACGATCGTGTGGCAATTCAACAACAATGTCCGAACTTTTTGGTGACCGTAACATGATCCACCACGTGAAAGCCTAGCGCCGAAAAGGTGAATTCCTCGGTGTAATGTAATTATAATCAAATATTTCTATTTACATCAGTATTTTTTTAGATCTTTATTTTGTAGGTGTTGGCAAGTATTTAGCCAGAGGTCAATGTTCATGAATACAAGACAGGGGTTTCAACAGAAGGCGGCTACCGGCGGTCAATCGCTGGGTACTTAACTTTATACCGCCGGCTATTTTAGGAATCAGTCTCAATAAATAAGAAGTAAAATTATCGTAAACAGACGCCTACATTTGAATCCCATCTGTCTACTTCAAATATTATTGAAACCCCTGCAAGACACTCCACACATCTCACTACCACCACATTTAATGTTCTAAGCACACAACACCAAACTCAAATGTTGGTTTTTGCTGATTGAGCTGCACTCCCAAGTGCTGAAAGTGGTCTATTGTGTTGTCCTGGTAATAAGACTTTACCTCAAGTTTGTCTCTCTGTGGGTCAAAAACTGACCAAGCTGGTTACATCCTCTTATGAGTAAACTTTGTTCACTAAAGAGAAAAAAAAACAAAGAAATCAACAAACAATTCAACTCTATCAAAGAATTAATTCTTTTCAACGGCTTTGCAATTTCATTGCCAAGGCAACATAAATTTAGAAACATGTACTTGTCAATAATAACATTCCTTCCACCAAAGATGAGGTGTTGACCAACAAGTTTGGAATAGACTTTTTCTGATATTGATAAACAAGGTGCATTCTGGTCTAGCTTGGGTACAAACAACACCATATAAGGCATGATGGACCCAAGCTAGACCACAATGCACCATGTTCACTATCTCACAACACCATATAAGGCATGATGGACCCAAGTTAGACCACAATGCACTGTGTTTGCTATCAGGATAGTTCTATTGAATAAATACTGTATCTTTTAATAGAGGAATTTTGGACAAATTAACAACTTACTTGTCCATGTGGATGATAAGGTTGATGGCTTCAAACAACACGGCATTCCTAGCATTAGAATGTTGAACCTTCTTGGATTTGGGAGGCTCCTATAACAATATACATCAATTTGATCAGTGATAAGCATAATTCATATTCTACACAAAATCAAGGCTCACCCTGAGCAACAGAGAATTTGAAACTGAACAGGGATAACCTGGGATAGTTGATTTGGTATATTAATTTTTAGGAAAGAAAACACAAACAGAAACACATTGTCTGTGTCCTATTGGATGTGCTCTATTATATTGTCGAGTCTGATGCAGGATTGTGCAGCCGGTAAATTCCTGAACTAATGTACTGTGAATGACAGATATATATTATCTTAGTTAAGGTGTCAATCTCCTTGATTGACAGGTGTACCTGAGCCTTGTTGAGAATTGTTTCCAGGCATTCATGAAGCCGTGCCGCAACCGCAGGATCATCTGAATGGGAAAGATAAACATCAATCTTATATTCTCAGACAAGAGAAAAAAATATTTCTTTTGTATGCCTGCATGAATTTATCTTTTCTTACAGCTCTCTTTCTCATTCAATGCAAACCACTGTTTTTCATAATCATTAACTCATCTATACAGCTTTAACGTCTTATAAGTTGTAAAGCTATTTACTACAGTGAGACACAGCACATTACCATAGCATCACAAACAACCCATGCTTTCCCATAATGCATCATACCTGGTGGTGGGTAACACTGAAGCAATTTAAGCAGCTTGATGCAAAGCCATGGAGCTGGCACAAAGTAGTAAGTATAATCCTGAAGATCTGTGTATGAGGAGGTAACAATCTAGAGGGAAAAATAATGAATGAATACACTAGTTATCAACTAGACAAGCATTGTATCTTTTGGACTATTTAGGACTAAAGGCTTCTAACAGTGAGCTAGCCAAGCGCAGAGGTTGTTTCAGGGTTCAATCTGTGAGTTAGCCATACCCTGACTTAGATCAGCCCAGAGGTTGTTTCAGGGTTTGATCTGTGAGTTAGTCATGTCCTGACTTAGATCAGCCCAGAGGTTGTTTCATGGTTCTATCTGTGAGTTAGCCGTGCCCTGCCTTAGATCAGCCCAGAGGTTGTTTCAGGGTTCTATCTGTGAGTTAGCCATACCCTGACTTAGATCAGCCCAGAGGTTGTTTCAGGGTTCGATCTGTGAGTTAGCCATACCCTGAATTAGATCAGCCCAGAGGTTGTTTCAAGGTTCTATCAGTGAGTTAGCCATGCCCTGACTTAGATCAGCCAAGAGGTTGTTTCAGGGTTTGATCTGTGAGTTAGCCATACCCTGACTTAGATCAGCCCAGAGGTTGTTTCAGGGTTCTATCAGTGAGTTAGCCATGCCCTAGCTGACTTAGATCAGCCCAGAGGTTGTTTCAGGGTTGTATCAGTGAGCTAGCCATGCCCTGACTTAGATCAGCCCAGAGGTTGTTTCAGGGTTCAATCTGTGAGTTAGCCGAACCCTGACTTAGATCAGTACAGAGGTTGTGTAATGGTTTGAAGGTATACTGAAAAATTGCCTTACCCTGCTCAGTCTTGATACTGCAAGCTGGATGCATCCCTTGTATTCATCAGGGTAGTGGTAGACCAAACCATGGATAAGACTTGATGCAGATGTCACGACACCCTGGAATATAAATAATGACAATAATGGTCATAATGATCACTGGCTATTGATGATAATGGTGATGATAGTGATACACCATGATGATGATTAGGGCTTGATTTCACAACTGGTCAGTCAGTGGTCATAGTTTTAGCTTGGTCATACCCTGTTTCTGGCTCAATGTTACTGGTCAAAATGACCAGCAAGGCAAAGATTTGGCCAGACAAGTTCCAATACTGGCCTAACATTGTCCAGTGACTGGCCATTATTTCAAGCCCTGGTGATAGTGATGATGGTGATACATGATGATGGTGATACATGATGATAATGATGATGGTGATACAGTACAGTCATGGTAGTGATGATGTTGGTGATACATAATGATACATGATGATGATGATGATACATCATTGATGATAATGATGATGATGGTAACACATGATGATAATGATGATGATGGTAATACATGATCAAGGCACAGGATCCCACTCATGAACCAACATAATCCATACATGTAATACATTTCTTACCAAGTGTTTATCATTCAATAATTGCACAATCCTTGAAGTCCATTCCCCTGGCGGCAAAATACCCTGTTTCAACCTAAACAGCTTTAACACACACAACGCAGCACACTGCTTCACATTATCAGTGGTATCTGGTGACACCAACAACTTGGGGATCTCGGAGCCAAGATGATCAACCATTTCCTGATTGCCGATGTTTGCAATACACTGCAGTGCCAGACAAACAAAGATGGAGTTGCGGCTTGAGAGGTCATTCTTGATGTTTTGGACAATCAGTTTGATCAATTCACTGTTAGCACTGACGAGAACGGATATAAAAAGGTATCCCTACAAAAATTAACAAAAACAGGAATTTTAAGTAACCACAAAACAGCTTGAATAATCCTGTGACTATATTTTGTCATATATGAGGTCTAGTTTCCTAAAAAGTATCACATAGGTCATATTTTGACTGTAGCATTAATGACGTACATAAAAATCAAACCCAAACTCGCAGAATTACACTAAATTCTGTGAGAAGCATCAACACAATGCCAAGTTAAACGTTTTAAAGAAATGTCATAGGTAGTTCTAAGAAGATTTGACACAGTTGTTAAACCTGAACAAAAGAGTATTATCATAACAATAAGGTCATGGCGGGTTTATGAAGTTATGCTCTCATTTCAAATGCAGATCAGATTTCTCCATAACCTAATTGATTTACAAACTAATGATTTTAGCTTAGTATATTAAGTTTATACTTTACACACATTAGAACCTAGAAATGTAAGTGTAATTCAAACAAACAAAATGCTGAAGGGAATAACAGTTTGTAGTCTACAAGAAATGTAAATGTAATAAATATATAATAACAAATAGAAATCTGACACAACTAGGATATTCCTTTTGTATGCCTGGAAAATCAAATCTTATATACATAGGAATATATTTTATGGACTTCAAGAAACTTTATTAGAAATATTTATTGCTAATGCGCGACCAAGAGCTTAAAAAGGCAGAATGTTGAAGACAGGCCGTCACCTTTCGTAACTTTGCGGTCACAATTTTCTCCAAAACACAGCATCATTTAACACCAAATTTATAAAGTTACAAGTAAAGCACAAATAAATTACATTAGTAAATATTAAAATAAGTCTTATAGTTTACTTTGAAGATATTTTGAAGAATTTTTGAATCAAAAACATTCGAGAATCGACCATATATAAAGCACAGCTCGATTCATTAATTTAACAAAATGTTGTCTCAGATCCATCCGTAGGTTACATAATAAACCTATTTCCTTAGCAATAAAAACGTTAAACATAAGAAGAGGCTAGAAAAAGGAATATTTAATGTGTATATTTGACATTTGGAGAAATCTTACGATTTGTTTTTCTGTATACTTGTTGGATGATAACAGATTCACGGCTTCCATGTGTCCAAAATCAATGTCATGCCCAAGAAGGAAGATAAAAAGTAACTTGCAGACGTATTTTTTCTTCTGATATCCATCCAAGGTTTTATCGCCTTTAAAAAAGTACAATAAATCAATTTGAGATCAATAATAAGGAATCGAAGCTTAGATCGAACTCAAAGTATGTGTGTTTCATGAAATTTACACAACAAAATTGCGGTTCAAAATTGCTTTGAAAAAATATTATTCACCTTTGAATTTATTCCTGATATTTGCAAGCTCTTTGTTGATACGTTTTATCTCAGCTTCCTTCGATTTACCTAGTGGTGAAATCAAATAAATATGATGAAAAATAACTCATGTTGAATATCGTACACTCGAGTCAACTCCTGAAGCCGGCCGTAAATCATGCATTTGATTACATATTTCCACGTGTCAAGCAGCATTTCTTGCCTTAAAACTTAAAAATTAAATCCATAGTTGTTTTATTACTCACAGTTACGTATGTCCGAGATAAAGACTGCAAGTCCTCGCATCCCTTCGCCTTTAACGGCCGGCATTTTGGTTGTCGGGTGTTACTTCCTAACGAGACCACCCCTCGAATATCTGTACTTAGATCCAGTTGGTACGGGAATAATCGCTGCTAAAGCACCAAAAACACCTCAAAATACACTCAAAATGGAATCAGTGCTGGAGCAGAAGCCTTGGAGTAGGTAACCGAGGTGATTTCGGAGGAAAATAGTGCAGAATTGTTGGATTTTTGAGGTGATTTTTGGATTTCAAGCCAAGAGACTCAATAAGATGGCAGCCGCCATCAAACACATGGAGACGAGGCTAGGTTGAGGCGCCTGCAGTACATCAGCGGTATTATGGGCGGGGTGTACTTGAGACTGACAGGGAATGGAAGAATAGAAGTAGAAAAATGAATGAAAAAAAGAAAAAATGGGACAAATGACACCACGTATTTCTTTATAATTTACTATTCTTGAGGTGATTGCAATTGACGAGAAGACGTATAGTTATTAAGAATGAAAGAAATGGCGAAAAGAAGGAAAGAAAGGAAGAAAGAAATCAAAAAAAGAAAGAAAAAAATGGATTGAAAGAAGAAAAGAACGAACGAACGTAAGAAGGAAGAACGGAAGGAATGAAGGAAAGAAATAAACTATAAAAACATCAGTAGAAGACGTTGGTTTCTGTGAACAGAGCGAAGCTAATTACGCATTTTTCCCCCTTTCTCGTCGTCAGTAGTTAGCTTTGTTGTTTTTATTATTATCATTGTATATTTTAGTTGTGGGCCAAATTGGAAACCAGCTCACTATATTTTGCTGTATTTGATACCCACATTAAATAAAGATTTATTATTATTATTATTATTATTATTATTATTATTCCTTTTTAACCCCCCTTACACAGCATTAAAAAAAGCTTTGATAAGTTGAGAGGCAGCTGATTTTCCCTATTTTTTTTCATAACGGTCGAATATTTGGATTCTATTTTTCAACATCGTTGATAAGCGATTTACACTGGCCGGAAACTAGAATATGAACACAAAATGATTGCCGAAACCACTACCTGTCAAACCGCCCATTGCTGCCCACGCGCGCTATATGGCAGACGCTAACCACTGAGGCAAATGTCATGTAAAGATCAACTTCTTAGCCTGTTTAAGCGCAGTTATATGCAGTTTTTGATAAGTTATAGTGCTTTGCCATTGTGACGTATTTCCCGGGGACCAATTGCTCGTTAAAATCGCTAAAGTAGAACAAAAACTGTTAGCCAGAATCATACTTTTCACCTGCCACTAGTCGAGTGGAATTAAGGCTTTACTAAAAGCAGTCATCAGCGGGGAATCAAGGGCACACAAAATATCCGAATCGCACATAAACAGAATGGGAGACAAGGGTGGGGCCATTTTTATGCAACAACGGAGGGGGGGGGGGGGGTTGTTTTGTTGAATATGATTATGAAGCGAATCCTCCCCCCCCCCCCCCCCGTTAGGATCATTGCAAACATTTCATATCCAACAAGTAGAGCTTTTTGATACAAAGTGCAGTTCGAGGATGCTCACAGGAGGTGGAACTGTAACTGGTGTAAGATCTCAAGTCCATCATATAGCTGTCAGCTGTCACGCCCCCTTGCCAGTTTCAGCTTCGTAACTTTTCTGTTGACTATTTAAACTTTATTGGAACGAGTATATAAGTAAAATCAGTTTGGCTTATAGTAAATAGATGCTAAAACAATAAAATTTGGTCTTTGTTTCTGAATTTTGCATTTAAAGAAGTTATTTATCTTAGAAAATCAGGAATCCTGTGGATTGATATATTGGACTTGGACGTCGGAAGACTGCATCCCGGATCGCAAAAAAATTTTTTTCCCGATTTTCAGCTTTTGAAAGGGCAAGAATAATCTTAATGTCTAACAAAAACATTACCAAACTATAAAATTTGATTTATGCTTCTAAATTCTGAGTTTTGAGCGATTTTTTAATTTTGGAAAATCCGGAACCGTGCATGGCTGGACTGGAATGGACTTCGGTTTTACTGGATTCTCCCGGATCGAGAACGTTTTTTTTACCGCCGAATTTGGAGCTTTTATGCTATAAATTTTATTTTACTATGGGTAACGTAGTATTTTATGCTGGAATTTTACAAAAAATCAAAATTTTTTTTTTTTAATATTTGGAAAACATTTTTATGCAGTATAGTTGAATCTTTCTATTATACATGCTGTGTCTATAGGTGACTCTGTGTGTCGTTAGCGATTTGTACGACTAATTTTCCTCTGTTAAGGCCCTTGTACATGTGCTGAAAACAAATAGATGAATAAATAAATGAATTAGCAAATAAATAAATGAATAAATGAATGAATGAAACTGCATACCAATTCCCACATTATTATCAAAAAAATATAATCCCATAAAAGTTTCTAAGAAATTTGATCCCATAAAAGATTCCAAATCCCCAAACATTTTACTGAGAATTCATAAACTCTTTCCAAATCTCCAGCATTTTGATAGAAAAAAAAGTATGCATGGTTATAATTAATTTTGAAAATTTGATGAATTTGGTGTCTGACAATATGCAATCCTCCTCCCCCTCCTATAACCCGCTCCCCCTTTTACACAGGCCAGTTCATAGAATAGGCTTCCTGTTACCTCTACTGCATCATAAACAGAGTGCAGACCTTTAAATGGGCCTACTTTGCTATGTTCTCCCATATCCACTGTAGTCTTGATTTGACCAGACTGGTATGACTGAATCAACCTTGGCATGTAGGTTTTGATTTCTGGCACGTAATTGAAGAGAAAAAAACCACGGACGCTTGCTGACTTAGTTAAAAGCTGAAGATAAGACAAGTTAAGATTAGGTTATATACTGATAATGCTGACATGCATGGAGGGCAGAATTAGTGAATTATGATTGGCTATTTTAAGATGACTGGGCATTTATGAGGTTGCACAATATGCCATGATCATCATCACCATCAGTATTACCATCACCATCATCATCACCATCAGCATTACCACCATCATCATACTTATCTTTATCAACATCATTTCTTATCATCATTTTCATCTTTACCATTACCATCCATAACCATTACCAATATCAATATTTTGACAATATGCAATTTCCATCAAATTGTCATACCTTTTTTTCAATCACTCATCATTTTTCTACTGCACCCTAACCTTACCCAATACCTCGATGCCCCTATATCATACGCCCATACCTTAGGAATCAAGGTACCAGTCTTCACAGGATTAAAACCAAGTTTTGATTCATAACCAGTTATAAATCCTATCACAATAAGACGCCCCTTTGTTGCTAACCTGAAGAGCACATTAGAAAAGCCATGATATAAGTAAGTTATATATTTTGCTACAGTACTAAAATTCACTGGAAATAAAGTATTAATGATTGTACCTGTTGACACAAATATCAAATATGTCGCCTCCAATGGATTCGTATACAACATCAATCCCTTCCTGAAAATGAACATCATATAGTTAGCTAGGGTGAGGTAATTATATCGTGCTGGTGGAGGGTTGATGCAAATAAGGGTCCATCACTAATTTTTGTTAATATCCTTTGTTAATGTCATACAGTAAGTTGCAAGTGCTTTTTTTTTTAAATGAACAGACAAATTGAAGAAAACCTCACAGATTTCATAGACTTTCACCAAAGTTCACAGCCTTGTGTATAGCTCTGTATAGCTCTATTGCAATAGCCAGTCTTATGACTTCCCTTGTTGCATTTTGGAAATTCTCACTTCACTCGAAAGAGAGGTTGACTTGTGATATTAGTCAACAGTTTTGATAGCATGTCAATCATAACACCTCCAATTATCTCTGCATCCTTGAATCATAAACTAAGGAACTTACTGGGTATTCAGCTTTCAAAACCTCACTGAGTTCCTCAGTTTTGTAATTGATGGGGCGATCACACCCTAGACTCTGAAAAACGAAGAAAGAACAAAGTAAAAATAAAGGTTAATAAAGAAAATGATGCAATTAAAGTTTTATTGTGAAAAAACCCTCAGGGAAGCCAGCATCTTTACCTTTAATAACTCCACCTTCTCTTGCGAGGAACAAGTTCCTATAACATGACACCCAGCTTGTTTAGCCAGCTGTACCTGTTGAAACAATTTAGTATAATTTATAGAGAATACCAGTAATGAATCAATTGCTTTAGACCCCTTGCACGTGACGTCAGAGCAGGTCAATTTGGAGGGCAAAGAATTTCAATCTCCTCAGAATTGGAGCCTATTGTCTTCCCTCCAAATTCAGCTGCATTACTACGTGCTGTAAGGGGTGTATATAACCTAATACCCTGGGTTATAGAGGGTGTCTCATTTCAGAGTTACCGCGTCCTTCTCTGCCCCTGGAGGAAGAGAACCTCTGTGACTCAGGGAAGTAAGGAACATCAACCTATTACCCGAATCTGCTCTGTGATCCCTGTTTTAAAAAATGCTGCAATAAAGAGTAATTATTCTTACGGCAAACTGTCCTGTTCCTCCTGCTGCAGCTGAAAAAGAAAAATAATAATGAACACAAACAGAAATATATGGAACAGCAAATGATCGAGTTATCAAAAATTAGTATTTTATTATATATCATAATTATCATCGTCATTGCTGTGATCTAAAGACAACACTGTTGCTACCATTTTCATCACTGTCATCATTCTTCATTTATCATCACCACCATCATCATCACAATCATCACATCAAAATCATCACCATCATCATCACCATCATTCATCATCATCATCATTATCATCATCATTGTCATCGTCGTTGTCATCATCATCATCATCATCACCATCATTCATCCTTATTACCATTTTTTACCTGTTACTAGGACTTTCTCGCCACTTTTCAAGTCACCCATCTAATATATAGAAAAAATAGTAAAAATTATTTATTTATTTATTATTGAATTATTATTTTTTAAATTTCATATTTAAAGTTATAATTATTATGCATTGTTTGATATATCCAACCAACCTTATCTAGAGCTATTGCTGCAGTCATCCCACTGATTAAAAGAGAAATGAAAGCTGGATGAACACTGGGAACTGGGATGGCCTCTCTTTTGGAAAGAAGCTAGGCAGAATAGAAAATAAAAAAATATTATTATATATTGGTTTTTGAATAAAATCTGAAACTTAGATTATTAAAATGAAATTATTTAGTTTTGTGAGGGTAACATTTCCCAGCCATGCTTCCCACATCTTTCCAGATCATGGCATAAGATATTCAAAAATTTTGATTTAAATTTTGAAAAATTTTCAGTTCAATGGCCAGCAAAACTCCAAAAATAAATACTTACTATGTATTCTGCAAATGCACCATACTTCATGAAGGTGACTGCTTGACCAACATTATAATGTGTCCTTATTTTATCACCAACTGAAACCACTTCTCCTATAGCCTAATGAAATATAATCAATTAAAATTCATTTCATTTATGTTCTCAATGTTTTCAAATAGCAGTTTTATAGGTAAAATATGAAAATGGGTGTGGTCTACCTCTAATCCTACGTCGAAGGGTGGTTCTTGTCCTGGTGTATATCGACCAGCTGTGAAGTTTATATCAGATGCATTGATGCCTGCGTAACTTTTCAAATAGAACAGTGAAATAAGTCTGATAGCTAAAGCATAGATCTCAGTGTATTACTGATATATTTACCACAAGGTTCCTCACTAGGACCAGGATTTAGGTCACTGGGAATGGGAAATAGATATTTCCGCAAGGTTCATCACTAGAACCGGGATTTAAAAAAAAATTCAATCCAAAGATTGTGGTTTTGCCAAGATTTAAAATAGCATTTTATACTAGGTTGGTAATCACCCCCACCCCCCCCCCCCCCCCCCAAGAAAAAGTGTCCCCCTCCCCCTGGGTATGCAATCAATCATGCGTAACAAGCACCCCAGCAAGCAAGCTCTATCTCACTGCAACAAAAACATTTTAATCTAGATCACAGTTTACTATGCATCTTGTTTTCTGAGATAAAATAGCAATTTGTAAAGTTAGTCTACATCAATGTTTTGATAATGTTCAATCTTTCGTTTTATGTGGAAAATTTTCCATTACAAATCTATACCTTGTCTTGACAAGCAGTTCTTCTGGACCTGGAGCTAACATAGGTACCGTTACTGCTTGCACAGCCTCGCGAAAATTTGTACTAAGCTTTGTTACAACAAGTTTCTTGAACGACTTTGGAAGCTGTCTGGCAGCCATCTTGGAATCGAAGGAATACAATTGACACTATAATACTTCATGTCATAAAAATATTATGTGTTGAATTAGAAAGCGATACGATATGAGTAATACATGAAGTACTGAGCTACACTAGGGCCAGTCCTAATACGACTGAAAGTAACGCCTTACTATTTTCTACCGCGGGAGGAAAAGTTTTCTTTAAAACTGAAAATGAGCGCCAAATTGGTTAGAAAAATTTACTTCTGTGGTAGCATTCGAGGTGGAAGGGATGATATTCTTATTTACAAGCATATTATTGACCAGCTAAGAGCGTATGGAGAGGTTTTGACCGAGCATGTTGGAGATGTTGTAGCACAAGAAGAAGAACTAGGTAAACTAAGCTTTCCTCGCTTGTTTCTTGAGGATTTGAATAAATCCAAACACCAACAGAATGCCTTAATGGACCTAATACGATTAGACAAGATATATTCCCATTTCAGATCACGTGTCATTCTCTTGAGAATAGATAATTTGGAGGACAAAATAATAGGTTTCCAATTCTCAGGAGATTGAATTTTTTTGTTTTGTCCTCCAAATTGAGCTGCTTTAACGTCACGTGGAAGGGATCTATAAGATTCTTTGTTAGAGTTCTATCCATATTCATGTGTCTTGTCTTGTGCAACCATTAAACAAAGAAATGATACTCTAGGGAATGACATGTGGTCTGTAATGAGAAAATATTGAGTTGTATCCATATTCATGTGTCTTCTCTTGTGCAACCATTAAACAAAGAAAATATACCCTAGGGAATGATATGTGAACTGAAATGGGAAAACATTGGATTAGGTCTGTTATTATTATAAAATATATATGCTTTGATTGACATGTGCCAACCAATTATTGTGTGCCTGTGTGATTTTTATCAAAATATTGTTTTTTCATCTAAAAGGGGACGATAGATACATCTATGAACGAGATATGAAGTGGTTGATGTCTTCTGAAGGTTAGTATAGCATATCATGGAAGGAAGGGTTTGTCATTGGATTGGATTACTGTTAATTTGCAAGACCTACACTTTGAATGAACTACCTCATGATCTTAGACTTTCCAATTCTGATTAAAAGAATCATTTGTTTAAAATTGCTTTTAATAATGTTTAATTAAGACTTTTAGGATTGTAAAATGCTATGGAATTAATACTCCTCTAGCCTGTGTTCCATTGGCAAAGGAACCCCACTAGACAGTTAAAGTTCACTAGAGATTAGGCTAGAGTTTCCTGCAGAAGAGGCTACTAAAATTTAATAACTTGTGTCATATTTGTTATTTTATTTCCAGCTGTTGTAGCAGAAGTAACTCAACCTTCCCTCGGTGTTGGATATGAAATTGCCAGAGCACATGAACACAAGAAGAAAATACTTTGCCTGTATAGGCCACAACCACAGAGAAGTAAGTTGTTATAGAACGTCTGTGAAGGAGGCTGCCTTTTGAGCATTTTGTTGTAAGCCAACCCTCCTAACAGTATTGTTAATATAGATTGAAGATATTATGTTTTTTATTAGGGCTATCGGCAATGATCCGTGGAGCTCACTCAAGTCCAAACTTCGTTGTCAAGGATTATAAAGAAGAAGATTTACCAGAAATATTGAAAGAGTTTTTCGCTTAATATTTTTGGCATAAAAAGAACTCCAGTGTCTGCTACTAGATATAACATATTCATTTGGTTACATTAACTATGGTATTTTTCTATTTTTGTTTTTGGGAGGGGAGGGAAGGGAAAGAAGAAGGGGGGGGGGGGGGCAGGATTATAAGGGGGCTTGTGTTGGGACAGCAATCTAAGAATATGAAGTGTATTCTCAAGGCCAGATCCAGGGGGGTTGGGTAACTATCTACCCCCTTTCAAGTTGAAAATAATAAGAATAAAGAATAAGGAAAAACCTGAAAACGATGCAATGTATGTCTTTCTAAGTAATGACCACTCCCCTCGAAATATGCCACTGATCACTTGGCCTCACTAAAAAGTCTGGAAAAACATTTTATTACTATAGCATAGTACAAGAACTCCTCAAAGTAGTTCCTGGAAAAGAAAACTGAGATTAAATCTTTTTATCATCGAAATACTTTTTCGTGATCCAAATCTTTTGAACTGGAGTGACCATGTTGCGAGAACAATAGTACACTTTCTTTCTAGAGAATTAGTAAATCTTTTTTTGACATTCTCTACTGATGAAAAAATATTTTCTTTGTCAGTGAATATCAAATTTGCTGCTCAATAACTTGGAATCGAAACTACAGTTACTTGAATTTCTGCCCATGAATTAAAGCTGATAATGAAAATTCCCTTTTGTAAAGATCTAGTTATTCAGATGTTCAGGTGCAACTTTTCGGGCAACATCACGTTCCTAGTTGCCGTGCGATTGTTGCTCTTTTTGCAACTCCGCGCACAGGAAATGTTTGTTGAACAACATAGAAGCTCTGATATCTCTCTGTACTTCTTACTATCGTAAAAACAAAAAGATTTTTTGAATGAAGAAGTCATAATTATTTGTCATAATTATCGCCAACTTCTGCTGTGTGAACCCTTAATAAACAATATTTTTCGATTTATGAATGATGATCCTCCCCGAAAAGAATTACAACCTATGGAGCGCAGGGTAACTTTTAACTAAATAAAAGAGTTATAAATTCTTATCGAGATAAATATGTATTCTTTAAATTATGAAAATTCAGGATTTAATATTTTTCGTTTTCCATGCAGTTCCTCCAATCGAAATTACTGTGTTTCTCTATTGTTTACTTAGCTAAACAACTAACATTTCAATTTATCAATAAAACCAATTGTAACTAGAAAAAAATTCTAACAAAGGAAGCAAAATAATTGCTATTGTTCACCTGAGATGTATCTGTTCGTCTCTCAAAAATTATTTCTTTTACAGTTGTTCTCTTTGTCCCTTTAGTTCGTACTGTAAATTTCTAGTTTTAGATAATAATAATAATGTAGAGTTCTTGAAACGCATCTAACTAAAGTCTCGATGCTTTTAACAAGAGCAGTAGACAGACAGCAGGTTGCGATGGTAAATGAAAAATATAGTTCGAAAAAAAAACACCTCTAAATCATTTATCATTTGAACCTAACAATTTTCTAACGCTAACACCATTGTGTAAAGTTTAAACAGGAAAAATCCACTTGTTTGTTCAGCCGTTTTCAAAGCTTTCTTACCTTTAAATGGTTAAATTAAAACTAATGTTTAGAGTTCAAAGTTTCACTCCTTGAATACCCTTCGCACAAGACGTTCCTGCTGCAAAATCGATACTTATTTAAGATGAAAGTTCTGCTGGTTTTGTCGTTATTCGTGGCTGCTTCGAGTGCTTGGTTCTCTAAACCTACAAGTGAGTTAACAAACCTGCTTTGAATATGATAAATATGGAAAAAATGCAATTTTCTGTTGAACACGCAGAGGGATTACTCAGTCAGTTTCGTGGCAAAGGCTCGTGCCCGCTCGACGAATGTGAGTTTTGTAAATTGATTTTTGAGGAGGGAGGAAAACCGGAGAACCCGGAGAAAAACCCTTAAAGCAAAAGAGAGAACCAACAAACAAATCTACTTACGTTAGAAGAGATTGAATTCATGACCACAGCAGTGAGCGGGCGGTGCAAGTCCTACATGATGAGCGCACAGCGCCTGAATATCAGTCGTGGTTCGAGAGCGTTGAATTGACGAACTTCCTTATCCATGCACATATTCTATCCCTTTCTTTCTCGTTATCACTGCTACACTAGTAGCACGCTTGCAAACGTTTATTTTCAGTATATTTTTGCCGTACTTTAAAAATCCTTGTTTTGGAAAAGCAAGGTGAGTCCATGCGCAGCAACTAACAGTTGATTACGTTTTCCTTGTAGAGCCAGAATGGGGCAGTCTTTACGGTAAGTCAGTGGAGTAAAGTTCATAAAACAAACTTAATTTCTGCAATTCAATCGATCATGGTTTGCAAACTCGTAAAATATAGCAAAACTACTTATTTCTGAATATGTATAGAGGTGTTTCGCGGCAGCCGCAATGTAGGATATTAATTATATCATAATGGGATTAATATTTTCGGAAGAACCAAAAAGAGCGGGAAAATTTTATTACATACCTCAATCGGAAGACCAAGTTGTTGTGTTTTATACGGGAATTTCTGGGTTTTCCAGTTACATGGTAAGCACCCTGATCTCTCCTTGCCGTGGCCGTGACGGTACATGCCGTGTCAGAGCATCTTCATTGGATGAGTACTTAGCGCTGACCTTAGCAGTGATGTACCGTGACCATGCCGTATGGCGTGACTTACCATGGTCACACAACACTGTGTGCTCTGACTATTTCCTGTGAATATATTTTCTCCTAGTGACGTTCCTCTCCTTCAACAAACTCCCAACTGATAAATATGACGCATTGAACGATGGATGGAGACTAACAAAAGCCTGTGATGGTAAGATAACCACTTACATTATATATCTTGATTCTTGTGGCTCAATTGTAAAATACGTCTCATCAAAGCTGTTTTTCTCACCTTTAGCAAACAATTACTTCGCGGGAAATCGTTACGTGTTGGATGGAGACACGGCTGTCATGTTATTGTTTGGTGCAAATGGACAGTTGGCTGGAATGCAGATGGGGGTGAGTAAGCTTGAAGACTCCTTGCCTTGCCTTGCCTTGCCTTGCCTTGCCTTGCCTTGCCTTGCCTTGCCTTGCCTTGCCTTGCCTTGCCTTGCCTTGCCTTGCCTTGCCTTGCCTTGCCTTGCCTTGCCTTGCCTCGCCTCGCCTCGCCTCGCCTCGCCTCGCCTCGCCTTGCCTTGCCTTGCCTTGCCTTGCCTTGCCGTTTTACCTTTTCTTATTACGTTCTTGCATTCCCAGGTAGACAAATCAGCTGTTGACGCCAAGAAAGGACCCTGGGTTCTTGAAGGAAACATGTACGTCATGACAGCCTACTTCACAGATCCAAGTACCATTTGCAGCTCGACTACAAAGAGAAAGTATTATGGAGACAGACTTCTGATCTGGGATGGAGCAGCCAACAATAACATCGCCATTCCTTTTAAGGAAGAAGATTTGGCTGGAACGAAATGGGTGGCTGGAAAATGCTTCCCTATGATGGGTAGGATGTTTTATAACATTATCCTCTTCACGTCTTCGTCATTGCAGTGCCATAATATTTATTGTCATCATCTTCATCATCGTTGCCATCATGCATGATTTCTGTGCAATTCAATTCCCATTATCAGAACCGTCAGCATCGTCGTTATCATGTATCATCAACATGTATTATCATTATGTATCATCATCATCATATATCATCATCATGTATCATCATCATGTATCATCATCATCATGTATCATCATCATGTATCATCATCATGTATCATCATCATGTATCATCAACATCATCATGTATCATCATCATGTATCATCATCACGTATCATCATCATGTATCATCATCATGTATCATCATCACCATCATCATTATCATCATCACCAACATCATCATCATCAAGTATCATCATCATGTATCATCATCACAATCATCATCATCATCATCATCATCATCATCAAGCTTCCTCATTATCATCAAGTATCATCATTATGTATCATCATCATCATGTATCATGCATCATCATGTGTTGGTCGTCATCACCGATCATCTTGAGATCATCATGTTGTCCATATATATCTGGTGATTCTCATTTGCTTCATTATTCTATACCTTCTCACATCCAGGTCAACACTACTGGTATGACATCTCAGCTGACATGGACTGTGATGACTTTTACCCTGTGTTCATAATGTACAACGGGAAAAGACTCAACGGTTTTGGATGGAACACGTACGGTGACCTGAAGAGCAAACGATACGAGCATCCGACCAAAGATAAACTCGGGGTGGGTAACATGAATCTATAGAGCGGTTTTCACATGAGTGGGAAATAATACAGCAAATTCGTAGTTGTACTGTAACCTTACCATATCTTACCGTAGCCGTAACTACGCGTTGTGATTGGATGAATGGAAGACAATGGGAAGCCAATTCGATGCTACGGCATGTCGTACCTTGTACGTGCTGCAAGTCAGTACTTTATGTTTTCCATTCAAACGAAAACCGCTCTATATGCATGGCATAGTCTTTTGAATTTGAAATGCCAGTGATGGAATCAAGGGTGACGTAGCGGTACTGCATTAACCTCTCACCTCTGGGTTCTCGGGTTCAATTTTCTGGACTCTCCACCTCACTTGTGAGTAGAGTTTGTAAGGTCTCTCCCTTAAATGTGAGGTCTTCCTCCGGGTTCTCTGGTTTTCCATAGCTAAATTCGATGTGTGGGTTAGTCGTGCCCTGCATGACTTTAGATCAGCCCATGCAGACAGTGAATTGCCTGTATTGTTGTATCCTTTCCACTTTAATGCTTCAACGTTGTTTTCTTTTGTAGTACTTCTTCGACTCAAAAACCGCGCCAAAATGTCTCCAGACGGCAGGTCCCTTGACTACACAACACGTCTACATGGACTGGCCTTACAACAACCTGTGCAAATTTGGAGGGAAATAAATAATATAACCATAGAGCAAAGAGCTTAGATCAGTATTTCTGTAATGAATACCTCAGAAATAAACTTGCATTACATAAAGTGATCAATGAAAATACATTTGTTTTGCTTTCATATTTGTAGCAGTTGAGTTTACTAGCTATAGTAGTAGTCTAAGTCCATTGTTTTCTTTTCTCCCTTATCAACTAGTACTAACTAAATCAGTGGTGCAAAATAAATCTAGTACTGTTTTCTGTTAGCCGGGCTCAGTGTCGTATGTGAGCTTAAAGAGTTCTCCGATTTTCCGGCTCCCTCCGCAAGAATTAATCAACTTCTAATTTCCAATTCGATTCGACATGGTACGAAGGTATGAAGTACTACCCTCGTAAAAACATGGACGTTTTTTACAGATTAAGTGCGAGCACCGCCAGCCTAAATAATTTTTATAAAAACAATTTTTTTTATTTCCCAAAAACTTGGAATTAACACTATACATTGACTTAAAATAAGCGCGTTTAATAAATCTGTGTTCGATTTATCTATTTAATTTTTTGGCTTAGTTAATGCCCTTCCATTTAATTTGTGGCTACGTGTCATTCCAGGTTGGGTTTGCATGACAAGTTTCCGGTCATTTCTAGCCTAATCTCAAAATTCAATATTCAAATCTATGTCAACTGGACTTTGAACACAGAAACATAGCATGAGCTTAAACTTGATACTCAAATTCAATGACTGTGCAGAATTTGTTGATGTATATAAGACGTTAAATCTGCGATAAAAGACACTCAAAGAAGTCTTGAAGCTGCAAGGTCAAGTTCAGTTCAACATGAAGTCGTTGGTGCTTTTGGTTCTTTTAGCTGCTTTTTCGGACGCCTGGTTTTTTTCTGACCCAAAAAGTAAGTAAAAAGTCCTCTAAAAAAGTTATATATGGTACTAACAATAGCCTTTAGCTTATTTTGGTCTCATTTTGTAAACAAATGCAGCTTTAAAGGTGTATATTTTGTTTCTTAAGCTAATATTTATTGGAAAATTCTCCAACTTTGTTTATAGCCGTGCAAAATGAAACTGAAATTTTGCAATTTAATATTCAACTTTAAAATTTAACATGATTTGAATTTCATTCATTTGGTATCTCTTAAACTGACTTTCAATATTCTATTTAATGTTTCAGAACCAGAATGGGATAGCCTTTATGGTAAGTTCATGAAAGTTTTAGATGTTTATGATATATATGGATTTTGCAAGACTTCTTCTTCTATCTAAATTTTTGCCCTCAAATACGTGTAGTTCATCTAGTTCCGTCGGCATGGTAACACTACCACAGATAGAAAAGAAAAGTTAAAGCCTGTTTTTCAATCAGCTTTTTCTTGTTTTCACCGTGTTTTACAAATCCTGTTTTTCTTAAATTGTTGAGTATTTTTGGACAACGTTTCCATTTGTTTGATCGCTTTTTCTGTGTTTTAGTTTTTTCTGCAACGTTTTTGATCGGAATAGAATTGATACTACAGGGGGGAAAAACCGGGGGGAAAATGATTAAAAAAAAAAACATGTTAAAACACATATGGGTAGCAGGCTTTAATGTGCATTTTTTTGGTTTTCCTTAGTCACGTTTGGGTCGTTTGACCAGTTGCCCACCACCAAGACTGCCGCAGTAGCCGCTGGATGGAGGCTGAACAAGACCTGTGATGGTACGTAAGACAACTTCGAACTAATTCCAAGAAGATAAGTTATCAGCAAGCATTCTATCAACTATCATCTTTGTTTTCGTTTGTGCTTCATTCGTGTTGACTATCTTGACGTCAGTGAGTGCCAAAGAGGATGTCGTGCAGCACGTACACGGAAAGACAGAACTTTTCCAGAAAGATGAAATACTTAAACTTTTATAGGGCTTTTTCGTTTGTTTCTGTGACCTCGAAGTCAAAGGACAAACTCAAGAAAAACTGAAATATTAAATCAAAAAATGCGATTAAAAATTTCGAGTCTAAAAACTTGCAGTTAGAAGACCTAAACTCCGTTTTCTTTCTACCTCTTTCATGATTTCTTTTTGTAGCGAGAAATCTCTCTTCTAATTTAAAAAAATATATTACATGAAGCATTTGGATTCAGCATTCAGCGTATACGTGCTGCACCACAGGGATCCCATATTAGGGCTTCCTGTATCAAGGTCAACAGGTCTTCCGCGGCTAAGTAATCACATGACAAAGTTTATGAAACATTTGGATATAACGCGCGCGCTGATTGGCTGCTTTCCATTTTTATATCAGAGGATAGGAAAGCGTTTGCCCAAACTCATCAACAAGATGTTTTATAAAAAGGATTAAAGAATAGGCGCTTTTGTCTGTGTACGTACTTGAATATCAACATGCTGGGATCTGTACTAGAGGTACTACAAGATAAACACTAGTAATTCATGGTATTTCGACTCAGACCATAGCCGAACCAATCACTGTTGCAGCAGTTTTCCCAGTGGAATTAAAATCTTGTCCCACAAACAACTACACAGTATCTGTTTTAAAGATCGAGTACTTCAAGAATTACGAGGCAATTTTATTTTATTTTCACAGGATAGTAACCGAAACAATGGTTTTAAGTCGAAGTTGGCCTTGATCAATAAAAAAATCAAGTTCAGTCTCGACTTGAAACCATTGTTTCGTGATCATTCAAGCGAATTCGGGAAAGGTCTATTGAAACAATTTTTAATCAATTTTCTGCGATATCAAAGTTTTAAATTCTGAGATATTCTAGCTAATTTGTTGAGCTTGTGGGACATAACAACCAGTGGCGGATCTAGGGGTAGTGCGACGGGGTCCGCTGAACCCGTTTTTTTTTTCAACGCCATTTTTTTGTTTTTTTTACTTTGACATCATATGACGTCAATATGACGTCATAACAATCTATTCCCCGATCTGGACCCCGTTTTGAAAAACCCTGGATCCGCCACTGACAACGGTAACTAAGGGGAGTCGGAACCATGTATGATCTTGCTTTTCGTGTGCTCTAGTACCCCAGCGTGTTGATCCCTGTGTTTTATAGTACTTAAACATTGATCCGATTAATTTTTACTTACGATTTGTTTTTCCAGCCAGGAACTACTTCAAGGGAAATCGCTACATTTTGGGCGGAGACACGGCTGTCATGCTGCTGTTTGGTGCAAATGGACAGTTGGCTGGAATGCAGATGGGGGTAAGATTGTATAACATGATCCATCCATCCATCCATCCATCCATGAAATATAAACTTTTTGATTTATAAGCATTTTTTCTCAAAAAGCTATTTTTTTTAAGATCGTCAATATCTCAAAATTCGGAGAAAAACAATTATTGGTACACAGCTCAAGGTGCGGAGACTCGTCACCGCAAATGTCTTGGAAATCAGACAAAGTTTTGATGCAAAAAGACGCGATTGAAATTAATGCCCGTCAAACAAATCTATAGGTCCGGGCCACCTTAAGCCTGCCCGAAAAGCAGCTCAATTTGAGGAAGAAAAAACAAAAGCATTTCAATCTCCTGAGAATTGGTAACCTATTGTTTTGTCCTCTAAATTGACCTGCATTCCAACGTAATTCTTTTAGGCTGCAAGATCTATTGTTGGAGTCAAAAGGAACCCATGGATCCTAGAAGGAGACATGTACGTCATAACTGCCTACTTTACGGACCCAGAAACCATATGCAGCAGTAGCAACACAAGAACATACTATGGAGACCGGCTCCTTATCTTGGATGGGACCACAAACAGCACCATAGTTATTCCTTTTAAAGAACAAGACTTGACTGGCTCAAAATGGGTTGCTGGACGGTGTTTTCCAGCGATGGGTAAGTACAGTCAATCTAGGGAAACAATATGGTGGCGTAGTATTATTATTATTATTATTATTATTATCATCATCATCATCATCATCATCCCATCATCATCGTCATCCCATCATCATCACCATATCATCATCATCCCGTCATCATCACCATCACCACCATCATCATCATCATCACCATCACCATCATCATCATCATCACCATCCTTGTCATCACCACCACCATCATCATCATCCATCATAATCATCCATCATAATCATCATCATCATAATCACCATCATCACCATCATCATCATCATCATCACCATCATCATCATCCCATCATCATCATCATCATCATCACAATCATCATCATTATCATCATGAACTCACAGTATAGGGTCAGTTGGGTCTTTCACTTGATTCGAGAGTTTTCTCAGGTTTTTTCCCCTCAACAAAACCTAGGAAGCTGACTCCAATTGTGATCTGCAAGTTAGCTATCAGTGGAGTGACTTAGATCAGCCCAGAGGTTGTTTCTGGGCTGATCTAAGTCAGGGCACGGCTAACTCACAGACCATTTTAAAAGTTTATCGGTGTTTATTCGTTACCTCATGTAAGATTTCGACTGGCTGATATAATCATCATCTATCGTCTTCTCGCATGCAGGTCAACACTACTGGTATGACATCTCGGAGGGCATGGACTGTAATAACTTTTACCCTGTGTTCATCATGTACAACGGGAAGAGACTGGACAGTTTTGGATGGAACACGTACGGTTACCTGAGTAGCAAACGATACGAGCATCCAACTAGCGATAAATTTGGGGTGAGTTGAAAACAGCAAGATCCCGGTGTGCGTGGGAGATGATAGAACCGAATGTTAGACTATGGCTTTCGTTGGTTAAGTCTGTTAACGCAAGGGGAAAGCTAAGGATGTGGAGTAAAGGAGAAAAGAGGTGGAGAGGAGAGGAGAGGAGAGGAGAGGAGAGGAGAGGAGAGGAGAGGAGAGGAGAGGAGAGGAGAGGAGAGGAGAGGGTAGGAAAAACAACACCAAAAATGTTGGTTAGTGAGGAAAGAAAGAAAGAAGGAAAAGCAAGGAAGCAAGGAAGCAAGGAAGCTAGGTAGCAAGGAAGCAAGGAAGCAAGGAAGCAAGGAAGCAAGGAAGCAAGGAAGCAAGGAAGCAAGGAAGCAAGGAAGCAAGGAAGCAAGGAAGCAAGGAAGCAAGGAAGCAAGGAAGCAAGGAAGCAAGGAAGCAAGGAAGCAAGGAAGCAAGGAAGCAAGGAAGCAAGGAAGCAAGGAAGCAAGGAAGCAAGGAAGCAAGGAAGCAAGGAAGCAAGGAAGCAAGGAAGCAAGGAAGCAAGGAAGCAAGGAAGCAAGGAAGGAAAGAAATGGAAATGACATCATCCAACCTGTTCTTCTTCTGATCATCAATGCAATGACCCACTCACATTATTACAGCTTGTAAGTTGCTGATTTTTCAATCATCCCTTTCTCATTCACGTATTTGTCTTGTTCTTCAGTATTTCTTCGAGAAGAAGACCTTACCAAAGTGTCTGCAAAATGCCTCTGGCCAGTTGAGTACACAACACATTTACATGGACTGGCCTTACAGCAACCTTTGCTACATCTAGATACCACAGGAAACCCACCGGTTTAGAAATTATACTTAATTGTTTTGATGATCTAATGGACTCTCTGTGTTTGCACTTGACTACCTGACGCGCGTTTGTCATCGACTGATTACGTAGCACTTACACTTCACTAGTAAAACGATCACTGCGCATGCTCGGGGAGTGCAGGGCCAATGACCTTCGGTTTTCTATTTTGGGGGTTTTGAATTTTTCCATTGGGGTTTCTTCAAATCTTCTTGATTTTCTTTGTGTTTTCTTTGTAATGCTTTGGTCAGCAGCAGTGAACTTCAATAAACTTGTTAATGAAATGCTTTTGTCTTCAAATACATAATGGGTGAATGGATGGATGGATAGATGGATGAATGGTCGGATGGTTGGTTGTATGGATGGATGTGTGTGTGTGTGTGTGTGTGTGTGTGTGTGTGTGTGTGTGTGTGTGTGTGTGTGTGTGTGTGTGTGTGTGTGTGTGTGTGTGTGTGCGTGCGTGTGTGTGTGTGTGTTTTTGTAGTGGAGTGGAATGGAATAAAATAGAATGGATGGATAGAAAAAAAACATAAAACTTCCTGCGCTAAAAGTTACTTCACTACTGTCATAACGGATGAATTTTATAGATTATTTTTCATTTACCTAGAACCAGCGCACTTCCACCACATCGAAGTAAAAAATACATTTTTCCTACCACCTCCTGAGCCTACTTTTTCAATACGTGTTAGTATCTTCTAAGAATATTTCTCGAACATTCCATCCATTGATCATAAAAACAAACAAGCTGGGTCCCTAAGTACCTCACATATATATCATTAACTGTTATTCCGGCCACAAGCGTGCAATAGCAGTCCCTAAGGTCGTAAGTTGATGGATATGTGTTTGGGCTAATGACAGATAAATGGCTCGTAGGAAAGGGATCATTTTAGAATGGCAGATCGTTGGCTCCTTTAGGCAAATTGTTTAGATATCTCTTCCTCAAAGCAATCACTTAAAAAGAGAATAAATCCAAGAATGAACTAAAGTTAATCATATCATTTAGCAAAATAATTTTGTAGCAATTTAATATGTCTACGATTCTTTTAAAAATCAACAAATGAATTATTTTCTAAATGACTCTATGCAAAAGATATCCAAATAATCGGACTCAGATAGAGAAAGGGGACTTTGAAAAGATCAATACAAGAGCTAAATATCCAGCACTGTTGGAAAGAAAAAATTTAGTTCTCGTTCGGCATTTTAAGTAGAAAAAACACCCATCATCAACACGAATTAAAAATAATCTATAACCGCAAATACTGGCGATATAAATAGAGATAAATATTTGACTACCGCAGACGACGCGCGCGCGCACGGTTTTGGCGCCAAAATTATTGACGTAATTTTATGAACAACCTTTAACTTAAACTTCATTAAAACGAAAACAAATGTAATTTGGATGTATACATTTTTAAATATCTGAAGCAATTAATTTAAAAATAAATGTTTCTAAACATTAGGGGTGTTTTTTGTTTAAGTTTTTTTCTCTCCTCGTGGTACGAAAGCAAAGGAAAGTCACCATTCAATTTGTTGAAATAATTCTATGAAAAATCATTCGTAATTTATGTTTAAGAAATGAGGTTAATGTTTGAGGTCTTGGTGTAAAAATATCAAGTTTTATTTCTGGAAAACTCAAAAAATTGTGAAATTATTTTTCTGGGAATACTCAATGAGCTATTTCAAGTAAGAATTTCTTCGTACATCATGTATCAGTGAATTGCAGCTCGAGTCGTCGCGGTAAATTATAACGAGAGTCTTTTAGAAGCCAAAACCAGACTAAACCAACATGTTTTACCTATTGTAGCAAATGAACACATCTCTTTTTGCATAAATACAGAATACTGGATGATGAATCATTGCAGCTAAATTATAACGAGTCTTTTAGAAGTTACTGAAACCAGGCTAAACCAACATGTTTTACCTATTGTAGCCAGTGAATAAATCTCTTTTTGCATAATACAGAATACTGCGTGATGAATCATTGCAGCTAAATTATAACAAGAGTCTTTTAGGAGTTACTAAAACCAGTAAACCAACATGTTTTACCTATTGTAGCCAATACATATGTTTTTTGTATGAAAACAGAATATTTTTGGTTTTGTAGCTTTCAGCAATACAGCTTACTTTATTTACGACAGCTTTTGAGATATTGAAATTACACATAGCATGAAGACGAGATCCCTTTTTTTTTCTTTTGAAAAAGTAGGAGATGGCAGTCAATGCGAAATGTCTTCCCCTCTGAGCCAATCAAAGAACGAGAAAGAAACCTCTCATCCAATCACAAGAAGAAGCAAATTAAAAAAAATCATTCTATGGAAATTCTGCTTCAAGAATGTGTTTTGAGCCCTATACACGCTTCAAAACTGAAAAACATGTTACTCTATGAGATAAGGCCAAGAGGCGTAGTGTAATGTCAGTCACCTACAAAACAAATGATTGACAGCTATTCCCTTATGACGTCAACAGAACCGACAGTGTCAATACCTCGTTAGTGGGTCGAGTGGGATTGATCACAAGGTCAGTCGAATTTGTTATTCTCATGCTTTACATTAATCTTTCGCATTCTCATCTTTTCCACACCTCATTTATGGCTCGTTTGAGCTATTTATCCTTCTCTGTAATGTGTGAGTTGCTTTTTTCCTGCTAGGCTGGTTTCCGTTGTTTAGTCTAGATTTCTTTAATAATAACGGTCAAATATCTATACACTACAATACTAGAGGTTTTCTTCGAATTCTTCAACACAAACTGTGTCAACAAACCTCCGTGTGGCCTCGATTTCCATTCGAGGAACAGCATTCCTGCTGTTATATCATCAATGAAAGGGCATTGTACCATGTGGGATGCGCAAAGAAACAGCCAGCAATTTACTCATGGCACAGCATGGAGGGTCAAGATAATGCGAAATTAAATATGCTTAAATGCAGCAAAAATGCTGTGTTCTTGAACTTAAGCTTTAAAAGAGATTTTAAATGAACATACCAGGGCGGACTGCCATGAGGTGGTGATCATTCCATTAAGCTTATTACTATATAAGTATCGGATCTTCAAAACCGCAAATCCTAGTGCGTTTTTGAAGTGTTTCGTGAGAGGAACAAAGTAAAACGAATCCATTGAAGATTGAGGCCATTTATCAAGGCGTAGAGAGATTTCGAAGTATACAGGCAGTTTCCTGAGATATGGCACGGTTGTTTTTAGTTGTCATTTTTTGTGTCTTTCTACATGAGCAAGAAACAAGTTCCAACACATTTTCACCAACAACTCGTAAGTTACGTAAACGGCTCGTTGCTGTCTTCTTTGATTCTTTATTTATGACAACTTTATTGCACAAAATCTTAGTTACAAAAGGATCATGACAAAGAGGAAGTTCCCAAATGTTAACAAGCTTTACTGAACCCCCAACCCTTCCTTCAGAAAAGAAAACTTTCCATGAAATTTCGTCACGGTCGTCGTTGTAAAAAGAACATGTGACTTTAAACTACGTTATGTCAACCTTTTAGTCTTTTCCTGGTGACTTTTTGGCATTTCATTCAGTTTGGCTCAGTGTTGTCCCATTTCAGACCACATGACCATTCCCTCGAGTATTGTATATACGATAGACCCATTCAGTTTGGCTCAGTGTTGTCCCATTTCAGACCACATGACCATTCCCTCGAGTATTGTATGAGCAATAGACCCATTCAGCTTGGTTCAATGTTGTCCCATTTCAGACCACATGACCATTCCCTCGAGTATTGTATATACGATAGACCCATTCAGTTTGGCTCAGTGTTGTCCCATTTCAGACCACATGACCATACCCTCGAGTATTGTATAAGCAATAGAACCATTCAGCTTGGCTCAGTGTTGTCCCATTTCAGACCACATGACCATACCCTCGAGTATTGTATAAGCAATAGACCCATTCAGTTTGGCTCAGTGTTGTCCCATTTCAGGTCACATGACCATTCCCTTGAGTATCGTATAAGCAATAGACCCATCCATTAGCTAATTTGTCAGCTACATGAGCAGCTTCCATTTTGATTTTTCTTCCAGCTATATCGAATCCAAGGTGGAACGAATTATCAGGTTTGTACTGCCCATTTTCCATTTTCCAGTCCTATTCTTAATCCTTATTTACTCATTTTTCTCATTCACTAAATTTCTTGCAGTCACGTGGATGAAACTGTTTCGGTTACCCTTGACAACCACTCAAGCTACAAGCAGGGGCTGGGTACGAGATAGACGCTGCAGCAGTAAGAAAACCTGTCTTGTCTTCCTGACATAAGCAGGCATTACACGGTCCTGGAAGAATACTTAATCGTTCAAAAGTCGACCAGCACATACCATTTACACGGAACCATCTCTTTAATGTGCTCGGCTAGGCGTTTGAATTTTTGTCCGGGTAGCACAGTTCTATGTAAACGTAACCCCTAAAGGTACAAATTTTTGGACGGTTAGGAACTGCTAAGGTACCGAGTAAGACCAGCCTTAGTGACATCGAAAACAATATTATCTTTACTAGACTATATTTTTTTAGATCGAAACTTCTTCCGTGGTAATCGATACATACTCGGAAAAGATAAATCCGTGATGTTGCTGTTCGACGATGGGAAGATAGTTGGCATCCAGGGAGGGGTGAGTAGGGGCAAATGTTTTGATTCGATCACAGAATACCATGCAGGACGTGCTCAATTCGTCACCAGTCTTTTTCAACCAAATTTTCTCTAAATTTAGATACCGAAGAAGAAAGTCTCGCGCAAGCCGTTACCATGGATACGTGATCGAGGTCATTACGTCATGACTGCGTACTTCCGGGACCCAGTCTCTATTTGCTCCAACGATAATTCTGGTAACGAGTCTATTGGGGATCGCCTCTTGATTCAGAATGGCTCTTCTGCCTTTGATTACGTCACTATTCCTCTCAGAGAACAGGGCCTGATGGGAACGAAGTGGGTCAAAGGCAAATGCTATTGGTCGATGGGTAAGTGAATTTTCTTTCATTCATCATGCCTTATATGGTGTTGTGAGATAGTGAGCATGATGCATTGTGGTCTAGCTTGGGTACAAACATCTTTTGTTCATCATGCCTCATATGGTGTTGTGAGATAGTGAACATGGTGCATTGTGGTCTAGCTTGGGTACAAACATCTTTTGTTCATCATGCCTCATATGGTGTTATGCGATAGTGAACATGGTGCATTGTGGTCTAGCTTGGGTACAAACATCTTTTGTCCATCATGCCTCATATGGTGTTGTGAGATAGTGAACATGGTGCATTGTGGTCTAGCTTGGGTACAAACATCTTTTGTTCATGCCTATATGGTGTTGTGAGATAGTGAACGTGGTGCATTGTGGTCTAGCTTGGGTACAAACATCTTTTGTTCATGCCTATATGGTGTTATGCGATAGTGAACATGGTGCATTGTGGTCTAGCTTGGGTACAAACATCTTTTGTTCATCATGCCTCATATGGTGTTATGCGATAGTGAACACGGTGCATTGTGGTCTAGCTTGGGTACAAACATCTTTTGTTCATCATGCCTCATATGGTGTTATGCGATAGTGAACACGGTGCATTGTGGTCTAGCTTGGGTACAAACATCTTTTGTCCATCATGCCTTATATGCTGTTGTTCGTACCTAGACCACAATGCATCCTGTTTGTCGAACTCAAAAGAGGTATTTAATCATGTATACACACATATTCTGTACTGTATTTTAGGTCAGTTGTACTGGTACGACATCTCAACCTACACGGCATGTCACGATATTTTTCCAGTATTTCTGATGTATAATAATGGCGAACTGAACGGATTTGGATGGATTGTGTTGGACAACCTTGACATCACCACATCCACCTTTGTTCGAGCTACAAAAACATCATTCAAGGTACCGGCGTATTCTACCACAGCGCTACAACTACCAACATCTTAATCAATCGTTCTTGCTTTACGAGGGTAGCAATTACTAGCGAGTGGCTAACAAACATGTGGTCCTCGTTCCATGATTCAATTAGGATTAGAAGTATATTTTTGCGGTGAGAGGAAAACCGGAAAACCCGGAGAAAAACACTCGAAGCACAGGAGAGAACCAACAAACAACTCTATCTATGAAGAGGATCAAACTCATAACCACAGTGGTGAGAGGCGGAGTATTAGCAGCGCACACCATCCGTGCTTCCTTTGCCGTTTTATATGATAGAAATGGCATGAATGAATAAAATAATACTACTCAAGGGAATGACATGTTATTAGAAATGGGGAAACAGTTCTTACATTCTGACTATCATTATGATTACTTTTCATGTTGGCTACACATTCGTCTTACTAACCAATAGATCAATATTTCAGTATTTTTTCCAGAATGGGAGCATGCCTGAATGTCTGAAGACTGCTGGCCACATGTCACTGCAGCACATATTCTTGGACGATACGCCTTTTCTTAACTTCTGTTAAACCTGTTTTGAAGCAATTCCTTCCTAATCGAAATATTTCCAAGAATTTTAGCCAACACAACTTATACCAGCTATAACATTCTGAAATTTTCTGTAGTTTTTAAACAAGATATTTTCTCAACCATGAAATAATCTATTTCCGAGCTTTCGGGCATTAGCACCCCATCTTCAGGGATTACCATTTAGTTTCATTTACGATGAAATTTCTTACATTACATTGTTACATTTCAAATTTCATAGTTCTATATTTTCTTTTAGCCAGACAAGACAGACAGACAGTCAAACAAGACAGACAGACAGACAGACAGACAAACAAGACAGACAGACAGACAAGACAGACAGACAGACAGACAGACAGACAGACAGACAGACAGACAGACAGACAGACAGACAGACAGACAGACAGACAAACAAGACAGACAGACAGACAGACAGACAAACAAGACAGACAGACAGACAGACAGACAAGACAGACAGACAGACAAACAAGACAGACAGACAGACAGACAGACAGACAGACAGACAGACAGACAAACAAGAGAGACAGACAGTCAAACAAGACAGACAGACAGACAGACAAGAAAAAAGCCAGTAAAGTTTGTGTGTTTTTAGTATTCTGTTTGTGTTACTGTATAAAAACACATTTAGATTATGACGTCAAAGAAGGAACATGAACAGGTGTAAGGGAGTAATCTATTAATTATCGACATCAGTTATAGTTCCCACACCATGCACTAGTAGCGTAATGGATTCATGGTTGTATTATATGTGTTATGTAATATATAATATAACGCTTCCTATGTTTTATGTTTATGTATGATATTGACAAAAAATACGATGTTGGATGACGAGAAGGACAGACAGACAGACAAGACAAGACAGACAAGACAGACAGACAGTCAAACAAGACAGACAGACAGACAAACAAGACATACAGACAAGAAAAACACAAGACAGACAGACAGACAAGCAAGGCACACAGACAAGACAAAACAAGACAGACAGACAGACAGTCAAACAAGACAGACAGACAGACTATCAAGACACACAGACAGGAAAAAAACAAGACAGACAGACAGACAAGCAAGACACACAGACAAGAAAAAACAAGACAGACAGACAAGAAAAAATAAGACAGACAGACAGATAGACACACACACAAGACAGGATAGACAAGGCAGACAGAAGAACAAAACATGACAAGACAAACAGATAGACTTACATGAGTTATGCCTTAAATCATGCCTTATATTTCTACCACTCCTCCCCCTCCCCCACAGACACAAAGCAATACTCTTGACATATACCCCTTTGTTTGCCTTTCTATTGACCATTGAATACAGTTAATAAACGTCTTAAAAAACTCATATCCTTCAACACGAACATATATATTATCACCTTTGTGTAAATTCCTTCAGTGGGTTTCCTGTGGTTCCCGATAATCATCGGTGACTCTTTCATTCTGATTATCACGTTTCTGGATTCAAATTTTTTCCATCTTCCTGTATTTAGATTCATATCTAGAAAATGTTTGACTAGGGAAGAACCTTGTTATCATCGCGTCTTTTTAATTTCCTGCGCGTGGTTACTATGGGATGCCTGTGGTAAGACGGGGGGTTGTTTTGCTCAGTGGTGATATCGTCTTGAAATTGTGAAAAAAATGTGAAAGAAAGAAAGAGAAAAAGAGAAATAAAGGGAAAAGGCAAGGAAGAGAGGGAGAAAGAAAAAGAGGGAGAAAGAAAACAAAAGAAGAAAGAGGGAAGGAAGGAAGGAAAGAAGGAAACACAAGCTTGTATTTCGGAAGCCATTTGGGAGTAATTAATAAAGAAGGCCTTCCTCGAGTGCTCTATCTTTGATTGGAAGTCATTTCATAGTAATCATAATAAAGCTTTCTTCAAGCGAGTCACAGCTGTACCGGAGAGAAAACCATTTATTATCGACTCGGGAAGCCATTTATTCAAATCTGATTCCAAATGTTCCTCAAATGGCTTTGCTCGTAGAAGGAAACCATTTAGCAGTATTGACACTAGAAAGGTTTTCTTCAAGTGAGCTTTCTTTAGAGAAAGAATTACCTGAATAATATTGACTACTGATAATTGAAATATGGTCTTGAAGCTTTGTTTCGGAATTAAGGAAAGCCATTTGATAACAAGCAACCCCCGAGCGAACGCATTTCATTGGGAAGCCATTTTACTGCTGAACTTCCTACGATTGAGTTTAGCATTCCTGAGGGAAGCAGTTTATCAGTTCCGAAAGATCTGATGTCCTTTTTCAATAGAGTGACAAAGAAAAGGAAGTAAATTTAATCGCATTCTATCAGAAACAACTAAATTCTTTTTCCAAGTGATTTTCTTTTCTTTTTCTTTTAGCTAATTTTTCCCGAACAAAGGCGTCAAAAGATTCTATTCACACAAAAATATTTTAGTGTCAAAAGAAGCCACTAAAATGCAAACATACTTGTTAATGTTTTTCAGGAAGCCAGTTACCAGTTGCGTCGCTCCTTAGAATTTGCTACCTTTCAAAGTCGTATACTGACGTACCTCGAGTCGAAATCTCATTCAATTAGCCATTATACATCATTCATGGTTTTTGACACGCGCAAAAATTCCTTAAAAACGTATTTAAATGCTTTTCAATCCGCCCATGTACCCTAAGTGATTTTTTAATATTTTTCTCGACGAAATCAATTATCAGTCAGGTACTAATTCCTAAACTGGAGTTCCTGTGGAATCCATGCCTTGAGTGAAATTAAGGATTCTAAGTTCATGACTCATATGCGCCACTTTATTAGAATAAAATCCCCATTACATCCAGTTGAAATGAAAGCTAATTTATCCGGCGAAGATTGGTCGCAGGAGACGATTAGGCAAATTTTCCTAAACTTGAGTGACAACCCCAAAACGTCTAATTACATTTCTAAATCAGAATTATTCAATATTTCGTTAAGAAATATTATTAGCTTCGGGTTAAAATTCAGAATATTGTACATTTGGTTTTTGGCGCTGTAGAATTTCAGCTTGTATTGGTGGTCTGAATGTGAAGGAAAAACAATAATTTTTCGACGCAGATCGGCTTACAAAAAGGCGCCAATGTGGTCCATGCTGTTCAATAAGGGAACTCTAATGAATTTCAGTATCCAATTCGATATTGAGGAATCGATTCTAGTGGTAGTCTAGAGGACTTGACAGCCATGGTCGAGAATTTTACTTGGCTGGAAAGAAAGTATGTGATCTTGAAATGTTGACATTAAGAATGAACAGGTTTAATTGGCTTTTTTCAGACAATCGGGAAAGCAATAGTTGAGACATTGGAACGATGTAGACAGTCTTATTAAATAAAATGAAAAATGTTTTTCAATACCATTGAAAAATGGTAGTCGGTCATTTGATATATTAGGGAGCTAGCAGAACCAAGGAAATACTATACTGGAAAAAATATTCAGTATACTTGCTGCGTCTGTTTTCCCCCTCTATTTTCATACGTCAGGTCTTTTATATTGTTTTTAATATTCCCAAAACAGCATATTGTTTTCAAAACGAGGTAAAACTGAAAAAATGCAAAAGAATTTTTACTCGATTTCTGAGTTACAAATAACTCAGTTTTCGTAAATATTTTTTTTTCTAGAAAAAAGTACACTCGATCAAACCAATGGTTAAAGAGCAAGTTTAGACTGTGATTGACTGAGCAATGATTCTTGAATAAAAACACTCTCTTATCATTTGATCTGACTCATATAAACACCCCTGCGTTCATTATACGATGCGCGATCGATATTCATATTTCTCACGTAAATCCAAGCTGAAAATGTTCAATGCTAAATTCGGCAGCGCGGTTATCGAGAGAGACTGTAGGTTAATTGAGGTGAGAAGGGAAGTGCTTTATTTTAAAGGCAGAATCAATCTCAGAGTTGAATAATTTGCATGCTAAATCTACCTCGTTTTAATTGTCAGTACCTAGTTGACGTATACGTTTTAATACGCTCTACCACGAAAGAGTTTGTGAGTTTCACGAGGCCTGCTAATGCGCCCTCATACGAGTTGTCAAATCTGACAAGACCTTATAATCTCCAAAGCTCTTTTTACTTCGTATATCTTCAAACACACCCATCCTTCGCATCACTAAGGGAAAATACCAAGACTTGTGCATCATGAGTGTCCGCAGAAAAAAAAGCGTGTTTGGTTCGATTCGGCGAAAAAATTCCCGTTCACCAAACTATTTGAATTTTCTTCCTGACGAAAATGGGCTGACGTTGGACGAGCGAAGGAGAAAAATCGTAAGTAATTTGAAATGAATTTGTGGCGAACCTTGATCAGGCTTTATTATAAGTTACATGCATTTCTTCATCTCTGGTCTATCTAGATATATATTTTAAATTCCGTCATGAAGATTTCTCCATCTCCGATTCAACTATTTAAGCTTATTTTTCTAACAATGATATATTAGCCTTGAAAGATTATTACGAAAAAACTTCAAGTCTAATTCACTCAAATGTACCTTTTCTTAAATTCTTAATTTTTTTCGTGCAAAAAAGATAAGGTATTCGACGCCAGTTCTTTTTTTTTCAATTACAAGGCCTTCGTTTCTAGTCCTGCTGCGAATTTCATAAAATAGGTCCTCGCTAGACCTAATGATAATTTCTTTCAACCTAATTGTTTCTTTAGCTATTTTCATTCAAGATTCGAGAATTAGTAATCAAGTTTGACAGCTGTGGAGGTGAAAAACACGGTATTCTTCCTAACACGTCCTTAAACTGCTCCCGATCTACATTAATTTCGATAAAGAATACGTGTTACTTTACTGATTATCCAAGTATCGTTTGGTATTGAAGATCTAAGCGTATCGCCTGGAACAAGTGTACATACTTCGCCATCACCACTGCTAAGTTTAGTTGTTTTTTCCCTACTATAGATCCGAGCGTTTTTAAGATTGTATTCTATACAATTACTTATCGTAAACAAATCGATAGAACAAGTGGTTAGTCCGATTATTCCCAATGACAGAAAAGCTTATTTCGATTTACGGAATATAAAACCCAGGGTAATCATTTAGGTTAAGTAAACGATGAACCTTGTACAAAATACTTCTCCAAAACGTTCAAAATAGCGCGTTTAATTTTCGAAAAACACAAATTGACCGTTTTTATCGTAAACAATCGTGGTCTCCCCACAGGAGAATAAAATCTCATCTTCGGTCTACCAGGATGTGGCTAACGATAATCTTACTAAGAGAATGGCTAGAGAGAGAGAAAATGTTTGTACATATAGAATCTACGAGATGGAAAGAAATAATTAAACGTTTGAAATTGCAATTGAATTGAGCATGAACGACATTGTAATGGTTTCCGCAACAATGTAAACTTAGAAAAACGGTAAAAATTTATTTTGACAAGTTGTAATCATGGGATTTTACAAACCTTTTAGTGGACGACACCTAGGGTATACAAACCAAATAGACAAGCAATTCTTCCTTTTTGTCTTCAAATTCAAAGATTTTGTCGAGGAAATATTGAAAAAAGTAAAACTCTTTTGTTTTCCGTTTTGTATAAAAATAAAAGTTTAATTTAGGAAATAATTATTTTTTTGTAAATTATAGTAGGTATTCACTTCAAATATTATGAAATATTTTAGAAATTATAAATAAATACTATCTAAAAATGTACTGAAAAATAAATGCCATAAACGCGAAGAGCTTAGATCATATACATAGCTTATTACGATGAAAAAGTTTTTCTAAGAGCATTATAGGTATTTATTTTGTGTAATATGAAATATTTTAGAAATCAGTAATAAATAAATAAATACTAAATAAAAATCTACGAAAAAATGCCATACACGCGAAGAGCTTAGATCATATATACAGCTTATTACGATGAAAGAAAGTTTTCTAAGCTAAGAGCATAAATTTTGCTAAAGGAGATAAGAATTAAGGCTAGGTAAGTCTTGTTATTACTGATGTTGTACGACGATGTACAAAATCCATCACTATCTTTTGGTATTTTTTTCAGTCTCGTTCGATCACGTGACCCATCCTTCCTCAAATCTTAATGATTTGTCTTCAAGCTCAGTTACATCATAAAACGACCGATACATAAAGCCTTATTAGGTCTTAGATAGCAATATAAAGTGTAATTTCTATATGCATTAGCTTCTTATATGCGATCATTTATCACTATCAAGTTCTGAGTCAGCCGTATATTTGATAAGTAAAATTAGGTGTGGTTCTCTATGTAAAGTATAATGAATTGAAATGACCTTGATGTGTCTCACCCTTTAGGCACCAAGAAAGCCGGCTGCAAATCTACATTTCGATGAATTGAGATGTCTATGAGAGTGGTCGGTTAGATTCAACGGTCGAGTTAGAGAGGTCATATTTTGTATGTGTGTTACAAGTTCTCTATTGCGATCGATTTTGCTTCTTAATCCATTATAAAAACCTAAGTGTTATTTCTCTTACTGTAGACGTAGCTGGGCCTTTCAAAACCGACCAAATTTGGTCGGTTTTTGTAGGTTCTCACTAATGAATATTTCTAGAGTTGGTCGAAGTTTCACAGGTTTATGATTCAGGATTCAGATGATAGCATACTTTCAATATCAAAATCCTCAACGCCGCATCCGTTCTTTGACTCAAGTCACTAGAACTGGCCGAGCTTGACAAAGGAGTCGGTCGATAATGACAGTCCTAGAAGAGTCAGGGTCGCATGATCAAGGAGATTAAACGTTATTGCAAAAACAAAACAAAACAAACTCATACCTGGTGAGATGAACATAAAATACCGCTCAACTCGCTTGTCAAATATTAAAACATCGCAAGATTACTGGGTAAACGGAAGGGGTAATTCGGCATACGAACAGCTTACGTTCACTGGTCCAAAAGGCCTCGAGTTTACACTGTTACAACATTAATCTAAGTTGTCATAGATTATCAGCGATACGAGAATCGATCACAAAATTTTGAGGACAGTTTTATGAGGTATATTCAAGAAATGAGTGCTTGGTTCGTTTGTAGGTGTCAATCTGCGCGCGACGCGAAAAGTTGTGTTTGATGTACAGGTGTTGTGCCTTGCGCGATCTATACTACGGTTTCGTCTTCTTAATTCATAGCCTTATCGTGAAATGCAGTATACTGCACAGAACAGGATTTGAAGTATGATTCCAAAGTGATTCATCTGGGTCTTTAATAATTGCCTCGTCTATAGCGATCGCATCTTACACCCAAAAATTTTAATACGCTTAAAACGGACGGAAAAAAAGTATGAAAAAACTACGAATGAAAAGTACATATATCATATTTCTCTAATGGCATTTAGACTTCTATGAAACGAACTGCTGTTGTTTAAGTTTTTTTGTTTGTTTTCTTTCTCTAATTTCATGCATAATTATATCGCTTATTTGAAGTAGAAAATAATTAATATTACTTTTAATTTTTTAAATTTTATACGAACCATGAAAGTCGGAATATTTACTTTTGTGTTCATCTAACGTTAGTTGTAAGAAAGAAAGAAAGAAAGAAAGAAAGAAAGAAAGAAAGAAAGAAAGAAAGAAAGAAAGAAAGAAAGAAAGAAAGAAAGAAAGAAAGAAAGAAAGAAAGAAAGAAAGAAAGAAAGAAAGAAAGAAAGAAAGAAAGAAAGAAAGAAAGAAAGAAAGAAAGAAAGAGAGAGAAAGAAAGAAAGAGAGAGAAAGAGAGAGAAAGAGAGAAAGAGAGACAATTTCTCGGCTTACAAAAACTCCATTATAAGATTTAATTAATCCCGACCAATTTGAGCAAAACGCCATTTCTTCCACTCATTCAGGATGAATCGAGATGTTTTTATGTCTTTTAGTCTTCCGTCTATCATCATTAAAACCTGCAGACAATTGCTCTAAAAATTCAATGTTTTACTCAGTGATGTGCATTTTTTCTGCAGCAGGTGAAAGCGCATACATTCATTTTAAGATCCTGTTTGCGTCTTTCAGCTACCAAGGTTATCCTAGCTAGCAAGAGTGTTAAATTAGGTTAAATTTTGCGCGGATAAGCGCCACGAAAGCGATAAATACAAAAAATTCATACACAATTATAAAACAGAGCTGCCAAGGTTAACCTACCAAGCAAAACTATTAGATTAGGTTCAATTTTCCACGGATAAACACCACGAAAACGAAAGAAAAACAAATAGAAACCTCTTACACTATTTCAAAACAGAACACCCGCAAAATTGTTGAAAATTTTTCATTGTAGACACATACATATATGACCAAACTTTAATCAAGCCAAGCACGAAATACAAAACAGTCAAAATGCCAAGTAGAAGTTCCTGTACGATGCGACAGCTGTCCATTGCATAACCTTAAGGCAACGCAGTGAGCAGCTCATTAAACTTTCATAAACGATGTGTTTTTCTAGATTCAGTATTAATTTTTTATTTGTAATTACCAGGAATAAGTATGTTTCGTTGCTAAATAACATATTGGGTCATAAGAAATATGGAAAGGCTATTTTTATTTTAGGGCTATTTTTTTTAAAAACTAATTTCAAAAAAGCCTTCTTCACTAAGACCTTATTAATTATTGTACAACATTTCCCCCCCTGTCTATTTCGGTTGATATTCTATTAAACTATTTTTAATTATACTATTCCATTTTATTTTATTTTGTTTTATTCTTATTTTATTTTTTATTTTATTTTTTTTCATTTGGCAAAAATAAAATAAATAAAAAATAAATACGATGAAAAATAACTTGATGATGTGATTAAAGATGGTCGAAGTTAGAAAGTAAAGGTTCATAGCTGGTTACCAGACTAGTCTAGTTCGTCATTCAAATTAAGCTTGCCTATAAAAATTCAAGTCTATTGCAAAAGTCCCCTCAGCACGTCTGTTTTATTTCTTCAATATTATAATTTTTTAGTTTTTTATTACATTTTCATAAGCCCCGAAGGCGGAGTGTCCATTGACACAGACGCGCGCAAGATTCCAGATAAATGACGTTTACTTCCTGTACAACAAACGCCTTGTACGAAAATGTTTTTGTGCTAATTTCGTAGGATCTTCATAAATCTAGCATTCTCTCGCTCCTTTTGTGTAGTCCTCCTCAAAGTATGTCTATCAGTGTAGATCATGATGATTTGGCTTTGAATTTTATTATGGTAAAGCGCTATCATAGTTTACTGAAAATAATGCAGTCTATGCAATGTTAAGTCTGGATCTTTTTCTTTATTCGAAAATGTTTCTCCGGGTTCTCCGGTTAACCATTTTGTAGATCAAAACAATGGAAATGTTTTCCTTTGGGAAATGAGATCTCATATCGTGAAAAGACGGCGAGCACTTGTTTCCATATATAGCCAAAGCTGCCCTTCATCGAGAAAGGACTGGAATGTTATCGATATGATTGGTTAGGTCTAGGGTAAGGTTTAGGGTTAGATTCCAGACCTCTCTCGATAAGGGCATATTGGGCTTTGGAAACAAGTGTCTATCTGAAAGAACAGTTCATTGTTCCTGTCCTCCAACCTCTATCAGTCTATACTATTACTTCACTATAGTTGATTTATAACAATTTCCAAGAGAACCCGAAGAAAGCGACAAAGCCATGACGGCCATGTTGGTGATATTAACGAGAGCTTATAATTATAAAAAAGTATTTTTTTATCAAATTCCTCCAGTATTGACGGCGATAGCTTAAAAAGTGCGCACCTCCGTACATCCAATTTTCTACCTCCCAGGGGGGTTAAATGCACAATTAATCAGCGCATGGATTGGCTTTATAAAACACAGTGAGTCACTTTCTATTTATACGATCACCCAATATACAGCTATATCGAAAAAGGTTGAAGGGATTAACGGCGAATGGCGATTACACCGACCAAAAGAAACTATAGGGTAATATTTTTTTCGTCTTCTTTTCTTAAATACCGAATGAATGTCTGCACCATTCACGAAAGACCTTAGATGGCGAGTAGTATGGCTCGTTCGTCTAGTAAAATTGTGAATTGAAGAGGTCTCATTTTACTTTGGTCCTGCAATCGCCAATCACCGATCGCTCTTCGCTGTTTCCCTTCAACCTTTTTTTGAAATTGCGATAGCTGATTACTTTCCGGCTTTAGCAAATAACATTTCAATCTTGCATCTGATCAGAAAACGGACGAAAAAGGAACATAAAAATTGCGCGTAACTTAACCTTATTCCATGATCTAAATTCTAATTCGACCTAGAAGGGCTTGATAAAAATTACTCCTTGTAACTCTAGTAACCCTAGAAACTTGTATCGTGTATTGTTCTCGTGTAGCAGTCATACGCTATTCTCTTGAGTATTATTTCTTTAACGGTTAAGTTCGAAAAAAAAAGAAAAATCACGATACGACTAGATTCCTACTGAGATGCAAAGAAACGTAACTCAAAGAAAGAGTTTCTCTTTTCTATTCATTTCGAAGACTGACAGTTATTTTGACTACGTTGGACGATAAATATCTCGAAGCGAAGGTATTTTGTAGCTTCGCGTTGGTTATTTAGCGATTCAGTCAGGTTTGTCACGACTGACTGTTCGCATGCGATACGATATCAACTACATGTGCTAATCGATTCACGTCCGGTACACGTCCGGTGACGTGTCGGAAGGAAATAACGTCATGGTGACGTTACATGTATGATAATTTGAACATTGTGATTGGATGAAATGCGGTAACGAGTTATTATAGCATTTTTGTAAGCCTTTTGAGGATTAATTTTGTCGTTTCATAGATATTGGATATGAGTTTATTGAGGTATGGACAAGTGAAAGAATGAAAAAAAGAATGGACGGAAAAGAAAGAAAGAAAGAAAGAAAGAAAGAAAGAAAGAAAGAAAGAAAGAAAGAAAGAAAGAAAGAAAGAAAGAAGAAAAAAAAAAAAAGAAAAAAAAAGGGAGAGGAAAAAGTTCCTGTTCAAAGTTCTTCCAGTTCACAGGTTATAATACGTCGCTATCTCAAACGACAGTTTCATCCCATCAATCCATCATACCATTTCCTCACTTTTGTATCTTACGCCACTAAAGACAAAATTATATCCTTACATGTAGCTTATCAAGATATTGGTTCAAGTATGAGCGAATAAGGCACCCTTTAAGTACTAGCGAATAAGTCATTTATCGGTTTGGCTAATGCCATTACGTAGAGCTAATTTATCTTGGATTATGTTAACCCCCCTCGAGGCAAACCAGGACCAATCGTCGCGTGGGCATGACTGTCTATTCTACAAGCCTTTTAACGTTCTGTCTCGGTAAGGGCTTTAATCACTGTATGACACACATCCGAATATGATGTTTTCTTATAAAGAAGTCTGTTTTAAGTCGGCAGGTTCTAAGTTAGAAATGAGGTACCCCTTAAGGCCAATCAGGTGCATTTTCGCTACAATAATCAATCATTCACTGAAAATAAAAAAAGTGCGCGCTCCAAAGGTTGTAAACCGAAATGCGTCAGAAGTGACGACTTCTAAGGTATATTTCCATACCATGGAAGTGGTTGGAGGACGGACTTCCAACATATTTCCAAAATAAATTAAAAATGAATAAATAGGATTTATCAGTTGCATATCTACGGAGTAGCTATTTGTCTACTGAAATTCCAATTGGAATTTAGAAGTTAATTTTTGCGGAAAACCGGAGAACCTGGAGAAAAATCCTTTGAAGCACAGGAGAGAACCAACAAACAACTCTACTCACATATGACACCGAGCCCGGCGGGACTCTAGCCCGGGTCGCCTTGGTGTGAGGCGAGCGCTCTCACCACTATGCCTCCTGTGTTTCCAGATCGATCGAACGTTTTTTCTTTTTTTTTCTTAAGAGATCTCAAAGTCTAGTGAAGATATATTTATGCTCCTGGTCGGTGTATTTGACTACATACCACGCGCAATATGACTGAGGAAGGAAGCGCACACAGCTACCATGATCATCAGTATTCCGATTCCAAAGTGTATATATACATATGTGTACGTGTGTTTTACTATATATTTGCGATAAAATATTGCTAATATCTATTACGAAAGCAAAAAAAAAAAAGACCATTTCGAGGTTGTACGACGAAATTATCATGCAAAAAAAAAAAAAAAAAAAAGCCCGAGTTCAAATCAAAGTCAATAAATACTAGATAAAAACAATGGTTTTTACTGTAGCGATGGAATCGGAATTGGAGTTGGAAGCAGCTTATGACGAAGTTGTAATCGGAAGCGCGTCGGAAGCGCTTCGGGATCGGAATCGGAAGGGTTCCTTTTGCTTGGCTTGTGCTTACGCTTATGACGAGCGGTTTTCACTTGCACGCATGTACTGCTTCCGAATCCGTCTCCAATTCCGACACAGATGAAAACCAGGTTTAAGAGAAACGGACAAAATAGAAATAATTAGGTAAACAGAGAGTACTGAACAAATGATATCCGGTTAGAATATATATTGGTCTAAAATAATCGTGCATAACGAATCCTTAACGTGTACATTGAACAAACTACTGAATACTAGTGGAAACTGCGCCAACCGTGTGCGCACCTCATAACAGTTGTGTGCAAGGTAATTGGCTTCGTAAAATCGCTGTCTACTTGTGTAAAATGGCGCGCATCAAATTCTATCGTGCGAAGGCATCTGTAATAGAGCTGTAATAGAGTTGTGACGTATTTCCGGGTCCAGCTGCTTATAAAAACCGCTAAATTAAAGCGAAAATACTCTCAATGAGTTAACGGTTACCTCTCCAATACCTTAAACAATTAAACTTTTGGAAAACAAATCCTGTCATGAAGAAAAATTTAAAAAAAATCTCAATAAAACTGCTTTTCCCTTTTTTCCATACGATTGACGTCACACTTAAAAGCCTTATATTGCTGACGATGACGTAATGTTATCAGCCAATGAAATACGGCCTGTTAGAGTAGGTACCGCTGACCAAAGTCCTGTGTTATGTTGAGCCAATTTTTGAAATTCAATTCAGGAAGCCCAAGCAGTGACAAATAAAGATAAATTAAAAACAGATAGAGTTTTATTGAATTTTAGCTTTTTGACGTCGGGATAGTTCGATGATTAACTAAAGACCAAACAGGAACACAGTATTTGTTAAAATGTAGTTGTTTTTTTAAATCTTTTATCTTGAGTGGTCTCCCTGTGGTTTTATGTGAGCCCACGATTACACTAAACTACTGGCTCGTTTTTCAGCCCTTAAGGTAAACTCATTATCTAAGCGCGCAATGCATTGTTTGCCGAATTGAAATTACAAGAAAGATTAACGCTATTGGCCATTCCGAGATTGAGTAAAAGACTGAGTCGAGTTGGCTTTACAGTGCATTATGGGACTGTTTTAGGGGACATATTCTTGGGGTGCATGTTACGTCATAGCCGCCATGTTGGATGACAAAGCATTTCTCAACCAAAATGGCGGCCGCTGTTTCATTGCTATTTATATCTCAAGACATTTTGAGTCATGTGATTGTACTCCAAGAGTTTCCAAGATGGCGTCTATTTAATCCCTTAAAACAGTCCCACAATGCACTGCAATGCTATTTCAACTCAGTTATTTCCTTCAACCTTGGAATGGCTGTATTTTTTGGCTCTGAAAATTCATTTCATAATTTTCTCTTCAACATTTTCTGTGGAAATGTTAGCATTTTAACCAGACGAAAATAAGTTTTTTTTCTGATATTTCCCTTAATTTTTCTGTTCCATTTTGGAGGACTCAGGTTCCCAGAGTGCGTTGCGAGATTTGATGCAAAATTCCTCTTACGTAATAACTTTATTTTGCTTAAAAAAATTTCAGAGAAAAAATATTTTTATATTTAAAAGTTGTACGTCATTTCCATTTAAGTAATACTTTTCGTCCTCCTCAAAACAGTCATTTACTCATCTGTGGGAAGATTGTGTTGATGAAATTGTGTGAATGTTTTTAGGCAACACAAATCATGATCGAGGTATAACAGATATCAGATAAGGTTTCTAGTATTAGTACCATTACTATATACGTATGTGTGTGGGAGAAATCTAAAAATGCCTACGACAATTAACTATGATTATTAAAAAGAAACAAAAGATTTTTTTTGAATGATACGGAAAAAAATATTTGTGGGCGAATTTCCGGGAGCGAGGGAGTAAGATTTTGAATTCAATTTTCTAAAATATGAAAGGCATTGTTTATTATTGAGAAGGCTTCGTATGCGATATCGCTCAACTATGAATATTTGATGAGGCGTTTTAAGCAGATGGTAAAACTGACAGTAGATCGACTCCATTTTGTTTAGAAACTGGTCTCCCAAAAAAACACCAAAAATTACTAATTATTCCCTAATGGTCTAAGATCAGGATTTTACTGCAAGATTACCAAATAATATTCTTCGCTTTTTCGCCAAAATCGCTGAAAAAGCAAGACGTTTTTCACTATTTTTACATCGTGGAAGAGAATGCTTTCTATGCCCGTGTCTGGATTTGACAGAGGATTCGACCACTCGCTTCAAAAACGTAATCTTCTAAGGGTAGGTACTGATATTTATACTAGTGTATTGTTTTGATATGCAAAACCGAAGGAAGCGAAGTTCCTCGCCTGAAAAAATAACGAGGAAGGAATATAGAATATAAAGAAGTCTGTATAAATATCTTGTGTCAAAATATTGACAGTACTCAAGTAATGGCTAGGACGATATATTTGATCAAAGCTTTTGATCTAAGCTCCTAAATTGAACAAGCAGTCTGAATCTAGGATTTTTTTCTGAAATATTTTCAACTCATTTTTTTTCGACTTCATTGTTTGTCCTTAAGACTAATTTCCTCTTAAGAGGCTAGTTATGTACTAGAAAGGTTCTAAAATTTCTCCTCCAGCACGAACATAAATAAATATATGGAAATTAAATAATCGCTCGTTCGTTCATTTTCAACGGTGCACATTTCCATTTTCATCTAGTACAGCGCCCAACATATACTTTACAGGATTCTATATTGACCTATACAATACGTAGGGATTCCAACAACTTATCTTTTTTTATTATGGTGACATATTTAATTTTTTTGGACGACAATCGCTTCCGCGCGCGCTCAAAAATTAATACATATAGTCTACATAGTGTTATAAACACGAGCCTTGTACCACAATTCATAAATCATCTCAATATGGCTGATTACATAACTCTTTCTACTGCGTAGAAGAGAATTGACAAACTAGATCTGTCATAGATTGAACATGCGAAGGTTTGTGACGTCACGGTATTCGATACGCATGCGCAGTAGATGGTGTTGGCGTTCTGAGAGCTAGCCTTTTAGGTTGACTGGAGACACAACATGTAGGCCGAGAAGATAAAGTAACAATAAAAAAGAATAAAAGATCTTATGAAGGGAATGTTATTTGGGAGAATTGGACTGACAAGCTATCAGCTGCGAGTATATCTTTCTGTCCACGCATTCGAGGTATTATTATGCGGTCATACTCCCTTTTTTACTCCGACGAAGGACTAGCGTCCGAAACGTCAGTAAGTTATCTTTCTTATTTTTTACGGTGTAAAATTTAACTTTTTATCACAACCGGTCATACTGTTGGTCGTTATAGAGAGGCATAGTTGACCGGTCGGGATATACAAGTTTATGTATCAACCTTTAGGCGGTCGGAACAACCATGCATTGTATAATAATTGCCATATGTGTGGTCGTCCTGTTGGTCGTAATAGAGAGGTATAGTTGACTGGTCGGGATATACAAGTTTATGTATCAACCTTTAGGCGGTCGGAACAACCATGCATTGTATCTTTTGTGACTTATAATTGCCACAGGTGTGGTCGTACTGTTGGTCGTAATAGAGAGGGATAGTTGACCGGTCGGGATATACAAGTTTATGTATCAACCTTTAGGCGGTCGGAACAACCATGCATTGTATAATAATTGCCATATGTGTGGTCGTCCTGTTGGTCGTAATAGAGAGGTATAGTTGACTGGTCATATATCATACCGTTAGGCAGTTGGAATACTCAAGCATTGTCTCTCGAATATATATTATATTAATAAGCCTTTCCTTATGCATATGAGATGTGTTTTGATGTCCAGCTTTAACACCAGGAGACTTTCTCGGTAAGCATTGACGGGCTCCCTGTGGCGAATCAATTTGATCCATCCTTTACCACAAGGATACCAAACGGAAAAGAAAAAAAAGGAAAGAATAAGGAAAAAGAAAATATGAAAAAGACATAAAAATATATGATAAATAGAAAGGAAAACGAAAAGGAAAGCAATGAAGGGAATGTGATTATGGAGCAATGAACAACAGGCTATCAGTTGCATGTATATCTTGAATGACATCTGTCACTCATTAAAACCCTTAAACTGCAAGCCATTTTAATTGGTTTCGTCATTAACACTCGATAGGCTTCTCAGGAGCAGCGAGCAGTATATAAATGAGAATGAAAGACGTTTTAGGGCGTGCTAATGGTCTTTGCTTTTCAAAGGGTTGAAAAAACCACAAGAGAAAATCAAGGTTAGAAGAGGGTCACAACAATGTCTGACCACCTTTCATCGTCCAACCACGTCCATTATTTCAATTGATTCTTAAGAGCGACTAACACTCGTAATAAGATACTAACAAAGAAAGAAGTGAAGTAATTGAGCTCTATTGAATAAACAACGCTCTCTTACGAAGACAACCTGAGATAATAGTTGACCACCGGCCGCCATATTGCTTCAAAGACCCTCACATGACCAGTAACCGGAAGCGGAAAGTTGTTCCTAAGGGGTACGCACAAATCTAAAAATAACTATCGAGGAATACCGATATTCCAAAGTTAATACTGAGTGCCTCTCTGTCCTTCGTGGTCTCTTGTTTGAACTAAATCTACCAATCAGAGCATTGATTCAAATCACTATAGCAACGTCGTCCAGTCTTTGCATGCAGAAAAATCCTTTAGTCCATCCAATAGTCCTCTTTCACAGTTCCCTGCACCATCTTGAAAGGTAGCCGTGGCTTTGTATCAAAGCGAGACCAACGGCTTGCAATGATAGACACCTTTAATTTTTTAAACACCTTGGACAATTATTCGCGTTTCTTTATAATTGCAAGCTCACCGTTCGTCTCACTTCGATGCAAAGACACGCCTACCTTTCAAGCTGGCGCAGGGAACTGTGAAGAGGACTATTATGTAAAATCATAGCTGCTTTGTCAAAAAAAGTCTATCATTTTTTTGGTATTAAGTGATATAAATAGGACTTCGTGTCATCCAATCAGTCTGTTATCATATTCGTGAGTAATAACTCAGACTCCCTCTACTACGAGCTCGTCCAATTTCGTTAATCACTTGCATGAACTAGACCAAATTGGACTCAGTCCTATAAGCCAATTTAAAGTTTAAGAATCGTTTTCAGTGCGCATGCGATTTTATCCCGAATTTCTCACCTTCTTTTGTTTTTAATTAATCAAAAGGTGAGAAATTCGGGATAAAGTCGCATGCGCACTGAAAACGATTATGAAACTTTGAACTGGCTTATATAATTATTCATAGCTCAGATGGTCTTGCAAGCAGCAAACTGATAGCAATTTCTATGAAAAGAGTAAAACTATTTAATTTGCAATACAAGTTTTGGTAATATCTTCTGCCACCAACAGTTGAAACTAATATAACTAATATAAGCTAAAAATAGACCCCTTTCACGTGACGCCAAAACAGCATAATTTGGAGGCCAAAACAAAAGAATTTCAATCTCCTGAGAATTGAAACCTATTGTTTTGTCATCCAAATTGAGCTGCATGGCTAAGTGCTGCATGGGGTCTATCTATATAATAGAACAGAAGAATGAATGAATGCTGACTTAATAGGAAGTGTTAAGTTCATGATTAAGTTTGGGAGTTCCGCAATTAATATGTATAGCCCCTTTCAGTTTAAGTTGATTTCGAAACTGGGTTGAGTTAAGTTGGCATAAAAGTGCATTAAGGGACTGTTTCATGGCACATATTTTCAAGATGGCGTGTGTTTTGTTCCCTAAAACAGTCCCAAAATACACCTTAATGCTAACTGGACTTTTTTCCCTTAACCTCGGAACGGGTAAAAAACATTGAAACTTTTTAAAAAGACTAACTGTTGTCAAGTTTGTGATATTTTTTACTACATTTTCCTGACATTTACTCTTTCCTCGAAATAAACCATCTCAAAGAAAAACATCCAGAAATTTCCAGAAAAAAGTGAAAATGTTATTCCTATTTCCCCTCGATTTTTTTCGTTGTCCGAAGCACAAACTATCGCCATGTCTTCAAATTACAAATTCGAGCGTTTCTAGTGTCTAGTTTATCATAATAGTAATGATATTCAATCTAGATCTAAAAATAGACGATTGGCGGAAAAAATATACTTACGACTACACAATTAGTTCGAGCCAGAGGAGAATAATCTGAAACGATTGAAGCGAAGTACCGCGTACACGAGAAGGTATAGCAAACCTTGATTGTCCAACTGTGATGCTATAGCAACTTAAAGGTAAAGAAAAAGTCAATCATCAAATATTTATAGAAATTGGTATCGGGCATTGTCCCGCGACGAGAAACTGTGAGGTCGTCATTTTAAATTTTAATTCATCTGGGAACATCGACCAAAAACCTTGACCCTAGTTTGAAAGCAGGTTTTAGAGAATACTTCATTTTGTAGTCTCTAGATGAACTAACCGAAGGGGATATTCGTCAAAATGCAGGTTAGAAAATATAAGATTTGTCCAGAGGATGCGAAGGTCGCAATGCAGACGAACAAATTTTTGATTGTCTTGTTTTGATTCTGACGTTAGTACTTCTGGAGCTCGAGTTTTGACGTTATAGAATACATTCTGAATTTCAAGTCGAATTTGAGATATTTTTACAACGAACATTCAATAATGTTGATATATAAATTCAAAAAATCGAAATATAGAAACACAATTTACAAAAAGAAGGATACTTTTGAGGTTTTTTGGTCGCTTTATCGAACAACTACAGCTTGCTATTACAAACAAAAATTCTACGTTTGATTTGTAAAACATTGGCGCTATGTTTTCTCCATTTTTTTAGCTTAAAGAAAGATTTTTTTCCACTCAAGTCGTGGATAATTCTAATGGGTTATAAAAACCGTTGGGAATTGGAAAGATTTTTTGGGTTTTCACCGGAGAAAGGATTCCTAGTGAATCCTGGCAGGTGTATTGCACACAAAACAAAAACTACTCGCACGAATAAATACAAACACGGTCGATTTGTGACAGGATAGACTGGAAGTAAAGATGTTTCTCGTTGGTAAACCCAATGGTAAAATCTATAAGTATTCTTTAGTGAAGACTGACTCTTAAATAAGGTTTTTAAATATTCATACGATCAAAGTTACTTGGCCGTTAAATTCTTTCCATTCTGTTCAACAGTGCACGTAAGATAAGTTAGAAAATCCTCTGCTAAAAAACAGGTTGAAAATAACTGGAAAATTCTCGTAAATCATTGACAACAATGAAGAATATTAATTTTCTAGTAAAATGCGAATCTTCATAGATTTTTTAAATAATATTTAGCGACAATTTCCTAGATTTTTGCTGCTTAAATACGGAATAACAAAGCATGAAGTTACAAACCAAGCCTCAAACCGGCTTCAAAA